>ML682007.1:21507025-21555758 GCA_007922195.1 Podocnemis expansa
CACACACACACACACACACACACACACACACACACACACACACACACCACTAATAAAACGAAGAGAGTGTGTCTGTTTATCAAACACTAATAAAATGAAGGAAAATAAAGTGTACCATGATTAAAGTTACTAATAGTGACCAATTAAGTAAAACAAATAAAGGGGCACATTTGAACTGGCTAGAAACAATTTAGGACAAAATTTCTTAAATTGTAAAACGGGCTGCTGTGCAAAATGAAAAACAAGAGGCAAGTTAGCTCCTTTCACTTTTTAAACTTTATGTGCTTACTCATTTTGGAAAACCGATAAAGGCAGATGAACAGTAGTGAAGAATTGATGAGACATAATGTCACATAAGCATAGAATACATTCAAATTATTACTAAAAACAATTTTAAATAACATTAATTTTTCATTGTTCTATACTTTTCAATAATTTTCATCACGTGAATTTGCACAAAAATTTTATTCAGAAAAAGGTCTGCAGACGGGTTGAAAATTTTGCACAAAAGCCATCAAACCTCAGAGGGAACACTGGGTCACCACCCAATGTCACGTGGAGGCCGGGGCGGGGGGAGATATGAAACACAAAGAGGTGTGGTGCAGCACAGACAAAATATAGAGGCTCTGATGGATTTCCTTGAGAGGTGAAATCTACCGCAGAGTACCTACCACTGAGAATCCTTTCCAGTCCCTACTGTTTGAAGACCAATAACTGGAGTATGCCTGTTGATCAGAATCAACCATCTGGGCATGAGGGTAAGAGACAATGGAGGCAAAGTATGACACTGATGCAGTAGAGAGGCCAACACTGAGCTATACCGCAGTAGAAGGAATTGTCAATACAATGCTTAGTGCCAAAGGATGGTCCAAAGCAACTACCAACAGAAATCAAACCAGTTAATGTCATTTCAAAAGAGATTTACTTTAGTTGGTGGCTCTCTACTTCAAAGACACATGGCCAGTGGTCATGCAATATCTAAATCCTTTGACAGAGCTATACATCTTCAGCCTTTCAAAGCCTCTTCCCCTGCACTGGATTCAGAACACAGAACAAGCTTCCTAAATGCTAACTCCTTATTTTCCTACATGGAAATTGCATAGTCTGAAGCACATCTGTGATTTTTCCCAAAGTCGCAGATTCAAACATAGCAAGGAGTCTTGTGGCACTTAAAGACTAACAAATTTATTTATTGCATGAGCTTTCATGGGAGAATATCCCACTTCGTCAGATGCTTTGAAGAGGGAGAATTTACAGAATCAAACATATAACCCAAATGTTTATTCCATGGGGGATTATTCCAGAAAAATACTTATTACAAATACCCCACAGCACAAATATGGGCCAAAAACAGGCAAGTGGCATCTACCTAAGGTAGCACAACACTGAGGACCACACAGTACAGAGCATTGCAAGAGACTTACATGAAGAATGTTAACTGGGAACATAAACAGCATAGTTGTCAGATGGGTTTGAACCCTGGACACTCAGTATCAAAGGCTGAAGTCTTTCCCAATTAACTAAAGACAAATTTCAGCTATGTTGGAGCAGCTTAGTTGTAAAGGAAAAAGCCCCTAGTTCAATTGCCACTGATGACATGAAGTCTGTGGATAAGCGGCTATATTATAGTTGTAAGAATTTGTCTAAATACTAGTTAATGTCTCTTTCCTCAAAAGATTGCTCTATCAAATGTGTATATTGTTTCCACACACATATAACTGGAGAGTATATAATACTTAGCCTTCATGCCCCGCAATATCATTCAGTTAGGGCTGAAACATTTCCTTTCAATTAAGGTAGAGATTTAAGAAAAAGAAACACATTTGACTTCAGACTCTCACAAATCACTCAGGCAGAACCATGACACTGCACCAAAACACAGGCTAGAAATGTGTATATCATAAAGCATGTGCAGTATACTTATAATATCATCAAATGTGCAGCATATGCCCTATGGTATTTAGTTCCCTGATTTGCTGCCTACTCCACCAAGAGGCAAGGTGGTTAAGTACATTATAGGTAGCCTGAGAGCCTGAAAATCCAGCTCTGCCACTGTAGGATTTCAGGTAAGTCAGTAAATTTCTCAATGCCACAGTTTTCCCAATCATTAAAAGAGGTTACTTGTCTTTGTAAAGTATTGTAAGGTTCTCAGATGAAAGACACTGTATGAATCTGAAGTATTAACAAAGAGTTGGAGGGTGAGGTAGTATCTTTCATTGTTCCAACTTCTGCTGGTGCAAGACAAGCTTTTAAGAATCAGAGCACTCAGGTCTGGGTATTAACATTTAATTTAAATGATTAATTATTTAAAATATTAATAACAATTACTAGAGTATTAAAATTAATTCAACACAGTATTTTCTTTAGATGACAATTATTTTAACAAAAGTGTTCTGCCTCTGACATCATCACGTGTCACTGTAATCTATTAGTAGATTCATGTGTACAAAGCTCTAAGAAGTGTCATCAATCCATATGAGACTCCCAGATGTAAAGTTTTCTCCTTTATGCATCTAATTTTTTTATAATGAATTTTAACTCAATTGTCTAGTACAAAATTGGCTACAAGACGTACTGCCAAGAGCACTGAAGAACTCTGGATTCACAGGTTACTTAATGGTTATGTGATTCTGTGAGAATAAAATTCCTTGAGGAGTGCTAAGGCCAGAGAACAGAAACAGCATTTGAGTTGGGAATTCAACATGAACAGGTTGTGATTGTATTTCAGTAACTGATTTTCTGAAATGTAAACCCAACAGTAAATTCCTAATGACATTTTTAATCAAGAAGAAACCAAAAGGAAATAACTGAACTATTAGTAGCCAAGTTTACATTTCTCAGCAATACTAAATTGAAAAACATGTTTTTCTTCAAAGATTTCTGGGTAACCATAATAGCATTTTCTGAAAAATTAATTCAATAGAAAGGCTGATAAATATTTGTTTAAGAAGAGTAAAATTTTAAAATGTTAGGATTTTTTCTTTGAAGGACACATATTGCAAAACCTTGCATGAATAAGAGCTACAGGAAAACATCAAAAGAATCCTTCACGACATTTCCTTGCTGATATACAATTGCTTCATACTTGTAACTGAAGCTGTGTGTAAAGCTAATGATGATGTCATATGGCAGCTATGTTATCACTATTCATACCACTATATTGATTAGCCTCGTCTCCAGCCTTCTCATCAGACCATACGTAATACACTTCAAATTCTTCATTTAACACTTCACTCTAGCACAGACTCAGATATGAATGAAAATCAAATGGCTCAAAACTCAATCCAGAACAAACAGAGATGAGTGCTGGCTCATAAAATGTGTAAGTGCTGGCAAAATTATGCCTCTCTGACCAGTTATTGTTAAAGTGGTTTGCAGTCTAGTATCTTACTAGATTCATTAAGCTTCAAAACTCAGATTGCATCAGAGACAGAGGGAGAGATCTCTCTCCTCTGTGACAGACAAGAACATCATGTCCTTCCAGATACAGACCTAGGTCATCCATGACTCACTGCTAGGGCCGGTTGCCTACACTTGCTATGAAGGGCTCTCCAAAGTTTAAGTTTCCACAGAAAACAACCGTCTGACTTCAGAGAAGCAATCTGTTGAAACCACCTGACAGCTGAACTAATCATCCAGCACTGGCTGTCAATTCAAGGTTTCAGTTGCCATTTACGAAGCCCTAACTGGTTTAGTCTTAACTTACAAAACATACTGCTTGTTCTTCTCTGACCCAGCATGGCCCATCAGGAATCCTTAATTTAATAGCCCAATGGTGAGACTTGCAAGTATTGGAGGCAAGGCATTCTTGGCAGGTCCTCATCTCTAAAATTCACCACTGTCAGAAATACATGCAAGAATAGGACACATGTAACAGACTGCAGAAACACAGAAGAGAACAGGTTGCACTGAAACACATTCTTTGTCCAAACTGAGTGGAGCTTCTTCATCTCCATACCTAAGCATTTCAGCATGGCCAAGGCCAGTACAATGCATTTGCTTTTTTATGTTGGAAATGTTCAGTTCCAGCCATTGGGAATTTTCTACTGCATAGCCATGAGTTTCTGTTCAAACAACACTCCCTGTCTGCTGGAAAAGTAAAATGTTAAGCCTATAGAATAGTCCACTGAATCCTGATGCCATCCAGTGATCAAGTGATATGCATTCTAGAAATACTTGTAACAACAAAATAGCACACACAGCAACAGGTACATTCCAAATGGAACACCCTGCATACTGAAGCAGAATATCCCTTACATGAGCTAAAAGAAACAATAAAACGTTCTCATCAGTGAAAACTGGTTGTGTAATCCTAACTTGGTCAGCTGTATAAAAAAAAATAAACAGAAAGAGCTGATTGGAAATTTTGTTTCTTTTCTACTCATTCAGCAAAGCAGCACTCTAGCCAACGTCCATCCTTTGCAACCTCAAGGTTTGTCTGCACTGGGTGTGTGACTGTAATTCAATTTTACACTGTCGTATTACAGAAGGTCAAGGTGAGTAATCATGCCAAATTGCTTGCTCAGGGTCTCACAGAGAGGCGAATTAACTGAAAACTTACTGGTACTGCAAACAGGGGAGGAGCTATGTTGCCATGGTAAAGGGACAGGAGAAAACAGTTGAACTACTCTCTGGCTGCACAGACCTAAGTTAGAACTGTAGATGTTGACCTCAATGCTACTACACCACCTGCAGGGGTGGCATTAGTAGCTCAATTTTTTTCAAATGTACTGCTCTCGCTGAAGACACAGGCAGCAGAAGAAAGAAGTAAACAGCATTATGTTGAACTTGACTATCAATATAAACCAACCCTGAGTTTCGGATGTACAGGATGAACATTCATTTCTAGCTAATGCACCAGTAAGGTATTTTATAATATGACTTTCCTTTGCTGAGGAACTTATTTTGGTGTATTTAGTTTGGAAGGAAACTGGTAATGGCTTTTTGTTTGTTTGTTTCATTAAGCAAATTATTTTGCTAACATTTCCCCTCAAATATAAAGCTATTTAGCCTTCTTAGTAAGTGATGGAGATGTTTCTGCAGGGTAATTTTCACAGCACAGATGCGCTCAATAAAATACAATAACTCTTATGGCAAAAACAGATTTATAGCATAGAGACTCTAAATAAAATACAGGATCTCTTACGGTGAAAGTAGTAATGGTATAGTACAGCACAGTATATTTCTGCATCAGCTAGAAATCTGGAAGAAATGATGTCGCTGTTGGGATTTCTTGCCCAATATTAAAGATCAGAGGCCTGGAGAAATAGCTGTGATGTCACAATTTACTGTTTTAAAAAAAGATTTGAAAATGCCCTCAGAAAAATGGAACAAAACCTGGCTCACCATCATGAATACATACTGCAGCTAGTCATACACAAAACACTTCAAAAGCTCTTTATTGCAAATGCATTGATCATTCCTGAAGACAATAGTGTTAGATAAATATTGTTACTGAATGTTTACACAGTGCTTTGGCAAGCTAAGCTCTGTACAATGGCTAAATATTACACCTATTTTACAGATGAGGAAATGATGAGAAAGGCTGAAACCAGAGTTTTCAGTGAGTTCAATGAACACTGAATAATGAACCCACCCCTAACTTGGTGAGCTCTTAACAAAAATGTTGATTAGAAAAGAAAACAAAATATACACTGGCCCTGATTTCTTTAAAATAATTTTAAAAAAATATTTTTTCTATGATTTAATTTCAAAACTATAAACCCACCATTCACCATGTTCCCCTTGCTAATGTACTGTCTAACTGGAATCAGGTTAACCTAATTAGTTCCACTACCTTATAATGGCCCCTAAGAATCTCTGATGCCCCACTGAAATTTTGGAATTAGAAATAACTTTGACCATGCATCAGGCACACTGGTTTTATTTATGTGCCATTCTTAAAATCTAAAGCTATGTGCCTAAATTCTGCATCTTCCTTCCTGAAAATATTATTGTTGCTTATTCCTCATCTCAAATCCGTGTCATAACATAATAATCTGCAAAAATAAACATATAAATATGAGGTTTAAACTTAGGTTGTCCTGACAATACTATTTGAATATGATGCAGATTTGAGCATGTTTTATGGTTTCATGCTCACATCTGTCTGCACACAGAGGGGAGGCTGCACTACCAGAATTTAGAATCACAGAATCATAGGGTTGGAAGGAACCTCATGAGGTCATCTAGTTCAACCCCCTGCTAAAACCAAGACCACGCCCACTAAATCATCCCAGCCAGGGTTTTATCTAACTGGGCCTCAAACGTTTCCAGAGATAGAGATTCCACCACCTTCTTAGGCAACCCATTGCAATGCTTCGCCACCCTCCTAGGAAAAAAGTTTTTCTTAAAAATTTCCTAAAGGTCATTCTATTTTTCATCTCATGGAAATCCTCACAGTAGGCTCCAGTAAGATTCTAGTTTCTTCAAGGGGCAGGGTAGGAGTGAAGGGTAGCACTAGGCAACCACCTAAGACTGTTTTACTCTCACTGATGTAGAGCCAACGTTTATGTCAGTGGTAATGAAAGATGGGTTCAAAGTCTAAAGAGGAGTAACTTCCAGAAAGGCTAAATACACTGCGCAGGACAGAGCTAAGTGGCTCTTACCTTAGAGCTCCTTCAGGGACCACAAACTCAACTGGCATGAGGAAGCACTTGGATTGAGGGACTGAAATGCCACAGATATGGAAACTACATGACAGGAAAATGGGTATGCAATTCCAAGCAACAGCTCAGAGAGGCTCCTTTCAGCTACCCAACCGATCACCACCAAGGGGAGAGCATCAGCGTTTATTTTTATTATTTTATTCGTGAACATGGATTTTGCATGTACTGAATGCTAACCTTAATATTAACCATGTTCCTTCACATTAATATTGTCTCAGCGCCTTCCCAAATGGATGGACTGTAGATCTAAAAAAGGAAATGGATCTCGGCAACTGCAATTTGTCAGTTATTTCTTTAATGCCGCTCTCCAACTGCATATGAGGCAACACCAGCAGCAGTTCATTACTATTAAACACTTTCACGGATTCTTCTACTCTGCCCTGCTGATTCCCAAGAAGTTCTTTAAAATGGTTCATTAATCTGTTAGTGACAAACTGATGCTTTGAAAGAGGCAACGTATTCTAGAGAGCACAAATCTCCCACAGATATATTCTTATAATCATTTATATATCATGGTCTAATACACCAGAGATTACATACTGCATCTCAGACTAATGTGTTTCTTTCCTATTTACATACCCACCTTGCGGCAATAGACACAAAATATATGATTTAGCTACACTCAGCCAAATTTTCTGCAGAATCTTCCAACTATATGTAGAGAATTCATGGGAGCTGAGGAGTGAGAGGATAGGGAGAGAAACAAAAGGGACAGTGTCATGTCAAGTAGACCTTTTCTAGTATTTTAAATGTTTATTTTTTTTCCCCAATAGCCTATGCTAGGCTTATCCTTTCTGAAGTGTCAGACATTGCAGAGAGCTGCCAGTATTAAAGTAAAAATAAAAAATTAAGTAAGCACCTATCATTGCTTTTATAATGGTGACAAGCTTCTGGAAGCTGATAGGAAGCCAAATTTGAATGGCAACCCAAAAGGGAATACACTTAGAGGTGTCACTTCCAAGAGAATTACTGATATACCCAGATGAAAAAGAAATTTAAGTGATTACCCTGCAGGGGGAAAAAATGCCAAAAAAAGTTATCTTAAGTGCCTAAACACTAAATATTTACAAGTCACTGCACCCTCATTTTTTACAGCTTGTCTTTCGTGATATCAGAATCAATGCTCATTGCCAGGGTAGACCCAAAATGAGGATGGTTACTCCTCATAATGAAATATTAGTTCTAGCAACTGAATGCCAACACAAATTGCAACAAATCTGCGTCAGCAGCAAACCTATCATGGTCAGAAAAGTTAGGCCATCAGTTTTCTCCTCATCTTGTACACTTGTATATCACTTAGGACAGATTGTGAACCACTCTGAACTCTTAAATCCATAGAATGAAAAGAATAACAGAGTCAGGAAGTCTTAGAAATTAAATAAGTGTTGGTAGTTATTTTCCCCACAAATAGCAGAAAGTTCTTTATCCCTCAAAATCTTACATTCATCTTTGAAAAATATCATGTGAAATACTTCCATTATTCTGAATCATGGAAGAAGCATAATATGATCACCACCACTGTCATGCTTTGACACAATGGTAAGTGGTATGTCATATTATTACTTGCCAATACTGTTAGTCAGTTGTTCTCAAACTTTTGCGGGGTGTGACGTGCTTGGGGCATGTCACGACTGTACAGGACCTCTGCCAGGCTGAATCTAGCCATCTCCCTGGATGTTGGTGACACACATGCCCAGTGGCATCGCTGGCACCAGGCTCACAGGGCTTGAGCCCTGGGTCTGCCGCTGGGCCACCCAAAGTCTCAGCACAGCGAGCCTCAGGTCTTTTTCTGGGCCAGCAGCACTCCTGCACTTGCCACTGTGTGACAACACAATTGTGTGTCCCAACACAGTAACTGAGAACTGCTGCTATCAGTAACCAAAACTAGTGAAAATGTTTCAACTGGAAACCATTTCTAACTAATTATTGGACACAGCCAATCATTTTTTAGAAAAAAAATGATAATTTCCATTAAATATTCCAATTTCTCCAACAGCAAATTTTTAAACAAAATATTGCATTTGAACTAACATTTTAAAACAAATATTTCAATTCCAATAGTTTAAGAAAAATCCCTCAATTTTTATTTTAAAAGGAGACTTTTTTTGCCATTTCTGAATTGAAATTATTTACAACTTTTTGTACCATGACAATTTCAGTATTTCAATTTTCTGCCTTGATTTAAGATAGAAACAAATATCATTGCACCAGGTACTCTCTTCCAAATATCAATTTACTTTTTCAACTCTCTTTTAATAAATTCAACATCTCATTTCAGATTGCCTCCTTCTCTGTGTTTCAATATCATTGCCCCAGCTGAAGTCAGGTTTGTAGATTTACAGCTCCCTAGATCTACCCTGTTCCTTTCCATAATACAGCAAACAGTATACTAAATACATTGCGGTTCTCTGGTTAAAACCACATCTACTGAGCTATCAAACATTTTAGCCAAAGGCTCTCCCATTTCCCTTGCTACTTCCATCATAGTTCTGAGATGAAATTCATCTGAGTCTCATGTTATATCATTTTTTAATGGTTACAGCTGCCTTATCATCTGCTTCCATAATAGTAAAACCTTTTAGGTCTCACTCCACTCTCTGAAAAATGTACAGTATTGCTATATCTGAGAGGTACATTCCACTTTGTTAATATGGAGAGGAGAAATCATTTTAACCATAAGAATCATCAAATACATTTGCTACTCACTTGCCTTTCTTCTTTCAAATGGTTTTAACTATTAGTTACTTGGATATTTGCATTTTTTCACTTCTTTCCCTTTTATTTCTTTTCTTAGCTATTAAATAACAACAAGACAAAGTAAAGAAATTCTAAAGAGGTAGCCATGTTAGTCTCATTCAGCAAAACAAACAAGGCATCCTGTGGCACTTTTAAAGACTAATAAATTTATCACGAGTTTTCATAGGAGAAAATCTCACTGCATCAGATGCTTTAAAGATGGGGAACTTACAGAATGAGGGGAAAATAAATGCTGGGATCTGTAAGTCATAGGACCTGTTCTTCTGACTTGCACTTCCTTGACAAAGTGGGATTTTCTCCCATGAAAACTCAAGCAGTAAAATCTGTTGGTCTTTAAAAGTGCCACAGGCCTCCTTGTTTGTTTTAAAGAAATTCTGATCTTGAAAATTAACCACTGCTTCAGTAAGGATTATTCCAAGGACCAATGATCTACCTTAGGAGCTATTATTCATATTTTCATTGTAGCTAGGAACCCTAGTCATGGAGCAAGAACCTTTTGTGCTAGCTCATGTACATGGAACAAAGATGACAGTCCTTGCCCCAAGAAGATCACAATCTAAGAGCGCATTAGATGGGTGCAGACAGATGTAGGAATACAAGGAAACAATATTTATATGCTTCCCACTACTTTGTTATCTGAATATCACACAGTATTTTAAACTACACAGTGTTGTCCTAGTTGTGTTGATTCCAGAATAGGTGAGACACAAAGTGGGTAAGATATTTTTAATGGACCAATTTGTTGATGAGAAAAAACAAACTTGTGTCTCTACTGTTTTAATCTGTTTATCCTCAGAACACAATTGTGAAGTAAAGAAATATTATTCCTGACATATTATTCCTATTCTAAAGATGGGAAACGGAGTCAGGAAGAGACCAGGGGATTAGACCAAGGTCGCAAAGGAAGTATTTGGCAAGGGGTGGAATGTACTTGGGTCTCACAAATCTGAGGCTAGTACCCAAGTCACTGGTTCACTCTTGATTCCTCTTGTTCTCTAATATAAGCTCTAATTGACCACAAAACCGGGTGGGGGGAGAAGCAGGCTATCACTGCCATAAGAAATACCTGCCTCACTGCAGTGACCTCACAGTACTTGCATTGCTTGATGTGTGCAGCGTATGCGTATGTGTACGGGGGGGGGGACGACAAAGATGCTCTGAATCAAGATGCAGCAGTTCCTTCTCCCTGTTGATAGCACATAGTTCAGCTGAGGTATGCAGAAATTAGAAGAGAAAGAACAGGTAAAGGAGCAAGAGGAAGAAGGGCGAAAAAGACAATAGGACAGACTAGAAGGGAAACAAGAACAGGAAAAAAAAACAGAGGGAACGGTAAAGAAAAAATGTGTCTCATCATGATTAGCAACTATAACTTGTAATTTAGATTAAGTCAGAAGGATTGATTCAGTATCTGGATAACATCAGGAACAAGACAGAACCTGAATTCATTTAATAAAAAGTAAGCAAAGAAAAGCTTAAAATGATTGACCGGAACAAGGGAGTGTGATAGTATTTATTTAGCACAAATTCCAACTGCATCTATCTTCTTTATCACAGTATCTGTTCTTGGAATTAACACCCAGAACTATCCCAGACACATCCGCCACAAACTTTTAACATTCAAAACCAACAGCAGAAAACATTCTCTTCACTTAAGAGCTCTCTTTGAACTATTTTTGTAATTGTACAGCTACCCAAAAAGCAATATGTATGAAACAATTAGGCAGAAAACACCTGAATTAGGAACTTTGGATAAAGAATATACAAAAGTAGAAAGACGACAATCCAAGTTCAGCTTATTACTCATTTGGCTTGTAAATGATCAGCAGCAACTTCAGAAAGCTATTTCCCTAACATCAAAAGAAACCTTTGGATAATCTATCAGTCCAGTCTGTAGCCATGTGTAAAAGGTCTCTCTTCATCCTCTAATTTCTCCAGTGATGAAAACTAAATAATAATTTTGAAGTGGAAAACATACTTTTCTGGAAAATTGCCTCAGCTTATCTACATACAAAATCCTGCCATTTTTGACTGGGACAGGTGGAGGCTCAGTACACATCAGAAACCAAACCACAAATACAGAACTGGTCAGAAAAGATGGGGGGAATCAAAATACATTTTACTCTTTTTCACCATGTTATGATAGTCATATTTGAAAAATGTCCAGTCAACTCTAGCATCTCATTTATATCCAGATGTCCAAATTCCAATCAACCTGTATTAGACCATTAACAAATCTGGAGAAGTAATTACAGTGAGTGAAAAGCAAACAGTAATGAGTTTGATGCAATATAACCCAAATACTCCAAGAAAATGTTGTATTTCACAACAACGTGCATATCATAGGAGATTAATGAAAATATAGTCTTCTTCATTCTCAGAGACACAGGACATTGTTTCTCTTCAATCTTTGTAACAGAGCATTGGCCATAGCGCTAGTGGATGAGAACACTGCAGTCATATATGTTCTTTAGCTTGGATTTTGTTTGGGGGTTTTTGTTTTCTAGGGGGTTTTTCTTCTTCTTTTTTGGTTTTTTTAAGTGACAGGTCCTGTCTCCTCTGCAATAAAAGATTATAAAAACGCATTACTTTCTAGCCTCTAGACCAAGGCATCTGGCTCAAGCAGAAAAAAGACAAAATTAGAAAGTCATTTTTTTCTCATTATGCTTGACTTTCAGCATGTTTAATCTTTAAGAGGCCATGCTTATAGTAAGAAAATAGCAGAAAGAGTAGCATCAATCTTACTTCCTTTTCCCCTTATATTATTCTCAAATAACTATTTCTAAATCCAAATGTTGATTTTGCAAGTACCGTACCTAAAGGTATGAAATTATCCATGAAGAATATCAGACCTTTTTTTTGATCCAGCCTCAACATATTCACTCCTGATTCCAGTTGAGATCTCCAGATATTATATTTCTTCCCAAACCACTAGCTCTTTAATCAAACTTTCAGAAAGATGATTTTGCTGAAAGCCACTGGAATCTAACTCACGTAATTGCTCCATCACCCTGACATTTGGAGGCTTCTATGAAATCCACTTGCACTGTTGGATTATTGTTACCCCTTTCACCTTTCACCAATGAAGAAAATCTAATTAGAATATTTTTTCTTTCTTCCCTCTACTTAGCAGTCTAAATATTTAGTTAACATCTCTGCAATAGTGCCGTGATATACTAAATCATGAACTGCATCAACACCTTAGATGTCACTAAGTACAGAGTTGAAAACAAAGTCTGTCTTTAGCTCATTAATCACTTTTCTGCCCTCAGGCTTTTTCTCAGAATTAGATCCAAATTAGTCTAACCAGGTTATTCTTTAATATCGAAGGAAAATAAATTACCAGTTCTCTGTGTTCAAGAACAGTTACTGTTCAAAATAAATCAAACACTCCTAAAATGCGTTTCAAAGGGGCAGCTGCGTTAGTCTAGTAAAGCAAAAAAAGCAAGGAGTCTTGTGGCACTTAAAGACTAACGGATTTATTTATCACATGAGCTTTCATGGGAGAATAAGTGGGATATTCTCCCACCAAAGCTCATGCAATAGATAAATGTTAGTCTTTAAGTGCCACAAGACTCCTTTTTTTCCCCCTAAGATATCTATCGTCCTCTCCCTCATCAGCTGTGGCTGAGTCCATTATCATTTCTCACACATTCAGTGGCATTGGAACAATTTTTTTTGTTTTGGTTTTGTTTACTGGGGGTGCTGAAAGCCATTGAACAAAACTCTAAACTCTGTATATGATGAAAACCACTGTAAAGAAGGTTGTGCTTCTGCACCCCTAGTTCCAGCCCTCCACATATTTACTCACTGCATCTGGTGAGCATCAAATGTCGGTTCCCTCAGATTATTTTTTTGGCACCATGAAGTGCACTTGCTCAACGCAAAATATTGTGTTATCTGGGGACTCAGCATTTTTTTTCCCCCCGAGGTTCTTAAATCAAACCCATTCTTGCTTCATGAATGCATTTTTTGTGGCTGCAAGTTTAGCATTCTTTTCTTGGTTTATGACTGAGGACTAGGAGAGGCTATAGAAAGCCAACTAATTCACAGGTCAAAAGGAGCATGAATCATGGAGCTTTTCCTACCCTTTCTTCCAAACTTCTCTTCCCTCATGGAGGTGCCTTGATAAAAGACTCTTCTAGCCATGGTCTGGCTTTTGGTGTATATTTGTGAAGATGAAATTAAAAGCTATTGTTTTAATTGTTCAACGGTCATTAATTACCAAAGATAACCTGCATAGACACACATATCCAGCTAAGCCGTTCCAAGAATGTGTGGTCAGTTGAAGCATTTTACAAGTCAAAAGAAAGAGAATAAGTGGTTTAATAGAAAAAAAAATGTAAATCCTGCATTAGTCTTTTCCAGAATGGACTGAATCAAAATCATCAGTATGGGACTTTCATTGTAGTAATAGCCTGTCTGTACTGACATGATAAAAATGGAACAAATAGACACAATACGAGTCCGGTATCCAGCTTTATGTTATTTCTCTTGCTTTTGTGGTGTAAGTCAAGCCTTTCATATTATCCAAACATACATTCACTTACTGTGTACACCTTCTGAAATTCAACCATCCATAACCAAGAAAGGAAACTTTCAAAAGTGGTCACCATTCATTGAAATGAACACACACACACACCACACACACAAATCATATTTCATTATATTCCATAAAATAGTATCAACAAAATTTTACACACAGACTAGCAAGATGTTGTTTTGCACCCCTGCACTGGAAAACCGTCATAACATCTTAAAAGATAATCTATTGTGTACACACAAACACCACAAATACACTATCCTGTGTAAAATGTTACAGATGGGATATTCAGTAGTGCTCAACATTGATCTGACAGTGCTCTCACTGAAATCAATGACAGAACTCCCCCAACTGTAATGGGAGCAGAGTTAGATCATGCTGAGTAGAATGGATATATCTGATTAACTTTGCACTTACACTGCACAATGTTGTTTAATATTTTAGTTGTAGGAAAAGACATCAGCCATAGCTCTTCTGTTTATTTTCTCAAATGAATAGCTCTTATATCACTGAAATAAGAGTATGGTTTCAGCAGGTGTTGAAAAATCCAAAATCCTGAACAGCCCACATATTCCTATCCTATTATTCATAGAGGTTTTACACAATATTTCTGCATCAGCCCACAAAAGGTTAATCTGTGTGTAAAGTGCATCAATTTGAAATGCGTTGTTTGCAGCAGGTTGGTTCATGCATGAAGCACATACATTTATACATCAGCTCCATGGCTTGGATTACGACACATCTCATTGTTAATAGTAGAGCTTCTCATTCAGGATCCTATGACTTCCTTCTTATAGAGGCTCATCCCATTGCATAACGTGTACTTAAAATTTAAATTATGGAACTACTGCATGAGACATTTCCAAATGACACAGAAAGATTTTTGTTAACAGTTTTTCTTATCCAGAAAATGCCTCCCAATTTCAAAAGTCTGAAACTTTAAGGATAATACTTGTCACAAGCAGCCTGTTGCTTGAAATGTCATTGATCTCTCGTGTCCTTCTTTCTGAAACAGGCTGAAATTCATCCAAGGTGCAACAAGCCAGGCCACATGCATCTATCACTAAAGCCCTACATAGCAGATATTAGGATTACTGATTGGACCTATGCACTTCCTCTGAATTGCAGAGACAGTTGCTGAAGAAATAAGCTGGTTCTGAAAACCACAGAGAAGATGTAAAGAAGTTCAGATCCCACTTTCAGTGAATGCAGTGCCTTCCATATAACTCAAAACTGGCATGAGGCAGCCATTCCAGGCAACAGATTAGAAAAGCAGTTCTCAGTTACACGTGGGGAAGATTTTACTTTCTGAACTGTTCTGCAAGCACAGAGCCTGAACCCTCCACTGGGGAGTGTACATGTCTTCATGTATGCACTACATTATCCGGAGGCTCCACAACAATGTCATTATTTGGAGGCTACTGTGCAGTGCCTTGGCTCTGGGCTACTCAGACTGAATTGTGCAAATTCAGAATAGCAGATTTGACAAGCAATTAAGAATTCTGTGTCCTGTTCCCAGCTACAACATTGATTTGCTGTGTCATCCTGAGAGAATTATTATTATACCTCTCTGTCCTCAATTTATACCTTGTTTACAAATGCCTCTAATAAAATTTATAAGTTATTTACTTAAAGCAGCAGCTAGGAGATTTCATTAACTGAAGTTGGTGGGGTGCTTTGAGATCATTAGGAAAGACACTACCTTTGGTGACAAGTTTCACGTTACTTTCCTTATAACTATTTTTCCTTCATCCAAATTGCCAGACATCAGAAAAATGTATTTGCACAAGGATAGCACATTGTTTGTTTTAAACATCAGCAAAATTTTATTTCAAGTCTACTGGTGTTAAGAAAACACAAGCCATACTCTTACATTATTTACTGTAACAAAAATTATATTTTCTCATGATGCATTGTAACATTTTTCACATGGGCTGAGAATTACAAATGCAGAGTCGTTTCTTTCACCCTCAAGATACATCATCATTGCAGTATCATGACAGGTTCTAAGCACCTAATGTGTCAGTATCTTTTTCTTAATCCTATAAAAATACAATCATCCAAAAATGTGTAGCAGTGCTCACCTTAACTCTCTTCTTGAAATGGTGTAAATCTGTACCTCACCAGTGCACTTCTCAATTAACATTATTGTGTGGTATTTTCAAACAAAATCATCATTTTAGTCACAAATCCAGAGTGGTACTTCCAATGTCAGTTGCAAAACTACAGACTGAATTGGTTTGAAACCTGCAATATAGTTCCAATATCTATTTAAAGTATGTTCCTCTTAACTAATGCTACAGTTCTTCCCTTACAATAATAACTTTGAGCAGTACAAATCATTTGACATACCTAGCACTTTTATGATTGCTGATCCCTATTTGTGACAGCATTTTATACGCTTTTTCACTTCCTGAAAATATCTACACATTCTATATATTTCTAGCAACAGTGCATGTGGTGACTATTTGTGATTTCACAATTAAGGTGGTATCACACTACCTTCTATTTAAAGTGGAAGAGGATACCATCGTTTCTGCAGATTTCAGTACGTGGGGAGATCAATACTGAAGGGCTTCTCTTCACCTGATTTGCAACAAGATTTGCTCTTTGGTATTTAACGTGCTATAATCAATGCAATTAAATACAGAACATTGGAAAAATACACAGGATTAACAATTTATAATTGGAATTACTGGCCATGATTGTACAAATCCTTATTCATTTCTCATCAATGCCTACAGTCATACACACATGAGAAAGGGGTCTGAGAGACACTTATTTAAGGTTTTGCTCATAAGTTTATAATTGAAATCATTTATAGGGTATCAAATTATTCCAAAAAGAGAGGAACTGAGTTTTCCCACTGTAATAAGCACTGTTCTTAATATTACATGATGGAAGCTATTAAAACCCAAGTCCTAGCTTCCAATGTCCCAGCTTTAATCCTCTCCTTTAAGTTTAATTTTAAAGAGAATAGTTAGAGATATAATCTGGTTGCAAATCACGGGCCTGATTTTTAGAAGAACCTGAGTTTTAAACCTGGACTCACAGCAAGATGGAGGTGTTCAACACTTACAATATTCATGCACACAATTTTGTTTAAAATCATATTTTCTTGCCTGTGCTGAAGCTTGGTTTCCCATAAAACACACCACGAGTACGGCTCAGCATTGACCTCTCAGATTACCTGAATCCACAATCTGGTAGCCAGAAGTACAGATATCCAGATTGTGATTAAAGGTGCTACCTGAAAGTAAGTTGTATTATTATTTTTAAGTCCTATTGGACATTTTGAGAGAAGTGCACAACAAATTGTATAGTTTTTTTTGCTTCAGACATCATGATATTAACACCAAGAATTACCAACTGAGTATTCCTCTTTTAATATCTCCTAATCTTGTACAATGTTCAGGCATCAACATGAGACCTTATACGGCTTAAGTCATAACATGTTTTTCTCTAGCAGTTTATAATTAATAAATTGCAGCAACACCACATGCTCACACACTTATTTACAGGGTCACTGCAAAATCAGTTTTGATATTTGTTCATTCTAGACAGTAGGTGACGGAAATGCACAACCGCAGCAGCTCACTGAATCTGAGAGGATTCTTTACATAAAATAATATTTAAAAAAAACCAAATTAATAATTGCAATGTTGGCATGGGGGAGAGAGTATCTACATTAAACATATACTTAATGTTAAATATGTGCCTCAGTCCCTCTGAAGTCAATGGAAATTAAGCATAAGCTCAAATTTAAATACAAGTCTAAGTATTTTTCAGAATCTGCTTCAAGAAGGAGTTTGAAGATAAACTGAAGGTAAATTTTCAGACAAAACTGGATGAGAACTAAGGTCCCAAATCTGCAATATGATGTATTCTTCCATTCACATGAAGCCTCACTCATATCATATTTAATGCACAAAAAGATTTAGACATATAGTGCTTGGTCCTGAACCTATTTAAGTACAAGTAGAAAAGCCAGAAGCAGAATCTAGCTGCACACGTTCATTAGTATTTACAGGATCAAGGTCTAAGTATGTTTAAAAAAGGAAAATGATACTCACCTAGGAATCACTCTGATTCAAGTCAGCATATTTTGGATTATTTTGTTTCTATTCAGGACTCAAATTTTGGGTTCTTTATAAACGCATGTTCTCAAGATACAAAATTATTCAGATGTAGATCTCCCCTACTCTTCCACCACTGTTATGGTCTTCCAGTATGTGATCCACTTGACGGGCACCTCCTGCACCTCCTGGAGATGGTACTGGGGAATTAGCTCAAGTGACAGCCCATGCAGTGACCAATGCTCTCTTTATAGCCCTCAGCAGGATCTCAGCCCTCCAGCTGAGTCCATTCAGTTCCCCCTCTCCGAGGTACAGTCCGGTTCTGGCCCACCTGCTTGGCCACAGCCTATGTGACTATTAGTGGCTTGAGGGAAGTGGGTGGGCCCCCGGCCCCACCCACTTCTTCAGGCCCCAGCCCAGGATCCTATGTGCTCTGCTGAATGCCAACTTGACCCCCCCATCCTTGTTCGGTTTGCACCTTAGCACGTCCCCTGAGCCACATCCGCACACCCAGACACCTGTTGCCTCCAATTCCAGATTTCTCTCCCACTGAATCTTTGCACTGCAACGAGCTGCCTGGGGTCCTATCTCCCAACCAAGCCAAGAGCTCACCCAGTGTCCTCTACAGTCAGACGTAAAGTGCCCAGAGCAGGGACTGCAGCCCTGCTCTTGCACCAGTCCTGGGCCCTAAATGGCCCTGCAGCACCTGCGCTTGTTGGCTCTTCCTGTTTTCCTGGGCTTTTAACACCTTCTAACCCAGAGTTGGGGCAAATGCTCCACTACAGGCACACAGAATTTCTATTCCAGCATCCAGGCAGAGGACTATACTCTTTCTAGTTAATTACAACCAACTTAATTGAATTTGCAGCATATTAAAACTGTTGCCCTATTAAGTCAGAAAATTCATCAATTAAATAGTCTTTTTATTCTAATGTAAACATCTTTACATTTCTACATAGACCCCACTGGATTGGCCAAGCCAAGGTACTATGTCTGTGATGCACAGGAAACATCAAAACAAAAAAGTAAATCTACTAGAAATGTTGTGGATAATGAACAATTCACATAAACTAATATAAACTTTACAATATTTTTTTTTTACATAGAGAAAATCTCATAACAAAAACAAATTTCTCTCTGCAGCTTGCTTTTGGCAAGACAGATAATGGCGAAAATCCATCAGGATGATTTCCTAAAAGACATATAACTGTATATCGTATAACTAAGCCTCCATTTATGAAAGCATCACATTACAGAAAGAGGGGGCAAAAAAGGTAACTCTGATATAACTGCATTAAGTTCCATTCCCTCTCACTCAGACACTTAAACAAAGCAACTACTATAGCAGATCAGACCAGGGCATGCTCTAATCCACTAGCCTGCCTCTGACAATGACCTCTACTGGATGCTATGAGTGATGGTACAAGTCAGTAATTATGGAATAATTGCCTTTACTGTAGAGGAAGTTTCTCCTTAACCTCTTGCAGGTGCTGCTGTCTAGATCGTATGAAACGGTTTCTCCCTAGCTGTCATCCAGTTCCTCCATTTTTGACTGACCTACATGATCTTCACTTATGGTAACTGTGAAATTTACTCAAATACTTTCTTTTGGACAAGTGAATCTCAATATTTTAGCCAGAGACCATTTATTAATATAAAGAAAAGCCCAAATATACTTTTAAGCAATTTAAATAAGTAGACGTTCTTTGCTTAAAATAGGCACAGAAAAGGACTGGTAAAAGTACAGCAGAAAAGGATTCTGATTACAGTGATGGGGTAGCTGAGCTAGAACCCATACATGTTGTCTGTTAACAACATTAAGAACCATACTGCTGCTGCTGCTGCTTTTTTTTTTTTAATGGATGCTGAAATCTAACATTTCTGACTACTAACCATGCACAGAAAACAGACAGGGTAATGCTAAAGAAAACAAGTTTTTATTCGTTTACCTTCTGTGTGCAATGAACTGTGCAGTAAATTATTTCAAAGAGGAAAATTGTAATTGCATGTGTAATAAAGCTGAAAATTAAGGAGAAGCAGATGGGAGACAAAGTTCTTTTTCGTTAAGTGATAAGAGGATGATTCATAAGTATTTGACATTAGTTAAAATTACTTGTGGAACAAATTTACAGCAAATATGTTCCTCCTCAGGACCTGTGATGGGGTTTGCCCATCATCCCCTGCAAAACAAGGGAAACGAACCCCACGTAGCCATACTCCACACCTAGATGGTCATTACCCAATTACCTTCTGACCAGAGGAAATAGAAAAGGGCCTTACAAGAACAGTAAACAGAGGGAACTGTGTGTGTGTGTGTGTGTGCGCGCGCGCGCGCACGCCTGTCTGTCTGTCTGTCGGAGGGAGACTAAACAAAAGAACGACCACAAAGGGTCAAACCAATGGTCCATCAAACAGTATACTGTCTCTTGACAGTGGCCAGTGCCAGGTGCTTCAGAGGGAATGACCAGAACAGATAATCATCAAGTGAGATTCATCCACTTGGTCATTCCTGACCTCTGACAAACAGCAACCCCTGCATATCCTGGCTCATAGCCATCAATGGATCTGCCCTCAAATGAAGTGAGCTTGCTCTTTTTTGAGCACCGTTCTAGTGTGGCCTTCATAACATTCTCTGGCTAGGAGTTCCATGGGTTGACTATGTGCTGTGAAAAGAAATATCTCCTTTTGTTCATTTAAAACCTACTTCCTAGTAATTTCATTTTGTGAGCCCTAGCTCTTGCATTATGAGAAGGAATAAATACCACCTCCTTGTTTACTTTCTTCACTCCACTCATGACTTTATAAACCTCTAATATATCCTCCCTTAGCTGTCCTTCTTCCAAGCTGAAAAGTTCCAGTTGTATTAAGCTCTCCTCATAAGGAAACTCTTTCACGTCCCTAATCATCTGTGTTGCCCAAACTCAAAAAAGATCCTTTGGAATTGGAGAAAGTACAGAAAAGGGCCATCAAATCTTCATGAAGTATTCAAGATGTGGGCATACCATGGATTTATAAATAGGTAATGCAATATTTTCTGTCTTACTACAAATCCCTTTCCAATGATCCCCACCATTCCATTAGTCTTTTTGACTACCACCACACACAGAGTGCATGTTTTCAGAAAATAATCCTCAGTAACTCCATGATCTCTTTCTTAAGCGGTAAAAACTAATTTAAACCCCATCATTTATGTGAAGAGTTGGGGTTCTCTCTTCCCATATGCTTTACTTAGTACGTAGCAACACAAAATTCCATCAATCATTTTGTTGGTCAGTCACCCAGTTTTGTCAGATCCCTATGTAACTCTTTGCAGTCTGCTTTGGACTTAGGTGTCTTCAGTAGTTTTGCATCATCAAATTTTGCCACCTCACTGTTCACCCCTTTTCACAGATAACTTCTGACTACATTTAACAGTACCGCTGTCGGATGCCATTATTTTTACCTCTCTGCATACTGAAAACTGACTATTTATTCCTATCGTTTGTTTCCTATATTAACCAGCTGCTGATCCAGGAGAGGATCTTCTCTCTTAGCCTATGACCCCTTACTTTGCTTAAGAACCTTTGACAAGAGACCTTGTCAAAGGTTTTCTGAAAATTTAAATATTCTATATCCATCAAATCACCCCTGTATGTTGACACATGCAAATAATTCTAATGGATTGGTAAGGCATGTTTTCTTTTTACAAGAAAAGCATGTTAACCCATCCCCAACAAATTGCATTTATCCGTTTTAAAGGGACAGCCATGTTAGTTTAGGTCAGCAAAAGAAGCAAGGAGTCCTGTGGCACTTAAAGACTAACAAATTTATTTCTCTCCTGAACTTTCATGGGAGAAAATCCCACTTCATCAGATGCTTTGAAGATGAAGGAACTTGAAAATGGGTAAGTTCCCCCACCTTCAAAGCATCAGACAAAGTGGGATTTTCTTCCACGAATGCTCATGAGAGAAATAAATCTGTTAGTCTTTAAGTGCCACAGGACTCCTTGCTTCTTTTGTATTTATCCGTATGTCCGATAATTCTGTTCTTACTACAGTGCCAGACTATTCTTTACTATAGTTTCAGAGTGCAGAGGAAGTAGGTCTCTCCGATGCATAAAAGCCCTGGGACAGGGTTTAACAAAGGAAACTGTGAAGAAAATACATTACAGAAGCAGGTCAGCACCCTGAGGTAGAGCTTACAAGGGAACTATAGTGGAGCCTAGAAACAGTGGAAGGGCTATTACTTGAAAGATTTGTTTAGAATTGCAGTTAGACCTAATTCCCAGAAGGGACTTAAAACTTCCACTTGGAGTGGCTGGAGGGTTAAGTCACAGCACATGGAGTGAGGAGAAGATGAAGACTGAGTGTGTATGTCTACATTAGCCAATTAGTCTGGACTAAGCTTAATCTGGACTAATTTAGTCCAGGTCTACATTAGGTTTTGTCTAGTTCAAACTCAGAAATTTCTTACTTTGAACTAAACAAAGCTTAGTCCGAACTAATAAGTTTTAATCGTTAGTCCAGACTAAGCACTTAGTTCGAGCTTTAAGTTGGAACTAGTGTGATGTAGATCCAGACTAATGGCTTAGTTAGAACTAAAAAAGTTCAAACTAAGCCATTAGTTTGAACTAGTCATGCTTACTAGTTAGAAAAAGTTAGTTCAAACTAGGACACACAACTAGTTTGTACTAAAAAGCCACGGTAGGCCAAACTAGCTCAAGGCTAATTCAGACTAACCTCAGATTTTTTTTAGTTTGGACTAGAAAGTCTAAACTAAACAAAATATAGAGGTAGACATAGCCTGTATGTCCATTGGAGGGATGAAGGAGAACCCAGCAAGGGGACCCAGAGATAAGGACTCTATGTAACACTGTGACCAGAGACAATGGGGATAGACACATGAGGTGAGGACGCACAACTACGGAATCATTTGCTGTAACTTAAACCAAATAAAGACATCTTTATAGCAGCTTCCATTTATGCAATAAGAAGGGAATAAACACAAGGGGAAAAAAGGAAATAAGCACAAATAATTTTTAAAACTATTGCGTCTTGAACTTCACTGATTGATGCCTAGTCTTTCACTTCACAAGACCGGGACAGAATCCCAGTTTAGATCACAAGAAAGAATAAATGTCACGGACACAGAATTTGCTAAGACTTGTTCAGAAGAGAACAAGCGAAGGAAAGCAAAACTAGTAAGCTGGAGTATTAGTCCCACAGAACTAGGCAAATTTTAGTTTATTTCTATCTTAAATCTGTTTTAATTTGATGACTTTATTGTCCCCTCTTCTCCTTCTAGATTAGAGAATTTTTTACATGGTGAAAATAAAAAAAAACAAAAAAACCAAAAATGTTCATGATGTTACAAGTTGTCTATTATTTTACATTTATCAGTACTAAAGCTTTTGTCTTTTGGAAGCCTACGCAGAAGGAACTTAATAAATAATTTTTAGATCTTCCCAGTTTGATCTTTCTTCAGATGTTTCCCAACTGTGTGTTACCGGTAACTGTTCACAAACAATCCCTCAGTTTTATTTTTAATATATAGATTAAAATTAAAACATAGTACTGACATCACTCCACTCATTCCAAGTTTTCCCTCATTGCAGTGTCAGTAAAATATTACCTACGCTCAAGTTAACCCCTAATCCTATCAAGTCAGCCTACCGGAAGTTAGACTGGGCATTCTGCAAAACACCAGTTGAGTTGCACATCATGTTTGGATTAGCAGTATAGAGCAACTGAGTCTCATTGCACTACTAGTTCCCGCAGTCAGTAGCACTCAAACTTCATCCCACAGAACTTGGACCAGCCAGCTTGAGTTTAGTTTTCTCATACTCGCCAAAATCATGGGGAATATGTTAAAATTTTTGGCACATGACAAAAATTTAAACTAATTTTTACAGACTGTAAAGGGGTAGAAAAATACACAATGTTTTGAATTATTTATTGATGGAATTAATGAGAAATCTGACATATCTTTTCATTAAGTAGTGTAGGGAAATCAGATATAAAATTACATCTCAACTCTGCGTTCAAATTTTCATCCAACATCTGGGACCTATATCTTGATTTCACCATTTTTACCACAGAAAAAGTTGATTTGCAGAGCCATGTTGAATCAAAAATTGAAAACAGTTTTGGATAACTGTATTTAGAACTATGAACTCATTTTGATTTAGTCCACATCATAACAATTGAATCATCTTTCAAATGTTGAGTGCTTTGGAGAAAAATCATACCCATCTCAAAAATGTTCTTGTCCAAAGAAAGAAGCCTTACAAGCTCTTGAGATAATTGAGAGTTGTATGTCCAAGTGAAATGGATCTTGCATGAACTCAAAAACAATTCTGTTGTTTTCAAAACAGGAAAAAAAAACTGTTGGAGTAAATTCTGCTACCAATTCACTTAGTACTGCTTATCAAAATCAGGATTTTCTTTATATTGCTCCATCCTCAGAAAGTGTGTGAAATCTTGAACATTCATACACGCCACAAAAAGTTTTGTATGCAGATTTCACCTGCAGTGCAAGTGCTTTTTGTAGTTTATGCATACAGTATAGGACCAAAGGATGAATCTGTGGTTGTTAAGGGCAAAGAGGTGCTAAATTAAGACAATGTCATTATTTTGTATCGTGCAAATATACAAATACACTGGAGGCACAAATGTGGACACTTTTTTGAGCTGGTACATGGATAAATGAATTATATTTTAAAAAATAGGTGGTAGAAGTAAAGCAACAATTCACCACAGGTCAATAGCTATTTCACCACATCTTGCAAGTAGCGACCATGTTGGACACCGTGGATCAAGTTATGAACTTTTACGTGTGGATACGAGTTTAGTTAGAGGCAGAATGTAAGTTCTCTCTCAAGGTAACAGCAGAATGAAGACAAGCTCTTGACACCACTCTTTTTCTCCAACAAATCTCATGCAACAAATACATTTTTTTAATCTTTCAAAGAGCTGCAGGATTCCCCATTTCTTTTACTCATATGCAGGTTTCCCTTTACTTTATACAAACAGGTTTCTTTATCCAGTCACAGTTTGTACCCTCACCACAGACATCTCACATTCCATATCATTGCAAATATATGTTAAGTATGACACACAATACTTTCTTTAAATCAAAGTAAATTAGGTTTTAAATTCTAGCTGCTGTCACAAACATTTTAAACAAGTTCCAAAAATTAAATCGGTACACTGGGGTCTCATCTATATTAGCTTTCTCAATCATTTAATGTTAATGCCATATGACTAATTCACTCTTCAGCACTGTTGGGGACAGGATATGGATATCAAGTTTGATAAGTCTCTGTGTAGACTGACTCCCCACCTTAATAACATTGATGTTAAACATTTGCTATTGTTTTCTTTGGAGATACTCATCCACTGAAAATTACTTTGGACTGAAAATTCGTGCACAAGTCCCAAGAATATATTTTTCTAAATTTTTCTGTATTTCTTGTCTGTTTCAGTTTTACTATTGATGTTTTGAACTGAGACAAATTGGTTAGCATTCAGTTGTACAAACTTCTAAACCTGTCATCTTCTGAAGAAATGTTTCCCAAGTTATTCTCAGGGGAACGCAAATTCAGTGAAACTGAAGTCTCTTCGTTTTTGTTAGATGCAACTTGTTATAAGAAGTAGACTCTCATGCTCTTAAAGCCATACTAACCCTACTCATATGCAAGTGCTGTTGTGGCTGCTGATCATGGAAGAAAAAGGGGATTTACTCAAAAACTCAAGACTGAATTCAGGCAGTTTAGATCCAAAACATGATCTCACAACATAAGTTCGTGCCTATGGTTTAGTTAAAGACACCACTGCTCTTCAAGAACATATTGTCTTAAAAAGCTAGGGTGAAAACTTTTCCCTTCTCTGCCTGAAATTCCCCCACCTGTCACCCACAAAAGTGGAGATGCATGGGTTCACAGAGTACTTTGCAATACAATTTCAGGGTTAACCTGACTCAAAACTGTTACTTGCCTAGTCTCCCTTTGGTGAGCCAAGCAATTAAGACAAAGCAATCTGCAGCATTACCCACCACAAAATGAGTCATGTCCACCCCACAGCCTCTTGAGAAACAAATTTAAAAGCTGTCAAAGAAACTAGATATGGGGGTGGACTGTATAAGGATTTATAATACTGTAAATACTAAGGAATAAAATGTCTCTGGCACATTCTATAATACTTCTGTGTGGACTAGGTGTAGCATGTCTTTTTTGCACTCACCCAGTCAACTGTTGTCAAACACAGCCATTAAGCTTGTAATACAGTCATTTGTGCCTTGTAAACTGACCCAATAGAAGGATTAGTTGCATCAGTGGAAAGTACATGATAAGGTCAAGGCACCATGAGCTGGATTCACAAAGGCATCTCACTGCTTTAGATACCTAAGCTCAGCATTTAGGAATCACACACATTCACAAAACCACTGATCAGCTCCCACTTAACCTTGTAAGGGCTTAACGCCCCCACGGTGCCTATGTTTCCTCTAGTAGGCCCAGCCTAAACGTGGATGCTGCCCCATTGCTAAGAAGCTGTTTAGAACCTTAACTTGCACCTAAGATCCAGTGGGATTCCAAAACTAGGCGTACTCCATCTTAGAGACGCCTGATCCAGTAGGTAGACTCAGGCAAAAAAGACAGAGAGAGAATTATTTTTGGAGGTGCGTCCCCCACAGCATGACCATTCACGATGCAGAACAGTGTTTCCCAACCACTGTGCCACGGCAGTGAAAACGTTGGAAACCACTGATGTAGAATACGTGACTTCAAATCCCAACTCCAAATAAGAGAGAGTGGAAATTTTTACTTGAGTCTCCTACATCCAAGTGGGCTCCATGATCACTGGGCTACTGGCTATAACGGAGTAGGTTTATCCCCCTCTTCACAACACAGTGATGATCTGGTTTAGGTTCCACACTTCGGGAGATGGTCACGGTTCAGAATCCCAGATGGCATTCACTTTCCGGTCTGTCAATCCAGCATCGCAAGGCCCACAACAATAGGAATTAGGTGCTAGAATGCCCCACACATACTTTTTCCAAGTATGGCAGATTTGCAGGCATTTTACATCTCCATGCATGCATCCAATCTGCCCTCTTCCCATGGAATGACTGAGTTCACTCATAAATCCCTAAACATTCCCCACTCTGATGCTTATTCAAAAGTTATTGACAGTCAATGAAAACTTGAGGGGTATGGTGGGAACACCAAACCTCACATCATTTCCCTGATTCTTTGTCTGTGCGTCCATACTAAATTGTGAGAACTCTAGTGGAGGGTCATACCTTCTCTGCTTGACACACAGCAAGGCACTATAGGTCAACAAGATGGTAGCGTCTCTGTTTAAGTCAGTATATTACAACACACTACTTCACAGACCCAGTGAGTTGAAAGCAAACAAAAACAGTATGAATCCTATCAACTTTCCAAAAAGTTTAATTTGGAAAAAAAAAAAAAAAAAGAGAGAGAGAGAGACAGAAGAGAAGAAAACCACTCCTTTTAGCTTTATAAGAGATATATAAATTTTGGATAGTACATTATTTGCCTATAAATGCACACTACTGCTATGCATTTTGGGTTTTACAGAACAGCATTTCTAACTGATGTTCTAGGTCAGCGATGATATTTACTGTGCCCCAGTGCATTTTAATAGGGCATGCCTATCAAATCAAGGATGCTGAAATTTTCTAATAACAAAGTAGTTATAATTTATGTTATCAACGAATGAGTCAAGTTTGTGGTCAAGGATTTTCTTCATTTTACCCCAAGCAGCAATGTTCTGATGTGAGTATTTCCCCAGGAACTTTAATTAGCTGTTCACATTTCACATCTGATTTCCTCTTTTTATAAAACTAGCTTTCCATGTTCATGCCTTGTGCTAGCTTTTCTTCATCTGTGAAATAATGAACAGCTGAACTACCACAGAACTGCAATATCCAAGCCTGAAATATACTGAGCTATGTCAAAAATCAGTATACTAAACCATTTGTTTTCAAACCACGAGGCAGGACCAGTGCCAGGTCACAGACCCATAGGCACTGGGTCACGACAGCCCCGGCTGCCGCCACCAAAACTGGAATGTATTTGTCAAAGATGTAATTATTGGGTCATGGGCATAAAAGATTTTTTTTTCACCTGGTCCCCGGAAAAAAAAAGTTTGAAAACTATTGTACTAAACTAAAAGATATCGAAGGACATACTGGATGTCACACACTTCGAATGGCAGCATATCTAGTTATGTTGGGAAACAAATTAGTTGAAATCAGACATACACCTAAAAAACAGTTTGCTTTATTATACTTGGGTATCAAAAAGGTGTCTTGAAAATAACTGATGCCATCATTTGCATTTCAAAGTAAGCATGACAAACACGTGCATCATTAGTATATCAGAAATGAGGGGTGGCAAATTGTTTCCAGACTCTCCAATACGAATGCTGGTTGTTGTCCAAATACTGAAGACTTTAATACCTGATGTATGAGCCTTAAAAATATCATCATTTCTCTGATCTGAGTGAGGTTACCTGGCCTGCAATCCCTCCATCTGCACAGACCGTACAGTATTACTAAGTTGAATGCCAGCAGCGTGAAAGAAAAAGCATCTGTAATGCAAGCCATGGAGAAAAAGGAAACGGGATTAGGAGAAAGCGTATGTTCCCTGAGAACAAGCACCAGCGTGTGTAGACTTACAGGCATGAACACAAGTGTACACAAATGGATGAGACTGTCAAGTTCACTCCATTAATGATTCACTAATTGCAGTGCTCAGACAGATGAATATCAGATCAAGGCTTCAAAGAAAAGCTGCTGAGATTGAATTTATATGCAAATTTGGCAGCACTGTTTCAGGACATAACAGGGACATTGGATTTTTCTCTCATTACAACAGGTGATATGATCTCTTCCTCTGTATGCTGTTCCCCAGTGTCTGAATCTTTACAACTGTTTCGATTTGCTGCTACAGTGTGTGACCTGTTCCGATGACTTACACTTCCCATAATTTATTTCCTCCCACTCTGTAAGTTTCCCCATCTTCAAAGCATCTGACAAAGTGGGATTTTCTCCCACAAAAGCTCATGTAAATAAATAAATTTGTTAGTCTTTAAGTGTAATGGGGACTCCCTGTTTGTTTTACTAAACTAGACTAACACAACTGCCCCATTGGAACTTGGCAACATTCATCTACCACTCTACACTGCTTGGTGGAAAGAAGAAAGGCAGCCAAGGGAAATAATAATGAAGTTTGGCATTCAGATACAATGCAACAAGATGGGGGGGGGGAGGGGAGCACTGAATATAGAAGTACAGCTCTTCTGCTGAATTTCCCTTTTCTTACATTCTAGACCCCTGAATAAAGATGAGTAATTCTCATGCCATTTAAATGAAGAAGTGGGAGGTTAATTTGTGTATGTAGTGCTGTTCTGTAACAAACTATTTTCTAAAACCATCATAATCATCAAAAGAAAAACACCCTTTTTGGAATCTGAGTTGTGTGATATGTCATTGTGTGGGCTACAAGAGTGGGGAAGGAATACGCACTAAGAATGGACTATAAGTTTTTCTTTAAAGTCTTTAATGCCCCATGCATGCCTCTTTTGCCCATCTTCAATGCTACTGGAACCGCTGAGTAACTGTAGGATACAGCAAAACTCAAGGCTCATAATTCTCCTACCTCATATAATATAATGGCATCCTATTTCTTTCCTCTGTTATTTAATCATTTTCAGATGTACCCCTCTGTTATGAAGTAGTGTAACAGGCATACGGAAGCTATGATTTTCCCTTCACAGACCTGTCCACAGCAGGAGATGCATAGGATTCAATAAGAAGGGTGTTTGGAATACAAAAGCTATGACCAGATACATAGATGGGCATCTGTTTTTAAGTAAGGGCTAAAGATTCCCTTTTGAGCAAGCAAATTAACTATGCAAATGGCAACTGGACACTGCATTTTAAATTCAATGAAGGGGAAACCACCCCAGCAACTGGTAGATATGAATGAGCAAGCTGGCTTCACTGTCTGTGGGAAAAATCACCTGCACCGTTGTCCACTTATCTTGCTATTCTCAGTTTACATAAAAAAATATTGATGGTCTCATCATATACTCTAGGATTGTCATAAACCATGGGGAAGGTAGATCATACTATAAACCTTCATATTCCAGACAAGGAACACTCATTACAACGCTGAAAAAAGCAGACCTTTTAGGGGAAAGGAACGAATGAGACATGGGCAGATACAAAATAACGTAACACTGTCTATAACAATAAGAAGCTATGCAACCGGGTGGCGGAGAAGGAAGATTGTCAAAACAGAAGATGGAGTGACTTTTGCTCTACTCATATCATTTGGGATTCAAGGGGCTGGAGCTATTTGAAAAATTTCCCCAGTGCATGAGAGCTTCTCAGTGCTTGCCTTCATTCCCTTCAATGTAAGGAAGATCTAGACAGGGGTTGACAACCCAAAAGATAAGAACCCACTTTGCTTAAAAATTCCTTCAATAAACAAGTGTTTTGAGATCCACAATGGGTGTAGCTTCTTGGTGGGGCGGGAGGAGAGGAGCTGGGTCAAGGCGCTTGCTGCAGGGTCCCCAGGCAGGGGGTAGCCTGGAGCCAGAAGTGGGCCCCCAACACCCCCCCCCCCAGTGTTGGGTAGGAGCTTGGAGCCCAGCACCGGCCACCCGCAGGGTCCTCTGGTGGCATGGGGATCTAGGAGCAGGCTTCCTGCAATGTTCCCCAGTGGCAAGGTGGAGACAGAGCCCAGAGCCACAAGGGAGCAGCCAAAGAACCACAGGCTGCAGACCCATAATTTAGAAACAACAATCTTATGGACCAACTTAAATAATTTAATTAAAACCTCAGTAATTTCCTTGAGCAGTTCTGTGTTACTTAAGAGCTAATGACAATGAAATAGTCCATTGTCACAGAACGATGGTTTCCTGCTGCTTAACAAATGCTAAGGCATGGATAAGCCCTTTATTTTAAAAGCAAGAGACATTAATTCCATGATAATGTTCTATAACAAATGACATTATTTCCATTATACCAAATTGTAAATGTTGATTTAATCATTTGATGGGACAGTTGCTCGTTGACATATTCTGAACCTGTGGCATTTGCAATGGCTATCAATAAAAAATTGCATTTCTACAGTGTATAATACCTTTCATCTTATGTTCTCAAATCCTCTTATAAACATCTATTAAATTTCACACAACCTCTATCAGGTGTGTAAGTATTGCTTTCAGTTTGACCTTAGGCATGATGGCACAAAAGGAGTTAAGCACTGAAACTCTGAGTAATTTTAGGTACCTAGAAAATCACTGCAACTAACAAAGCCTGAGATAGACTCCTATACAATGAGAGAAGGAAAGACAGTACTTTATCATACTGGCTTTTGTAAATCATATAGTTTAGAAAATGAGTCACCTTAGCTAGCCAATACGATATACAGCCAGATGGGTATGTGCTCAACCCCATCCCCTCTCCCAGAGACAGGCCCCTAAAACCTTGCTGCAGGGAGGCACCTAGCTCTGCTTGTGATTTTCAGCTATGAATCCTCTCCTGGAGTTAGTCGCCAAAACCATTTTTGCAAACACACAGGTGGGGGACAGGAGGGAGCCTCCTCCTGATTTTTAGCTCAATTGGGGTACTTACTTGGCATCAAGTCCCCCCCTCCATCAAGGGACAGAAAGGATTTGAATAGAAACATGCCACTCCCTGGTGACTGCCTTAGCCACTGAACTACAGGATATTAAGATACGGACTCCCTCGTTTTCCCACTGAATATATCACACTCTGGAGGAACACAAAGTTAACTGTAGCCAGAAAAAGAGAGAGCAAAAGAAGCAGAAACTAAGAAATAACTCCATGGCCTGAGAGCTGGCACAGTCAGCCAGAATACGGGAGCTCCTACTCTAATAAGGACCCATACTGCAAGAGCTCCAATAGCGGAGATTGAGGGATTGCCATCTTGGAATATCCCAGCCAACCTCAACAGTGCCAGATCCCTGTTCTGATCGAAGTCTCCCATATACCCTAACTCCCCAGTACCATAATTTATATGATTTCAACTGCCAGTGTCTGAGCATCTCACAATCCATTAAACACTGTGCTAAACATTTTAAGGAAACTCCTCTCTGCATCCTGTGCTTTACATGGGCTTAGCTGGGGGGCCTATTCAATAGGCATGCTCAGTGGGCACCTACAGGATCAGGCCATGCACACAACTTAGGCAATGAAATGCCTATCTTTCTGGGGTTTGTGAAACATTGTGGGACTCAGAGGGTGGACAGGTGTCCAGGTCCCTACAGGGAGGCAGCAGTGTACTTGCCCAAAGACAGAAATATAAGTGACTAGGCTAGAGACCTTTCACAATTTAGGCACTGGCATTGTAATTGTCCTGAAACGGGGTCTTACGGGCCTAAAACAGGGACTCAGCTGCCAAACTCATTTTGTGAATCCATGCTCTAGTCTTCCAGTACTTCACTTTCCAATCTGTAAATGGGGATAACTGTATTTTTCTATCGCACCGTGGTCTTGTGCAGGTAAAAATGTTAAAGGATTGTGAGACGATCAAACACTGAGGCAGTGGGAATCCTAAGTACTTATGATCTGACAAAAAGACCATATGGCAGCAGGAAAGGGCAGTAAGACATTACAAAAACAGGTCTGAAAAAAGAGAAATTGTGTGTGCATGTTTCTGCTCATGTATGTCTGGATAAAGAATTGTTATTTACCACCTTCCATTCCCTGTAGCACAAGGTAACATGACAGCTAAAGCAAACAGCACCAGACAGACTTAAAAATTGATCCCGCAGTTCATTTCAGGCCTTAATACAGGTCTCTTCATTAGCAGTATCCAAAGGGTGAAAAAGCATAATTCACTTTATGTAATTACCATGTGTTAGACCCTGAACCACTGATCTATGAAACATCTGGTGATGTCTTTTCTTTAAAAACTGCAGTAGCCTGCTCTGTATGTTTGTTCTCAAAATATAAATTGCATTTTTCCTCAGTAATCTTTGTCGGCTTTATAAAATGGTGTCCAGATTATCTCCTGGTAAGTATTCCATGGCTAATGTCACTACCTAATCAATATGAGGGAACTGTGGACTTATTTTCCTTTTGTGAATTTAAGGAATTTTAAGGCACAAGAGATGTTGTGCCCAATCACATCTGCACCGAACAGTACATAATACTGGAGAAAGACACATGGTTTTTAGTTCCAGTTGCCAGCAGAGGTTTTAATAGGCAAAAAACTGTCCATTAAGAAGTAAGACTGAAGTTAATTTAACATCAAAGGATGAAAGAGGTTTTTTAGTATCCAACAGACCCATGTCCACACAGTGTGCATGTCTTAAATTTCATCCATTACTCTAGTTCCTTTTTCTGTGTACAATCAGTTTCCCAAGACACGTGTAGGTATGCAATTCAGCTGTGACTCTACTAAAAGATCACTGATAGCATTGGAAAGTCTAAGAGAATCAACTACATGACAAAATGTGCAGCATAATACTTTATTCCATCATTAATGGATGGTTTAATTCATTGACTAAAACTACAGGATCGCTAAACCTTTAATTTAGTCTCACTTCTCTTCACAAAAAGTTAACAGGATTGAGTTAAGCATGGCAGGCTCTCGAACAATTATACACCTAAGGGAAACAGACTCTGACAGAAATGGGACAGTTGGATTGCTTTTCTCTCAATGAATATTTCTTTAAGAACAAGAGAAGTAGACATTTCCCACTGACCAACTTTCTGCCATGAACCCAAAATTGCCTTTCCCTCTTCCATGATCACGTCATCCACCTGGTCCCTGAACCTTCCCAAAATCAATAATCTGACTAAGAAGGATGCACAACCCAGCAAGAGAACCTCATCATTACTGCCATCACCCCAACCATCTCCATTTGCTGTCTCTTCTATAGAGTCTAATTTTAACCTGTAAACTCTTCAGAGCAAAGTTAAGGCTCTTAAGTTCCTAGTCTTCTTTTGGTGCTGTTCATGTAAGAAGAAGAAAATCTTTCCTGGTACTGCAAAAATATTCGTGATTCTTTACAGAAATTATTGAACAAGTAACCTTTTTCATGCAGACAAGTCCTGTAATGTCACTATTATCAAACATAATAGCGATATATATGTGATTGCCACTGAAATGAAAGCTGGTTATGTTATCTTTTGTTTAGTTGCCATAATCATAGAATCATAGGATTGGAAGGGACCTCACAGGTCATCTAGTCCAACCTCCTGCCAGAGGCAGGACCACTCCCACTAAACCATCCCAGTCATGGTTTTGTGCAGCCAGGCCTTAAACACCTCCAAAGATGGAGATTTCACCACCTCCCTCAGCAGCTCATTCCAATGTAGCATGATCAGCACATTTTTGCTTTTTTTCCCCACCCAATCAGATTTTTCTCTATCTGATTCTTCTCCTCATCTTATGTACCCAAAAATGCAAGGCAAAAATAACACACTCCACACAAAAAACCCCTCTGGTGCTGCTGAAATGTTTAAGTGATATCAATAGTAAAGCAGAGGGGAAAAAATGGCACTTAAATGCTACTGGCATTACTTATGAGTGGAGGAGTACACAATGGGTATAGACTAACAATAGCCTACTGTTGGGTTAAAACATGAATATATAAAAATGCCTCATTAAGACATCTATTCTAGGTGAAGAACACCATGCATTCCCATAAATCAAAGCAAGGAAAAATGGTTATCAAATCACTACATAAGCAGGCCTAATTAATGTAAAATGTGATGTTCATGATCTTGCAAATGTAACAAAGAGGAGGCAAAAGAATCAGAGAAGAGCTTGAACTTAAAAATGCTATAACACCATGTATTCTAATGCCTTTTCTCAGTTATAATGGCCTTGAGATTGCAGATGCTTCGGGATTCTACGAAATTCTGGACCGCTTCACAAAATGCCCACTGGGGGGCTGCTATGCTCCTCAGTGAGAACAGGAAGTGCAGATTCCTCCTGAATCAGATTTGGCTGGGTAACAATGTTAGTGTCTATTCCAAATGAGGCTGCGATCAGAGGATCCGGCAACGAGAGAAGCTTGTTTCTGTGCCAAGAATTGCCCTCCTGTGTTATAATGCATAAAATACAGGAATTGATTGAATATTATCTCCGAAGCGCTTGCCTGTCAAGGATCTAACTTGTCTGCTAATACCACAAAATGTCCAAATTACAGAACAAAACTAAATATTTCTGGGCCATGCCCAACATCTGCCTATTTATGGTGAAAGAAAGGTAGAAAACATCCTTTAAACCATATCAAACATAATAATGGTCCTTCAATGCTTAAGAATTCTTAACAGCACCCCTCATAATGCATCTATTGCCTCCTGAGCCTGGATGATAATGAGCCTCTGCCTCAAAGCAGGATTCAGTGCTCATCTACTTTTCATCCTAGCTAGTGTAATGTATTGTGAAGTAAACCAAAAAGCCAAGTATGTAACAAATTATTTAAAAACCACCCTTTCAGAATAGTGTCAAAGTAGCCCTGGAGCTCCAACCTCGTCAATCCTGACTGCTCCTGTGGGGCTAATAGGTCTTGCTTTGGTCTGACATGCCATCTGTCTTCCTGAATCTATTTCTGCCCTGTGAACAAGTGGTCCCATAGGCCTTTTCATGACATTTGGTATCAAAGATGCTGTGCTTTTAAAAAAAAAAAATCTGGGTGAAATGAAACATAATAGATCTTCTCAGCACAAATTATTTCTACCATAAACCCTTCTCAGAAAAGCAGGGATAAACATCATGAATTTCTTACCCTGTTGACTATGTGAGTGAATGAGAGCAGAGGAGTGGTTCAGAAAGGAGGGGAGCAAAAGCAGAAAGCATCTTTAATTCTACTGAAGTGAAAAATTGGTTTTTACTTTTATCTGTAGCTTTAGATTTGTAACTATTGCTAGTCGATGCATCTTAATGCCTCTAACAACATGGGAGAGGCATACTGATTTCCCTGATGTTTGAAAGCAGTGACTAAGCCAGCCTGAACATTAGGCATGAAAGAAGGAAGAGTGCTGCAGTGGAGCAAATGCAAATATTTCCAGTACAGTTCTTCTAACTCTGGTCCTTCCACACTTGCCCAATGAAAGAATTGGCCCTATACTATATTTTTTGCAGGTGGGGAGTGAATGGGGAAAATATCTATAAAAAACACATTAAGATGTTGAGATGAATTGTATGAAAGCCTCCATAATATCAATAGTTGCATGTAGAATTTGGAAGGTGTTAGCTGAAGTTCATACAATATAATGTAACCTTAATAACAGCAGCCTCTCTTTTATACTACAGTCCATCTAGACCATATCACCAAGCTCTTCCTCAACAAACACCCATGTTCGCTTCTTAAAGCTCTGTTTAATGGAGCAATTATTTAACTAATTTGCTATCAGGTCTCAGGTACTGTTCTGCAGGTAGATCACTACAATCATAGAACCGTAAAAGCAGGACCACTCTCACTAAATTATCCCAGCCAGGGTTTTGTCTAACTGGGCCTTAAATGTTTCCAAAGATGGAGATTCCACCACCTCCCTAGGTAACCCATTCCAATGCTTCATAATGGATACGACTGCTGAAAAACTTGGAACAAGTGGATTTGCATGGACATGTTCCTAGTCCTTGACACTAAACACTCAGTGTCCTGTTCTGCTACTGATGGCATACAAGTATTTAATATTTTTGCATTCATTTAAAAATCTACATATCACAATGCTAGTATGATGATAACACTCAGCATGGATTTGTCAAGTACCAATTACGTCAAGTCAATATAACAGCTTTCTTTGAAAGGGTAACAAGCCTTATGGATAGAGAGGAAGTAGCAGTTGTGGTAAATCCTAACTAGTAATTCTTTAGACATTGTTTCACATCACCTTCTCATAAACAAATTGGGTAAATACATTCTAGACAGAAGTACTACAAGATAGATGCATAGCCAGTTGGAAAACCATTCCCGTAGAGTAATCATCAGTGCTTCATAGTCAAGCTGGAAAGGCATAGCTTGTGGGGTCCTGCATGGATTGGTCTTGGGTCTGGTTCTGTTCAATATCTTCAGAAATTATTTCGATGCTAGCATAGACAGTCGACTTATAAATTTTACATATGATATCAAGGTAGGAGAGCTTGCAAATAGTTTGCAGAATAGGATTCAAATTCAAAATAACCTGAACAAACTAGAGAAATGGTTTGAAGTAAATAATCAGTAAAGACAAAGGCAAAAGTTCTCCACTTAGGAAGGAACAATTAACTGCACACATATGAAATGGGAAATAACTGCCTAGGAAGGAGTACTGCAGAAGGAGATCTGAGGGTCACTGTGGATCATAAACTAAAAATTAGTCAACAGTGTACCAAAATAATCCTCCAAACATTCCTGGACATACTAACTAGCAGGACTGTTGTAAGCAAGACTCAAGAAGTAATTCTGCTCAACTCCACTATGACAAGGCCTCAAATGGAGTAGTGTGTTTACTTCTGGGTGCCACATTTCTGGAAAGATTTGGACAAGTTGGAGGAAGTCCAGAGGAACACCACAAATGATAACTGGCTGGTTTAGTCTGAACAGAAGTGTGAAGGAAGTGTGGGAGCACGATAATTTTCACATACATAAAAGGCTGTTAGAAGGAAAAGGGTGAAAACATGTTCTCTTTAGGATAGGAAGGATAGGACAAGAAGCAGTGTGCAGCAAGTGAAGTTTAGGCTGGATATTGGGGGGAAAAATCCTAACTGTGAGGGTACTTAAGCACTGGAACAAATGGCAACTATCACTGGAAGTTCATGAGAACGGGTGAGACAAACATCTGCCAGGAATGGTCTCGTTATTACACAGTCCTGAATGATTGCAGGGGACTGGACTAGATGATTTCTTGAAATCCCTTCCAGTCCTACAATTCTATGAAATTAAAACTCAATCTACAGTCAGTAAATCATAAAGTGAAACATAACTAATTGCTCTTTACGGACCATTACACGGGCCATGTCTCTTCCCTGAAGGGTCTTTCCATTTCAGTACTTCAGAGGGGCCAGTTTCTGAGTCAGTCTGCAGCAACTTTATTGTTATTTGCACTGCAGTAGCACTTCGGCACTCCAGTCACAGAGCAAGGCCCTATTGTGCTTAGCACTGTGCAGCAGTAAAGACAGTCTGTCACAAAGATCCAAACGGGTAGCTGTATAGTTCAGCAAAACAAACAAGGAGTATGGTGGCACTTTTAAAGACTAGCACATTTATGTAGTGTATGAGTTTTTGCAGGAGAAAATCCCACTTTGTCAGATGTTGCCACAAAAGCTCATGCAATAAATAAATTTGTTAGTCTTTAAAAGTGCCACAGGACTCTCGTTCGTTTTGACACAAAGATGTAAGTAAAGATGTGCACCAACAAAGATCCATATATTCAACTGTGAAACGTGATGCGTGGAAGGCAAAAGCAGCAAAACTGCATTTTCACTGATTCATAAGATTTTACCCAAAGACTGAAGCTGTTTGTTCCTTTCCAGCTGCCTTTCATTAGCAGCTGTAGCTTTCACCTGATCCCTCAGCCTCACACTCTCACAATTCTGTTTCCCCTCATGCTGTCCCTATAATCTTGATGTTGCCATCTGCATTTGTGCAGCCGGCACAAGCTTGTTCATTCAAATCCCTTCTTAAAACAGGCATCGGTTGCCCTCTTGATTTTCGATTGTTATATGTCTCTGGATTAAACTGTAAACTCCCGCAGGCAGGGATTTGTGAAGTTCTGTGCATATATTATAGTGTTCCATAAATAAAACTGTTTGACAGGCGAAGGTGAGCATAGTTCATATTTAAAATTGGCCTTGCACTGTCTTACAGGCATAAGGGTTGCGAATCAGGCAGGGAGACAGCTGGTGCTAGTGAGAATAACACACTTGGGAAAAATAGTCAAGTTGTATACACTTTTGACACATTTGACCTGATTTGCAAAGAAGGTCTCCTATGTGCATGCCACTTTGAGTGCACAGACACCTTGACAGGTCTTAAGGCCTATACATTCAGATAAAGGTATCTGTATAATTCATTGGCCAAATAAAATTCACCCACCTAAAATATACTATCTTAGCACTACCTCTGCTGAATTGTGAGGAGTCACAAATTCTGCAGAAGAGGCAAATCAGATGAAGTGGGGAAGATGAAAAGGGTGAACGGCAGCAGTATGAAGATGATGAAAGAAAAGCAGCAGCAAATGCATAAAGACTTTCAGCAGAAACAAAGTCACTCATTGACTGGCAAGCAGTGATACAAGCAAGCAAACTACAAAAGGGTCAGAAGCTGATGGAGAAGAGGCAGTGTCAGCAGAATCAGGGGATCTCAAAGCGTGGATTCAGTAAAGAAAAAGGCAGGCGCAAAAGAGGGAGCAGTTGTGGATTCTTCTTTACAAAGTACTTAAATCACGCAATCTGGTTCAAAGCCAACTTGTGGCAGGTTTCATCATTGTTGTTATCTTCCCAGCACTATAATGAAACTGTACTGTTCTAGATTTGTAGTGCTACTGCAATAGTTGGGATAGGCAAAGGCACAAACTGCGCAACAAAAAATGCAGACATCATGGTAATGCAGCTGCTGTGGATGGTGAGAACAGTAACAATGTTATTAATGGATCGAACAGACAGATTTTGAAATGGGAACGAGCTCTGTCTGCTGACCGTACCTTGTGCCACTTGTATGAAGATGCAATCTAGAGGAGCTTTCTGTTATTTGAGTACCTCTGCTTTCCTTTATGGGGAACCCTCTAATTATTAAACAAGCAACACCCTTCTAGCACAGACAAGCCCTGTTGCTTTCCTCCTCTGTGTCTGCACTTGTAGTCAGGCCAAATCCTGGTAAAAGATGAGCATTTTCTATGAAATGCCAAGTGTTCTTAATTCCTATTCATGTCATGAAACATCTTCCAGGTTTGGCACCTTAATAAATAGTTGCTAAGGCTATTCAGGGAATGCAAAGGTAAAAAGCTTCAAAGTACAGATGGACTGCAACAATAATTCATCTACCACTGAACATGATATTTGTGAGATTACTAATTTGGGACCAGACTAAATAAATCTTACCACTACCAGAGAGTTTGTGGACTAAGGAGTTTTATAGGGATTACCCAGTCTTCACACAGACTTCCACAAGCCAGTGCTGGAATGAGTGGGTTTTTTTGGTTGAATTTTGACCTTGTATAGCAAACAGAACTGAGAGCAAGAATGGAAATTAATCTGTTGTCTATCATCACATCATTTGTCAGATGCCTATTGCTGTAAGCAACGTGCATATCTTTAGGCTATTGCTAATTTTAGTTGATTTTATTCATCTTAGCTCATTTCTTTTGTTCTTGGTTCACTTCATTTATTTGCTGTAACTAAATAAATAATGAATAAACATTTAGCAAGGAGGCTAACTAGTGCCTCACAAACTTTTAAAGCATCAGCTATCTTGTTTTGCATTATAACGCCCAACTATACAAACCTCAAAGACTTCATGCTTATTTTTGGGATGCTTACTAGAGATGAAGATACAAGCCCCTCGGAGCTACACACAGCTATGCAATCCTATTTATTTCCACCCACTTAATGGAGACAGATAATGGCTAGAAGAAGTTCAAACAGTGCAGATATAGCCACACAAATCAGAAATTCTTTCATTGGGTTCATGAAAAATCCAATGGATTATCAGTACTATGGGAACATACACTGGAAATAACTGAGGGCCCAATTATGGAACAATGATTCAACTTTGGTAATGCCTCATTCTATGAGCAAGTCCATTGACTTTAGTGGGATTTCTCATGGAATAGGACGGTTATCTCCATGTTGCTATATTACCTTAGTTTTGCAACTTTCACCCACCCAATCCCAGTTTCAATACCTATTATTTGCAGTACTATGTCTATTCAGCCTGAACTTCTTTGGGGCGAGGACAATATCTGTTGACAGTATATATATTTTTAAGGGGCCATGCATCATGGGTTAATGTTATGATACCACCACATCTGTACTTCAGGTGGTGTATAAAGCTAAGGTTATAGTAATTAAATATCTCAATCCACCTGTCACATTCTAACTTGGTGTTTCATCCACATTCTAACCAAGAACATTATATTCTCCCTACCTAAAATCATGCTACAGTTTCACATCATCTTTAACCGTTCCATAGCGTTGCTCTTCACAATAAACACAACCGCGCCTCATTGTTCCACCAACTAGCAATGGCTGAAATTACCTGTATACCTTATCCCTTAAATTACCTGTATACCGTATCCCACCTCATAAAATGATGGTTGTAAAACTCTCTCAGCCCTTCTGATGAGAGGTGGCACAAAACTTATTTGGTAAGCACTCAAAAAACACCCCCCCCCCCAGAACTTAGGAAAGACAGGTCCCGCTCTGAAGCTTTTACAATCCAGTTTCAAAGACACATATACTGAGGACAAAAAAGGAAAGAAACAAGTTTGTAGTACAGGGACCATAATTTCTTCCATATGTTCCACTTCACAATTTAATTAGACAGAAGTAGGAAAAACCATTCAAAATTAAGTTAAAACTGGAGTAAACTGAATTAAAAGTTTATCAAAAATTGTTACGACAAAAATGAAAAATACAGACCATGGGAAGTAAGTGACTGAACAATTAATTCAAAGACAGGAACATAAAACCAGACATTTAAGTAATAGGGGAAAATGTACCTTGAAACTTGGAAATGGGACTTCCACTGACAGGATTATAGAGGGGTGTGCATGCATACATGTGCAAGCAAATATTTCAATGTAAAATATGTGAATGTAATTAAAACCACAGCATTCAAAAGTAGGAAGTTCATAATATATATAAATGTGGTAACTGTTAAGAATGCACAGAGAGGAAGCCAGAAGTATCAGGTGGCATTACCTAAAAGTAGAACACTAGAAGGAGATGCGAGAACCCTGCTGATTGTGTTAATTTACTTTCACTTTTCCATAACCATGGGATCTTTCCCCCATCCACCGTACTCTTAATTTTTCATTTAAATATAGATAAATATAATCTTATACTGTATCTATACACAAGACCTCTAGCTAATTCTGTTTGCATTTTGCTGAAGTATCAAGAACCCAATAAGGAGAATAAACTCCACTCTTTTCAAAATCGTGGCCTCTGTCTTTAAGTTTGATGAATAAAGATGGGAACATCACACCCCACGTTCAGAGTTTCCTAAGAACTGTAAAAGAAAACTGTTTACTTATGACAAATGGCCTTAAGAAATTAAGGGCATATTAATGCATGTCATAAGAGTCTCTTGCGATATGCTACTACCAAGTGACAAAGTTTATCATACTTTCTGATGCACATTAATAACTACATTAATAGAAATTAGTTTAGCAAGAGGATCTATCAGATACTGTCAAGTTGAAGGCTGTTGAAGCTGAAAGCTATTCTCTCACAGCTCAGAAAATAAATTAAGCCACATGAACAAAATCAGTAGCATTAAGGCTTTGAGATAATCCCACAGAAGCAAGGCTGGCACACCGTCCTTAGCTTGCACCATTCTGCACTCTGTTTTTTTTAAAGGCATGGCTTAATAGCAAATTGTCAATTCAGATATTTAGCTTGCACTCTAAATTTTCTTAATCCTTCACTGCTGGATCTGTTTTTTTTCTAGTTCTTATGAATGGATTCACCATTGAAATCAATGCAACAAGAAGTCTGTACAGCAGTATGCAAGTGTTAATACTATATGCTAATATTAAACCCTAAATGCTATATTTTTCAGTTCCATTATTTTTGTTTATTAATGAGAGGCTTGAAACATCCTAGAGAAAAGGGGTAAAAGGAAAAAAAAAACATCTTATGAGCTGAATGTCTCTGCAGCTGTGAACAGATAATTAAAAAAATGCTCCTACGACAGAACCTCAGAGTTATGAATGACTCAGGCATGGAGGTTGTTCGTAACTCTGAACAAAACATATGGCTGGTCTTTCAAAACCTTACAACTGAACATCAACTTTATGCTGCTTTGAAGTTTTACCATGCTGGGGGCGGGCAAACTGAAACAAGCACCAAAAAAGTTTCCTTACTTTGCCAAATCTTATTTCTTAAAAAATTTCCCCTTATTTTTTTTTAGCTGTTTATGTTTAACACAGTACTGTACTCAACTTGCTTTTCTCCTTCTCTCTTTGCTGTTGCAGCAGTCCCACTGCTACCTTTCTGTTCTAATGGGATGTGTAGTTGACTGGTCAGTTTGTAGTTTTGGTGTTTATCACTCTGAGGTTCTACTATATTTAGTATTTTTTATACCTATCCCCTTTAGAAACATTAGCTAATGAAATGTCACAAAAACCCTGTAAGCTAGGCACTACCACTCCATTTTATTGGCAGGGAAAAGGAAACAGAGACCTTAAGTGATTTGTCCAAAGCACAGAGGGAGACCACGTAAAGCCAGAGTTGAAGCAGGAAATTCCTACTTCTCTCTCACATACTCAGAGACAAGACTGTGGATCTAATTCTCAATTCCAGCCAGAATAAGCTCACATCCAGAGTGGCAGGTAATGGGGAGCACACCTATAAAATCCAAAGCTTAAAGAGGAATGAAGTGAACCCTAGGACAAGTCAGAGCGCCTTGGGTATTCTCTAGCATTAGCTTTGCTGCAACAACCCTTCATGGGTTATTTTGGCAGCCCAAAACTGCTGGAGAGCAGCGCACTCTCGCCACACCTTCCTACTAGCGTGCCAATCTCTTGTATAGAAGGCTTAAGTGGAATGGACGCTTGCGCTAGCCATACACTACCAGGTAACCCCTCTGCAGGTTGGGATACTCCTCAGTTTGACCAGTGGCTTGGTAGCCCTTGTGCAGTTGTACAAAGGAGCCACATGGAACCCAATTCTCTGTTTGTGACAAAAATTAATAATCACAGGGTTTTAAATTGTTCTGTACACTTGAAAATCTATGGTTCTGAATCTGTGAGTTGCTCAGCTATTCACATTTATTGGAGAATCTATCTGTACAGTGATAAGAAACACATCCTGATTCCATGCTCACTTATATCTGTATTTCTTCACTGGAGATATTCCTAGTTTACACTGGAGTGAGAAAAGAATCAGGCCCATAAAACCTGTGCATAAAGAAATATCATTGTGCATGCAGAATGGGTGATCCTACATGACAAGCCAAGTGCCAACATTAAAAAGGTAGCATTTACCAAAAGCTGATACACAACGGTACTTAAGGAATAGTACTGCAGTTATTTTTCTATTCTAAAGTATAAAGAAATAACTACTGTATGTCAGATACCATTGCATGGGGAAAATTACCCTTAAAACAAAAAGACATTAATGGTCTATTACTTTTTTTAAGGTTAAAAAAGTCAAGATCATTTTATGGCACTATTTATTATAATATAAAGAACATCTATGGTGAACAGGATTTCACAGATAGTAATAATGAACAACCATCTTTTACTATACTGAACACTACAGCTCCCTCCAGATATGATCCTGGCTATTGCAAGCTGGTAAGCCAAATTCAGTATTGGCAAAATCAATTGAAACAATAATACGATTTTTTATTAGTCAGATAGATAAACAAGATTTACTGGGGGAAAAGTCAACATGTAAAAGGAACTCATGCTTCACCAATCTATTAAATTTTTTTGAGGGACTCAGGAGGCATGTGGATAAGAAAAAGCCTACTTGGATTTTCAGACAGCCCTATCCAAAGGCTTTTAAGGAAACCAAGCAGCTGCAGAGTAAGAAGGAAGACCTTCTCACAGATTGTTAACTGGTTGAAACGTAAGAAACAAAGAGTAGGGATAAACGGTCAGCTTCAAAAACAGGGCGAGGTAAGAAGTGGGGCCAAGGGTCTATACTGGGAGTTCAGGTGTTCTGCATATTTATTAATGGTCTGGAAAAAGGGGTGAACAGTGGGGTTGCAAAGTGTATGGATGATAAAAAATATTTCAGATAGTTAAGCCCAAAGCAGACTGTGAGGAATTACAAAGGGACCTCATAAGACTGTGCCACAAGGCAACAAAACAGCAGACAAAATTCAACATGGATAAATGCAAACTAATGTATGCTGGAATAAATAATACCAACTAAACATATGCAAGAAGGGGCTCTAAACAGGGGTGTAGCTCGGGTGGGCCCAGATGGCACACGCCCTCCCTGGTTGGCCAAAAGGCCCGCCCAGCCACCCATCACAGAGCCTGGTAGCAGCACGGGCAGCAGTTCAGCCGTGAGCAGCAGCGCTACAGGAAGAGGAGCAGCCATGGACAGACAGGCGGGCATGGCTTCTCCTCCATCCGTAGCTCTGGCCCCACAGCAGGGCCACGCTGGCTCTCCACCTCTAGATGCTAGGCAACTAGAGCATCAGTAGGAAGTTTCCAGTCCCGGGATCGGAAGCAGAACTGGCTGGGCTCATCTTGAAGAGTAAGGGGCCCAGCCAGAAAGCATGGGCTGGCTAGGCCCTGGTTCTAAATTTGTTATTACCGTTCAAGAAAGACATCACCGTGGGTAGTTTTCTCAAAACTTCTATTCAATTAGCAGGAGCTGACAAGAAAAGCTAACAGAATGCCAGAAACTGAGAGGAAAGGGACAGATACCAAGACAGAAAAAAATCATAATGCCATTATAGAAATCCATAATATACCCACACTTTGAATACTGCATCCAGTTTTGGTCACCCCATTGCCAAAAGTGGAACTGAAAAAAGATTCAGAGAAGTGAAACAAAGATGCTCAAAGCTACTGAACGGCTTCCACACAAGGAGAAAGTAAAAAGATTAGGACTGTTCGTCTTCGGGGAAAAAAAAAGACGTTGCAGGGGATATGACAGAGGCCTAAAAAATCATGAAAGATATAGGAAAAGTGATTAGAGACACATTATTTACCCTTTCATATCATCTGAAAACCAGCAGTCACTTGATGAAAATTTTGGGCAGCAGGTTTAATACAAACAAGAGAACATATTTTTTCACACAGTGCACAACTCACTCATGGAACTCTTTGCTGGGAAATGTTGTGATGGATAAAAATATATACAGGTTTTAAATGAACCAGATAAGGTCCAAGTGGATAGGTCCACTAATGGCTATTAGTCAAGATGATCAGGGACACAACTTTTGCCAGCAGTGACACAAAGCCTTTTATTACCAGAGGCCAGCAGTGGAAGGATTAAGCCTAACTTCTCTGTTTCGTACACTTCCCCCGAAGCTCTAGTTTGGGCCACTATCAGACACATTATAGTGAACAAGATGGACCATGGTCTGATCTACTGTGGCAATTCTCATATTCTTATGCCTTCAGAAAAAGACGTGTGCAATAAAAGACAAATGCATATGCTGGTGTACAACCTAAGTAATGTGTAATTGCCTGAGAGAAGCAGGAGAGAAGAGAGCAACATGAAGTAGAAAATTAATGAGTCTTTGGCATCAAAAGGAATGCAGAGCAAGAACTACAGTGGGTGGATAAGCAAGAAAACAGCAGATTGAATTACTGCACCACGTCAGTGAAAAAAAAAATTCTTTGGGGAATTAGAGCACAGACTTTTATTCTGTAATGATAGTTGGCCTTTCCTAGTGAAATAGGGGCATACAGCAGAGTATGACCATAAAATCTTACAGACTGTAATGCAAGAATGCCTCTTAAAAATGACTGCCATTCTGGGAACTCATTTGCAAATCTGAATGACTAGAAAAGTTTAATAATAATTTAGAAAGCAGATGCAACAAAAAATCAAATAAAAGGAAATACAGAAAAATGCAAAATGATCAAGCAGTCCTGTGGCACTTTTGAAACTTAACAAATGCATTTATTGCATGAACTTCCGTGGTTAGCCACAAATCTTGTTAGTCTTTAAAAGTGTCACAGGACTCCTCCTTTTTTTTGCTTAAACAAACTAACATAGCTCCCCCTCCAAAAAAATACCAGATCATGGTAGAGGATCAGAACCCATGCATCATTACTGAAAAGATATGATGTTGAGTATTTTCTTCATGTGTCATGTTTACCAAATATGTTAGCCAGCCAATGCAGAGACTATAATAATGATGACATGTACGCAAACTGCTAATGTAATTAATATTTAGCAAATGTTACTACAAAAATAATTAGAAGGACTCAACTCTCAGGTCCACTGGATATGTATCAAGGAGAAAAGAGCTGATATGAATAATGACAGATGATCAAAATTACTGCACAGTGGAAAAGATAAATGAAAATGATTATGTCTTTGTAAACTCAACACCTCTTTTGGAACCTACAAAAAGAAAGAATCTAAAAATGGCAACTGGAGGGGAATTCAGTCACCTGCTACAACTCTACAGGAGTTCTCCCCTCAGAAAGGAAATCATCATGATTGTTTTATTTATATAGTACTAACAGAAATACCCAGCATTGCCTGGGGAAAATATAGTAAAAGGTGTAATGAATGAACTACATCAAGTACATTAATTTAGCATGCTTTATTGGAAATACTTTTCTCTTATATATTACTTTAAGAAATGAACCCCAAAATTCTAACAAAATGCATATCTGTTTACTTGCACGAATTGAACAGTCCCAAGTATGTGTCACGCAGAAATGGAGTTCCCTATTTAGAAGACTGGGTATATTGATTTCACAATTACATTCTTCCAATTATTACCATTGATAGAACAGTATTTTCAACAGGAAATGTGATGTTTTCAGCCTATATTGTCGGTAAGATTTTTTCTGCATCATAGCCTATCATTACCCAAGACAATTTTTTTGAAATATTGATTACAATACCCATTTGTGTGTCATAAAATAAACGAAAGAGTTGAGAGAAGCCTAGTGGACAACAGATGAACTACTTAGTCTGAAGACAGAGGGAAAGGATCTTGTAGTTGAAGTTTGTGTGACATGCTTAACAGAAGAGTCCAGCAAATGCCTATGATCAGGTGTTACTAAAAGCTAATTACCTGTGGGCCAAACTGTGGCTCTGGGGGGAACCAATGTCGAGATATAACCAATGCAGTTATTTAAGTTAGGAAATCAGTACTATCCATGCAAATTTTTGTGTTTCTAGAGATCTTATGGGAGAAAACAAACAAACTTTCTAAAATATTTATAAGACTAAGAGACTGTGCCAGTTTATGAAAAAGATGTTTAATGTTTTTCTTCATTTGTGAAAACTCCTCATTAGCTCTCTACTGTAATTTTTACCTTCCTCCATAATTGCAACTATTACAAACCCATTAATAAGAGGAAGGTGGATGATAAGGCACTATCTGAAGATCAGTTACTGTAGATTACTTCAAGTTGGCCACTAATATGTTGAAGCACCCCAAATCACTTCTCACTTTGAAAAAATGTATGCTATAACTGAACTACACCTGTCCTTAAAAAGAATGAAAACAAAACAAAACAAGGAGTCGTGTGGCACTTAAAGACTAACCGATTTATTTTTCGCATGAGCTTTCGCGGGAGAAAATCCCACTTCGTCAGATGCTTCAAAGATGAGTGAACTTACAGAATGGAATGAAAATAAATGCAAGGGGGTGTAAAACATAGGATCAGGTCATGCAGTAACAGCAAATCAAAGAAGTTGACCTGATCCTATGTTTTACACCCCCTTGCATTTATTTTCATTCCATTCTGTAAGTTCACTCATCTTTGAAGCATCTGACGAAGTGGGATTTTCTCCCGCGAAAGCTCATGCGAAAAATAAATCGGTTAGTCTTTAA
>ML682007.1:21555768-21888898 GCA_007922195.1 Podocnemis expansa
TTTCTCCCGCGAAAGCTCATGCGAAAAATAAATCGGTTAGTCTTTAAACGCCACACGACTTTTTTTTTTTTGCTGGACTAGACTAACACGGCTATCCCTTTGGAAACTTAAAAGAAAGATCTTTCTTCCTCTGAAAGAAATAGAAGGGCATATTCCTTTAACCTGTCTATTTGTATTGTCAATATATACGATAGTTTAGATGTCTAGAAATGTCAATGCAAATGGCATCAGGAAGCACACTTGTGATGAGTTATATTTAGATACATGAGGGAAACAGCCTGACACAGCATTTTCATTCTGCTGCCAGTGAATTTCGTTTGAGAGTAAAACATGGCAGCTATTCACACCTTAATGAATAAAGATCCATGTAAAATTCTACCTATGAATCAGTATTTATTTAGGGAGGAGAGAGACTGACAACTGTTAAATCCATTATTTAATAACAGACTTCAAAGCCCAACACTTATCACTAGGTAGTCACTAAATTCAATTTTTTAAAGAATTTAGCTTTCTGTGTAAAATGCTGTGTCAAAGATATTATTATCTGGTTATGCTGAAAGGAGGACAGGAGACACCTGATATGGATTTAATCAGGCCACTACTTTTTTATCAGACGTCTGGGACTACTCAGGAGATACAGTTGTACAGTGCAGGCAACTCCATGTTCATTCAAGTAACTACCCGGGGTGTCCACTAGCCCACTACATTTTCTCATCCAGATCCCACAGCGTGGACCTTGCCTCCTCATAGAAGTGTTCAGGTAGGCTATAAGAGACGGGGACACTAATCAAAGGAATCTGAACCCCTCCATCCCATCCTGTTGCTTTAACCAGCACCCCCTTTTAAAGTCCTTTACCAAGCCATTCACCTGATCACTGAATGCCTTCCCTGCAGAGTATCCACACCAGCCATTTGCCCAACACCTACAAAATAATTTGCTACATACTCCTTTTCCACCTTGCCATGACAGGTGTTCCCTGACACGCCCTGTGGAAAAGACAATAAAACCCCACTCCACCCAAGACAATCCGGTGGTGAGGGAAAAATTCCTTCCCTGCCCTTCTCAAAAGGAGCAACTAGCATAAAGCCCACAGTAGGTCCTAACTCATCCTCACATTCGCACTTCTAAGGGAGGGAGGGTAAGTGTTTACTAGCCTACAACGCAGAGGAAAGGTTTCCAACATACAAGCTTGCACCTTACATTCCCAGGGGATGAGTCAGTGTCAACCATCTTTTTGCAGTATCTTCTAACCTTCTCCTTCCCCACTCATAAAGCACTGCTACCTCTCGCTGGCAAGCCCAGACATCATCTCCCTCCCCTCCACTTTGGGTGCGGTGCAGTCACTGTAATAGTAGAGAACTGGTGACTAGTGCCATATGGCAGCATCACGCAACACACTTGAACAAACTGTCAGTTTTGGGATTCCAGCCTCCAGGGAAAGTGAATCTTGGATAGGCAGCAGAGAAAACAGCCTTGAATATGAAGAAGGTTTTTCTACACAAGCCTGCTGTTAGCATATTTACATACTGGTATTGGTTTAAGTTTCAGAGAAGCTTTAATGAATTTTTTCAATAATTAGGATTGGCTTATAGGCTGATGCACCTTAAACCACATCTTTTAATATTTTTAAACTTTTTTTTAAAACATATTATTTTACGTTGAGATAATGGTAAACAGTATTCCTGATCATTAAAGAAAAGAATCTAATATTAACTGAACTATGCATATTACTAGTTGTAATAGTTTGGCTTTATCATCTTCATGATTTTTTTCCATAAGTAGGTTAACTTACAAAAGGAAGAGACAAAAAACAAACATTTCAAAAACAAACAAACAAAATCCAACCAGGGTGATGGTTGTGGGGTTTTGTTTGTTTATTTAAACCAGATCTAGAGGGCCTGGGCTAGGGGATAAATGTTTTATTAGCATGAGTTTGAAAAGGATGCATTAGTCACAAGTGATGATCTTATAAATGACTATAATATCATTAATCCACCTCAAGAGTGTTGTGAGGGTTAATGACACACTAATGTTCATAAATATCTTTGGGATCCTTCTGATAGAAGGCAATATTTTAAGATGTTGGGTTTTTACTTAACATTATCAGTACTATTTTGCACATCACTTGATCTACACAAGCTGAGTTCCCTTCCCAATATGAATCCAACTGTGCAGGTACAGAGGAACATAGATTACATGCACACCATAACAGACCCATCCAGTCGAATAGCTCTACTTCTATTCCAAGTGGTTAGAATTATTTTAACACCACTTAGTAACTAACCCAGGCAAGAACCATAGGCCATACATACACAAACCATTCAACAAAAGGGGATGATCCTGACTCACTATAACGCACATTTTTACCCTGGGCCAGTGGATAAATTTTTTACCAGGGGTGTCAAACTCATTTAATGCGGGAAGCAACACTGCAAGGCTGGACACCTGTCACAGGCCATGTGGCTGCACAGGTTTCCCAACCCTTTCCTCCTCCATGTTCAGAGCAAGAAAGTGTCATTTTGCAGTCCATTTTCTGATCAAAACCAAAAAAAAAAAAAAACTGATCCTGATCCAGCCGATGAGTCCTGAGTTTGACACCTGTCATACACAATATTACAGACCAGTGGTTCTCAACTGCTGGGTTGCTGCACACAAGTGTGTTGTGAAGAACAGGGAGCTGTCACCAAAAATTGGTGTCATACCACTTTGCTCCCAGCCAGAGCACTACGGCCACCAGCTTACCTCTCTTGCTCCCAAGCTGAAGCAGGACAGGAAATGAGCAGTGGCAGCATGCCTGTAGTGCCAAATACCCTGTTTCAGCAGATTTTGCTACCATCAACCAAAGTAAGTAATAAAATCTGCTGAAATACAGTTTTCGGTACTACTCTTTTCTTAGGTAATATGCGACAGTACGGGCAGGAACCATCTTTTTGTTCCATGTCTGTACAGTACCTAACACAAGATGGTCTGTGACTGGGGTGCCTCATTGCTACTGAAATACAACCAATCACAGCCATAGTATTGCATAGCTCAACAATCAGTAGATGGATATTATAATCACATACCACATATGTGAGAGGATGCACACACACATACGTGTGTGAGAAATCTCTGAAGCAGAAAGGACATTTCAAATGTAAGGCAACATCAGAAGGTTGGTTTAAGTACAGGTTAGATACAGAGCCCTCAGGGATGGTCAAGGTAGTACTTAGTCCTGCCTCAGCCCTACATTTCTCCGATTCTGTCTACATAAAAGGAAATGCATCTCTGTTCAAGCTTAGGAATAATTTGTCTAAATAGTCAAAGATGATTTAACTCCTACAACTATCTTTTTTCTGAAGTTGCTGAATCAATCAAAAACCAAATCACATTTCCTGACAAAGAAAAAAATTAAACAGATCTTTTGCTTTAGGAAAAGAACTAAAACCCAAATTGTCTAACTATTATGAAATGTAGGGAGAAATAAGAGAAAGGACTTGCTGTACTAATAGATCATATGGCTAACTATAAGCAATTTGCACCAATCATTATTTTATTATGCCAAGAGTCTGCAACTAGCCCAACTAGCTTCTATGCTGGGATGGGCAAGAGGAGGAGACATGGAATTAACTTCATGGTTTTAACCGAGACCAAATTGAAATCAGCGTAATACCTCATAAATCTCTTGTGAAATGGGTATTTTCTGGAGGAGTAAACTGAGGGTAGTTTACATTATTCACACTTATTGTTACCATGGTTTACATAACAGTAACCTCGTGGCAGGGATTTAGAAGCAGAACTGATTCACATCCAATCCCCTGCTGCAACTATTGAACGAATTGTCTTTGCAAAACTAGTTCTCCCTCCTACCTATGATTAGAGTGATTATGTAAGAACATTAAAATAGCGACATTAGACAGAGAAAAGTATTTATCACTGACAGAACAGTCATTCATCAGGTCATAACCCAACCTAGTTGCTCAGGGCTTCCTCTTTTGGGTAGCTTATGCCATAAATTTTCCATTATATGGATTTTTGCCCCGCCTCCTTAAATATCTGACCCTGACCATTGTCTGTGGCACTATACTGGACTCGATAAACCACCAATTTCATGCAATCAGACACCCCTGTTGTTCCTCTATAATTAAGTATAACAACTTTTCAAATGTTTTTACATATGTTTCATCTTACATCACCACAAACTCGCTGTCTATTCAGAGCATTTCTTAAAAACAACTTCTCACTAAAAATCAGGCACTGTGCATTTTAAATGTATTAGTTACTTTACTTCATATTTCCTGCTTGAATGTTTTGGCTTTGATTTCTTAAACTGAAGTAAACAAAAAAAGATTCTTTCCTCTCACCTGATTTATATTTCTGTATTATAAACAAAATGCTTCCTTTGCTAGAATTTAAAAAGTGACACTTAGATGATACAGCAAAGTGATATGGATTGAAATGAGTGGGAACCTGATCAGAAACACAGTGAGTTCCTTAAGTGTTCAGAGTACAGCTGATGCCTCAGGGAAAAAATTGGGAAAACATTTGGCACAGAAACAACCCTGTATACATATCATGTACTACTCTATGTGTTGTCTTCTCTTCACTCTTGCTGAGAAAGTCTGGATGAAAACTGATGCCTTTTCTTAAGGATTTATTTGTTCCTACTGCTTACAACTTACTTCTCAACTTGGTTTGTGACACAACCATTAGTTACAATGGGAAGGACTGGGATAGTGCCAGACTGCAATACTTACAGGACTCAATCAGCAAAGCACTTAAGCTCCATCTTGAAGTTAAGCATTGGCTTAACTCCCCCTGACTTCACTAAGACTTAAGCCCATGTTTTAGTTAGTATGTGTAAGCACTTGACTGAATCAACCTGATTGCCCAAGTGTTCCTGTACCATTCAATGTGAACAAGAACTAAAGGATCAGGCCTGAAAAGAAATCAGTGAATTCACATGAGGAAGATCAAGAGTAGTAACCATCTTGTTTCTAGATAGATGAGGCGGGTGAAATAGCATCTTTTATAGGACCAACACCTGCTGGTGAGAGAGACAAATTTACAAGCCACATAGAGCTTTTAGCTCTCACTCACCTTGTCTCTCTAACATCTTGGATCCAACTGGGCTATACCTAAACTGCATAAACCATCCTTCTACACTTCCTTTCGCTATGTCTCTGCCAGAGACCTTTCAGTGGCATAGCTGTACCCATACATCTATGTCACAGTAAGATTTCCCATGTAGCCGCTCTATACTGACAAGAGAGAGCTTTGTTGTCAGTACCATTAAACCACCCCTAATAAGTGGTGGTGGCTACGTTGGTGGAAGATGCTCCCCTGCCAACATAAGGCTGTCCACACTGTCACTTCTGAAGGTGAAACCTCTGTCAGTCAAGGGTATTTTTTTCACATCTCAATGAAAAAATGGCTAGCGTAGACACAGCCTCGGTAATCAGCAAGACAAGAGAGTGGAAAAGTAGTATTAATTATAAATAAGAGAGTTTTAAAAACAAAAGGTTTCCCTAGCTTTTATGCTTAAATGGCTCTTCATGACAAAATAGGCCACATTTATAAATTAACATTGGTTTTCACATGCAGACAATTTATATTCAAACCCACTTACCTATTAATTCATCATCTATGCAACGAAACAGTTACATGGCACACAAATACAGCAGTAACATCCACAATTACCCTCTATATGCATGGAAATAACCATTTGTATGCACAAAGGGGGATGGTGAGCAGTGTGCATGCTATGTGCACACCTTATTCTAAAGTTGCACCAATTGGAGGCCACACAGAAAATCTGGGCAGTTAATAAACCGATGGCAGCAACAGTAGAAAATCTTAGAAAAAATCCTATGTGTGGATAAAATCTGAGGGTTTTGTTTTGTTTTGTTATAAGAAAAAGTGGTATCTCTGGCAAAATGTGAACTGAACATGGCAATAAAATATTAAAATTAATTTATTTAACACAAATTGGATGCCATTCAATACCAGCTACGACAGAGTACTTTAGAAATGTTTATGAATTATGGTGATCTAATTTTCCTTTTCAGAAAAGACTACAAACATTTCTGTGATCTTAGTGATGCACACAAGAGAGAGGAAGCCAAAAAGGCTCAATAGCAAGAAAATTAAATTATTTAATTAAGTACATTTCACTGTATGCTAGCCAAATAAATAAATAAATCAAAAAGGGCCTGATTCAAGAAAGCAGTGGAAAATGCATAAATCCATCCATATTCAGGAAAGCAAGTTGGCAATTCATTAAGAGTTAAGCACGGCCCTATACCAAAGACCTTCCCCCAAGTATCATTCACCAGAGAGATACAAGTCCATTTTGTATCATTATTAAATTATTTCTATATCTGTATGACATTCAAATGGAGCTAGACACTTTATTGTATGGCACTAACCATCTACCAAATGTTCAACTGCTGTAATAAAAACAGCTGAATAAAAAGTATTCATTCATGACATAAGCTAACTGTAACCAAGTACTGACCATGCCATGACTGATTTCTGAGCACAACTCATCATTCATTTCAATAAAGTTTTCTGTTAAAAAGAACATTTAGCATGATAGGACTTTATTAAATATCACTGATGCTGTATACATGAGCAATCACTGACATAAGAGAAAACGGGGGGAAAAAATGAACATATGAAAGATTTAGGTTAACCAGGCCACAGTCATAGATGAGACAAAAAACCTGTTCATTCGTCATCAAGTTATTCAAAGAGAAATTAGAAATGGCTTTCAGAATGTATTTCCTTTTATTGTGATAGCCCAAGAGGTCATAAAGAAAATTTCAAGCCTTCTTATGTAACCAAAGAGATAGTGGAGGTATAAGTAAGTGGAAACATTAAAAGGAATGCTCAAACACAGTTACTCGAGTCAAATACAATTAACCTCAAATTATTACTGCATATGTTGCAAAGCTACTGAATGCTCAGAAGTCATAACCAGAATTGAATTCCAGAGATTTGCAATTATTGAGATCAACAGCAAAGAAAGTTTGTTCAGAGGCATACTCCAAGACAAGTGAAAAGTTTTGCATAAACTGGTGGCATATTGAAAATGGCACCATGTATTTTAGGAATATTTTTTTCCTTTGAAATAACCAAACTTCGTATGAAATAGTAATATACAAAAGCATTTAATTTAGGAGGCTTTTTTATATCCAACTATAGTGAAAATTTCAAAGTGAAATTTGATGTCATTTTTTAGGTTGACTACAACAGATCACTAATACACAGTAATCCTTCCTCTCCTCCCCTTTACTAAATAAAAGGAATTCAGCTGGTCTCTAGCTAAGAGTTTCCAAACTCTTTCTTCTAGATTTTGTATAGCATACATCACCAAGCACTGACTATCCAGAATGCAGTGGGGGGTGGGGGCTTTTTTGACTTAGCTAGCTTTTCGCTTAATGGCTTAACAATGAACGCTAATAAAAATTAAAATGTCTAATTCTATTGCTCAACTATGCAGTAGAATTCAGGCTATATTTTTTGGCTAAAGACAATTAGAAAAAAATTGTTTGCCAGCACAATTAAATAATGTGATTTCTTCTATTGCAAAATGGCATTTAGCCATCTTTATCAAAGGAACCTCTTATACCGTCATTTAGATTGGCCTTCTCACCAAGATATTTTACATTAAACAACAAGTGCCTTCAGGTTAAGAAAATATGTATTATCGCTCTCTCTTTCTCATTTTGAGTTAGGTAGGTCAATATATCTGTTTTTACCTTTATGATAAATGCAATTTAAAATAACTTATCTTACTCATGCTTTAATTATCTTCTGACTACTACAATTCCTACTTACAGAGTCTGAAAAATCCTATTTTCAAATGTGATAGGTACAGAAAGCAGAGATCAGAAATATTAGGGTATCAGAAAAACCATACCCCATCAATTCCTTCAATCTTGTTACTGGAGTTCAGTTCTGAAGAGAAATAATGTAATTGCAATAAGCAAATCACTATGTTTCTCTGGCACTTTGCAGTTCTCCTACTCAATTGCCAAATCAACTCAGACTACATTCCTGATTTTCCAGATTTTCCATGAAATATTTTCACTTTACCTCTCTGCACTTATTAATGCACATATTCAACATTTTATTTATGGATCCTTCTCTGCCCCCTTCCCATTTTTTTCTGTATAGTTGGAGTCTTTTCATCCTGATGTACTCTCCTGTAGCTCATTAAGTCTCTCCACTAAGCCTTCCTTTTCCACCACAATTTTGATTGACTCTGGCTAATGTTTTGGGAAATTTTACATGAAAGATACTATACAAAACAACTTGATTGCATCATGCTTGTAACATTATGGCATATCTTATCCAAGGATCTCAGCAAGGTTTACAAAGGAAGCTACACAGAACCCCTCTGAGGTAGATAGTGGCTCTTTCCTTAGTATGGTCTTACCCGAAGCTTCTTCTGCATGGAAACTTGGTGAAGTGACTTCCACTAGGAACAAAGGAAAGTGAGAACACTGCCATACGAACAATACTCATCCTCCTTTCTATGATTCTACATCAGCTGAGGACTCCATCTGTGTCAAAATGCTGGAGAATAATCCAGATCTTAGTAACAAAGTAAGTCAGACATTGTCCCTTACAATTTTGTCATCCTAACTTCTAAAAAAAAAAAAAAATACTATTAATGTCCATTAGGAATTCCTATACCAAAAAACAAGCCAACCAACCAAACAAAAAAAGCCCACAAGCATACATACACACAAAAGCCTGAAATTCATTCCACTGCCAATCAGGTAGCAGAATATAAAAATATTGGGTTGCCCTGCACTTTAAATATATCTGCAAACATTTCTGAGTCAGTTGACATTAATAAAGACCTTCAAGGCTTCTGATTACAACTTGTATTTATTCGGTAGGTTAAATTACTTCAGGGCGTTTTCTTTTTTCCCCATGTCTGATAAATTCTGGCATATTTACTAACTATTAAGTCACAATGATTATACATCACTGTCTCCACAATCTGCTATTTTCACAATAGTCAGTTTGTAAATTTTAAGTGGTAATTTCATCCAAGAGTCTATTCTTTATGGTTCAGAAATTGATGGCTTTTATACTTCAATAATACAACCTATTGAAATTCACAGGGTAGGCTCCTGGACAGAGACTGGGCATCACAATTTGTTTCTGCCACTGACTCAGTGTATAACCTTGGGCGACTCATGTAGCCTCTCTTGTCCTTAATTTACCTAGTTATAAATAACCAGTAGGCTGAAATACATTAAAATAAATGTTTGTAATTGCTGTTTTGGAAAATGTCTACTTGTAAAAGTTTTACTGGATTCTGGTCTGAGTTACATCTACAGTAACTACAGATTTCATTGAAGTTACTCCAGGCTGACACATCTGGACATCTAACTTTCTTTTCCCTAATGAAGCTTTTATAAAACACATTTCAAGAGTCTTGAGGGACTTTTTCCTCAACATATTACTAAAAGAAAATCTTCAAGTACTCAAACTGAGGAAATGAGGCCAAGATGCTGGAACACGGCACTGACATCTGAAACCAGGCAGCCCTCCTAAAACTATTTAGCTCAGTTTAATGCTCCCCTGAGCTATCATCAAGTGGATCTTGCTAGTCCATCATACAGAAGGGGAGGTAGCCTCAGCCACAACTACTGAGATATCTATGTTAACAGCACCATTATCAAACTACGCTGTACCATCCTCAAAAAATGAGTAATACAGTGTATGATCAGCCCCAATAAAACACATGAAAGCTAAATTTTCTTCCTTATAAGAACATAGGAATAGCTATACTGGATCAGAGCAGTGTTTCATCTAGCCTAGTATCCTGTCACAATGGCCAAGGCCACATGCTTTCGAGGAAATTAGATCCACCCTGCAAGCAAATTCTCAGCCTCTGGCGAACAGCAATCCCTGCCTATCTTGGCTCATAACTAGAGCCCTGCATGGATACAAAGAAATGGTCCGCAGATATCCATGTTATATCTGCATATCTGCAGGGCTCTAGCTCTGTGAAGATAAAAATATGTGGACCTGTATCTGACCTGCATCCGCAAGAAACAGTATGCGGATATCCGTGTTGTATCTGTGGATGTGGATATAATGGGGATATCTGCATATTTGCAGGGCTCTGCTCATTGCCACTGATGGACCTATTCTCCAGGAATTTATCTAGCCCCATTATAGTCCTGGCCTTCATTAGATCCTCTGGCAAGCAGCTCCAGAGGTTGACTATGTGTTCATTTTAAACCTGCTGCCTATTAATTAATTTGGGGATCACTAGTACTTGTGTTATGAGGAGTAATTCACAGTTCATTATTTACCTCCTCCACACCAGTCATGATTTTACAGACTTCTATCACATCCTGCCTTAGTCATCTCTCTTCCAAAACAAGAATTCCCAGTCTTATTAAACTCTCCAGCTTTTCCATACCCCAAATCATTTTAGTCGTCATTTTCTGTACATTTTTCTAATTCCATAGATCTTTTTTGTGTTGGTGCAAACCAATCTGCAATATATTCAAGATGTGGGTGTGCCATAGATTTATAAAGAAGCATCAAGATATATTGTCTTATTACCCATGCCTTTCCTTAATGAATCCCAATATTCTGTTATCTTTTTTGATTGCTGCTGCATATTGAGTGGATGCTTTCAGAAAACTATCCACAGTGACTCCAAGATCTCTTTCTTGAGTGGGAACAAGTAACTTAGAATCCATCATTTTATATGTATAGTTCCTCCTGGGAAAACAAGCCACCAAACACATTGTCCTCACCTTACAGATTCTCTTAAACGAATACACAAGAAACAACACATAAGACAATATTTCCTTGCTTCATAGGCTTCAAAAAAAGCTTTTGATTCACTCTGGCAAGTAGGACTAATCCATAAAATTACACAAAATGGAAATTGTGGAAAAATGTATGATTTCATTAATATCAAGCACCAGGTAATTAAATATAGGATAGCAATAAACAATATGCAGAATTCTTCAAGCAAGAAAGGACAGTAAAATGAGGATCTAACCACAGCCTGACCCTCCTCAATACGTATCTCAATAGAGAGAGACAGTGTATGAGGTAATACATTTTATTGAACCAGCTTCTGTTTGTGAAAGAGACATGCTTCAGAGAACATGAAGAACACCATGTGAGCTCCAAAGCTTGACTCTTTCACCAACAATAAAAGATGTTACCTCACACACCTTGCTTCCAATATTCCTGGACCAACACAGCTACACTAATATTGAAAACAAATATGTCAGTGCAACTGAAACAATCCCCAGATCCCTTATGAAATGACTCACAGATAAAATGGCTATTCTGTGCTTATGACATGGTCAAACCACACATGCAAGATGGTCTCCAGTAGCCTGTTTTAATACAACAGAACCTCAGGGTTATGAACATCAGAGTTGCAAATTGATCAATCAACTACATACCTCATTTGGAACTGGAAGTATGTAATAAGGAAGCAGCAGAAACCTAAAATCAGTCAATCGATAAATGCAAACAGAGTACAATACTGTGCTAAACATAAATTACTAAAAATGGGGGGGGAGCAACATCAATCATCTTCTGCATAGTGAAGTTTCAAAGCTGTACTAAGTCAATGTTCAATTGTAAACTTTTGAAACAGCCATAATTTTTTTCAGAGTTACAAACATTTCCGAGTTATGAATAACCTCCAGTCCTGAGGCATTTCATAATTGAGGTTCTAGAGTACACGAACTGTACAAGTCACAGAGGGGGGAGAAAAAAAAAGCAAGGATCATGATATCTTAGAAAAAGCCTCAATTAACCAAACTGGATTTTTAGGTTTATTTCCTTCCATAGCCACTGAATTTGAATATATCCTAAATTATACATACCTAAGCCTCAAGGAAGTAAAGTAAACAGCTTTAGATTGACTAACAAACCATGACAGACACTTAATAGAGACCACTCACTACATAGGACCTAAATAAAATCACTACCAGAACTATTCAACGGTGTAAAATCCAAATAATTATCCTAATGAAAGGATAACATAAGTGTCAAATCTGGGGCCAAATTTTAAGAATTCATTGGAATAAAACATCACCAGAAATCCTCTCACTACCATTTTCCAAACAGTCCTCCATGTACTCAGGAATTCCAACACTAACAGCTGCAGATCAGAGATGATATTCCCCACTGAATCAATATAAAGGAAAAATTATTCAACTTCTGGTGTAATCTCAACAAAAGAAACAAATGCTTTCTCCACTAAAAAGCAGTGGAAGATCAAAAATTAAATTCAAATGAAAGCATGGCTCTCTCCCAAATATTATTTTTTGAGTCTAGTAACTCTAACCCCCTACCAATTGAGCAAACAACCCTTCCTGAAATGGAAAAATGCTAAAAAGATGTCTGACCACCACCTACAACACTAATGCATAAGTCACAGGGAAGAATACACCGAAAACCAAACAATAAGCTGGACTAGACTGCTACAGATCTCTACCCAGAACAAACCTTCTAGCAAACTACCCCACCAAATGCTAGCAGACTAACTCATTATAATGAAATGTGAAAAAAGCAAAAAGCAGGCAGTCCAACACAGAATCTGTAATGGTAAACCGCAGGCAAAAACTGGGAAGCACAAAGCGTACTTCAAAGTCAGTGAGAAATGATTAAGCAGCCATTGTCATGGAGAAAAGACAGACAAAAACATATTTTCTCCTCCACTACCCCAAATACAGGAAAGTGTAAAGAGGCATTTCCTTCAATGATCAAAAATTAAAAAAAAAAAAAGATTTTTCTTAAAAAAGTGATGAGGAAAACTGACCTTGGAAGAAAGAAAAAGCAAATGGCAGAGATGGTAGCACATTACACGGCAGCCTGTGTAAGAAAAATTATATGTAATCTCTTCTGTAGGACAGTGAGAAAGGTGCTGAAGTGTAGGCCTCGTTGGAGCCGTGGGTTGCTATGGTAGTGGGGTCGTTTCTCTGGCAAGTCATGTATCTAAGTTTCTTTAACAAGCGGCCTAGAGTTGATAGTTAAAGTGTGTTATCTCCCCTTTCTCATGCTTTTTCTCCTGACCATCTGGACAAGGAATGTAAGCTAGACTGTCTGTCTTTGTTCTAACTGAAAAGGGAGTATTACCTCCTATCTCCTGCTCACCCTTCTTGGCACCATAGCCTCACAAGAATGTAAGGTCAGCATCTCTAGGCAGAAATTAATGAGTTTGCAGGTACTGCGGCTGCCCAAGATAATGCAAATGATGTCAACAGTAAACAGAGGCGGGGATAATTATATGCATTCTTTAATCATTAATATGTATTTAATAATGTTGATGTAACCATATAAGGGTCTCTAAAACATTGTCAATCATGTAAGCATTATCATAGCATTATCATACTGTACTGGATAAAAGTGTTGTAATGCTGCCCCTCGAGGCTCTCTCTTGCACTCGAGTTGTTGGGGGGGCCTGCTCAGAGGGGCTAGCACTTCTTTGCTGCCCTCTGATGCAGTTCCTTTTGTTATTCAGCTGAATAATAAACTCTGAACCACACCTCGTTCTCTGCTCATTGGAGTCTCGGCTGGGAACGGGTCTGCTTGATTGGGGAGGCTCTGGTGTGCCTCTTTCTGAACTTGAGGGCCAGAGTTAGATTTTCCCCCCACACCTGCCACCAGACAAGGAATGGACACTACTGAAAAACAGACTGAGGGTATTTCTACAATGGAATTACAAACCCATGGCTGGCCCATGCCTGGAGACTTGGGCCCAGGGTAGAGGGGCCGTTTGGACTCTCGGCAGCATTCAGGCTCTAGGACCCTACAAGGTGGGAAGATCCTAGAGGTCGGGCTGCAACCTGTAAATAATAACCACTCAATCCAAGGCATGTACCTGCCACTGGTCTGTAACTGAAGTACTGACAAACTCATGGAGACCAACCCCAAAACAGTGTATATCTGCACCATGGGAGACTCTTAGTTCAGATAGTTACCTCAGGGGTCTCTTTCTTCTACTTGTAGCAATATTTGTATAGCTTGTTCCAATGAAGTCCTATTTAATTAAAACATTGCACTGAAGGACATCTAGCCATTCATAACAACTCATGTTAAAAGCATCTAATTACTACCCACCTACAGATGCTTCTGGCTAACCACAAAAGTCTTGGAAAAGGGTAGTCCAACATTAGGTCTCATAGGGAACCAGACTGAACCTTGCAGAGTAGCCACTCTATGAGGGTGAAATATCTAATGTGTAGGAGAACTTGTGATTCTGATGCACAGAGGCAGGATGGGATCTAGAAGTGCCTGTTGTACAGTTGTGATCCAAGAGGCTTGACTTGTCCTGGCATATTTGAGGGCTGGAGGAGACAGCTTTGAGTGCAAACAGAAGTGGAGCAAGGCAAGGGGAAGAAAGGAAGAAAAAAAAATACTTTGCCTGTGGTTGGCCAAGAGCAGGGATCGACGACCCAAAAAAATAAGAACCATTTTTTAAAATTTCTTCAATAACCAAGTGTTTTGAGAGCCACAGTGGATGTAGCCTCCTGGCAGGAGAGGTGGGTGGAACCAGAAGCAGACCCCCTGCAGGATCTCCTGCTGGCAGGGAGGGGAGAGGGCTAGAGCCACAAAAGGGGCTGCCACCTGCGGCTCTGGAGCCATGGGTTTCAGACCCCTGGCCAAGAGTATCTCCCCCTTCTCCCCAAAATGAGGCCTTGTAACTTATCCTAAGCAATAAGAACCCAGAACTTGTGCATCTAAAAAAACCCAAAACCATGAACGTAAGATTATGTTTCATGATTTTGTGCTTTTAGCATTTATGGAAAGTACAAAGAGAGAGAGTCCAGAGAGATGCATCCTCATGTTCCCAAAACCCATGACTCTGCAAGCTGCTGCACTTTGTCTACCAATGTGCCTCAATCATGACCTGAAAGGCCACCTCTAGGAGGGATATGTCAATCTCTTGCCACATTTATGCTATAATTTGACTTCTGAACTGAAACTGAAAACAAGAGTAAGATTTAATACTAATTGTGATAGTCAACAATTCAACACCACTTCACCCATAAGGAAGTGAGTAACATGTCATATAGATACTTTAATTTCTAATTTTGCAACACAGTAATCCTAATGCTGAGTATGTATGTTTTTTTATGAAGATTTTTCCCTCAAGGGAAAAATAAGCAGCTCTCAAAACCAAGCAAACATACAAACAAACCCAAACCACCATCCCCCAGGGGCACTGCTGTCCAGAAAAAAAGAGCTAGGGCGCTGGGCACAGGTCCCAGCCCCAACCCTTGCGCTCAATCCGGGCCCCAATTCAGCCCAGAGCCCAATCCAGGGGCTGGACTTGGCTCCTCCCGCGAGCAGCCCAGCCCACATGTGAACTGCCAGTCAGCAGCAGGAGATGCACCAGACCCAGCACTGGCCACCGCTGGCCGGCTCGGTGCTGAATCTGACTTCTGCAGCTACCACTGCTGGTCAACAGTAGGCAGCCCAGGCCTGATCCAGCCCCAACTTGGATGTGGCTCTTGACACTGCTGGGGCTGGGCCAGAGATGTGGGGGACTGCAGCCCCTCGGGCTCACTGGTAGCGATGCCCCTGCCACCTCCAAAAGTCTAAAAGGTTATTTTACTTTGCCCTGATTTCAAGAAACTACTGGCTTAACTTAAACATACATATTGTAAATGGATCTTAGCTTTGACAAAAGATCAGGGGAAAAAGAAATCAAAGTGTCTGTTGCTTAAATTCAATTTCAGGCACTAAAAGTGCAATTGTTACTTCTTTGTCACTGCTCTGTGCTGTTAACAGATGTTATATGCTGTCCATCAATCATCGTTCCTGAAGTTTCATTAGTCTTTAAGTAGACACTAGTCAATTAAAGATGAAGGCAGATGATCCAAACCATTTACACAGTGTTAAAAAATGATCTATCTAAAGGTATCTGCATAATAATGAAAAATTAGTCTTTGAGACCTCTCTGAACATAAAATTTTATGATTACCTTGCCAGTACACACAAACACAGAGGTATTCTAGGTTTCCTAAATGGAACAAAACAAAACAAACCATCACCTGAAGGAGTGCAAAACAATCACTTGTGCTATGCTACCTTATAAAACCCATCACGATTAAACCAAATAATTTATTATAAAATATCCAACTCCACTCAATCATCAGTGTTGAATTTGCTCTTTATTTATTCAGGTATACTAGCTGTTTGTCTCTAGTGCTATTTTAAAACAGCATTTTAAAATAGGATGTCTAAAGAATGCCTACACTCACTGACACAAGTAAATCTCATACTGTTATCTTACTAGATCAGCCGTACCACCTTACTGGTTGACCTTCTGCTAGATAAAGTCCCTACTCCTTCTTCCAAGCAGTTTCACACCCACCAACCTCTTCAAATCTAACCCAATCCCACTAATCAATTCCCTACGCGTTACACATACCGAGGCCTAAATCGCTCAGCAAAAAAGAAACAAGGAGTCGTGTGGCACTTTAAGACTAACAGATTTATTTTTCGCATGAGCTTTCATGGGAGAAAATAGATCCAAGAGAAATCTGATCTCCTTCTAGAAACATCTGACTAAAAATAGAGAAGAATTTTTGTAATAGAGTATTTTGACTACTACTGTTAATGAAACTCAGCTCTTTTAGCTGATATTGCTTACCTGGCTAGTGAAAGAAAAACAGGAAACACGGAAAACAAACAAGAAGTTCTGTGGCACTTTTGAAGACTAACTAATTTATTTATTGCATGAACTTTCATGGGAGAAAAATCTCACTTCATCAGATGCTTGATTTTCTCCCACAAAAGTTCACATGATAAATAAATTTTTAAGTCTTTAATAGCACCACCAGACACCTTGTTTGTTCCACTGAACTGCTAACACAGCTACCCCTTTGGAACAGCAAAAAGGGAGTCATTTAAGGACCAGTAAATATGGGAGAAATGGACATGAAAACCTCCCAGACTTAGAATGGTTGGTGAGGGCTCAGACTCCGGATTTGTGGTCATGGAAACAGAGCATGTCCCATCCCAAGAATTAACTGACTTGCAAGGACTGCCCCTCTCATAGTGACCCATATACTTGCCCGTGGTTTCATATTAATAAATACATGATCACTCCAGACAAACTGCTGAAGAACTAAATATGTGGCTCCCTTCTGTTCTGTACCAGGCAAAGTACTGTAAACTCTTCTACTTGACTCAATACTTGGGGCAAGCTTAACAAAACCTGAATATAAACATTTTTAACTATTTCACTATTGAATATTTTATCAGAAACACACAGAAGCTGTTGTGAAATTCAAGAGGAGTATGGAACTGTGGACAAAGCTTGAACAGATTTTATGTTTCATCCCAGTTTGACTTCAGAGCTGGGACAAGGAACAGTGTGGTCTGTACTCCCTCTTTCTACTGACGGGTTAGTTCACCTTAACAAATCAACTGTATAAACTATGTTCTGACTACGGCCATCTTAAGTCTGCATTCTTTATAGGAAAACATCCCATTAAAATAATGCATTTGGTTTGCTGACTTGCAGGTGTTGAGGTTTTGGTTTACTAGAGAGTCTCTGATCCTGATCCAAAGTCCACTAAAGTCAATGGGAATTTCTCCACTGACAATTATCTCTGGACCAGGCCCTATTGCTTATGGCATTTCTAGGAAGGGAAAATGCTTGTGGTATTTGGGTAGGGAGGATATGGAACTTGCAGAAAGCAGCCTGATAGAGATTTTATGTCAGCAAAGTATTTCTCTATTCAAATGGGATTTCAACAATTTTCTGAGCTATTAAATTATATTAATGTTAGTCTGATCTAATATTGGGCTCCCCATACTCAACCTCCTTGGTCAATGATAATTAGAGACAACTTATCGTAGCTAAAGCTTTGCCCCTTTACTTCTGAAATAACACCAACACGACCACCCTTTGCCGCTACAGACTGGATTGTGAAGCTACTCTGGGCACAGAACCAGTGGTGTAGCAACAAGTGGGCCATGACCCACCCACATTCAAACAAGGCCCACCCAATGTCTTGCTTGTGATGCTGATGCTCCACTTAACTTTGGAGCATCAAGCAGCTTTTGGCTGGTCACTACCTAAACTTTCTGCTTCCGGCCATAAAAGCAACTGGCAGGGAATCACTAAGCTGCCAGATGATCCAGCTGCCAAGGTAACTGGATGGTCTGCTGAACTTTCTGTGTCTGGTCAAGTGAGCAGAAACAGAGAGTGGCCTGGGCCCACCCAAGTAAATCCTAGGCCCTGCCAGAAAATCTCTTCTGGATACTCCCTTCTACAAAACTCTTGCTGTTTACAATAGGAGGTCCACAAGCATGACCATGTGTAGACTCATGCCCTTATAGTTTTACTCCAGGATTTTGCCAAGTTCTCTCCATATCCTCAGCTGCAATCATAATAGATTTATATATAGTGTGAAATATGCCTTTCTGTGCCAAGATCAATCACGGCATCTTCAGAATGTGCCTTACTTTGCTAAAAATCTGAAAACCAGAACATCAAATGCACTGTCCCAGCTGGCATTGAGAAATGTGGCTGGTGGGTCTATAAGCAAGTCTGAATCTTTTGCAGATGAAAGGCTACCCCTTCAATCCTCAAACAGAAAGGCACAATACATGTGTTCTGTAGTACTAAGGGACGTGATGCCAAATCATCTTTGGCTATCCAAGTTATCTTGTGTGTCACATTTTAGAGTTTCAGTTGAGAGGCTGCTGAAATCTTATTAGAGCACGTATCTAGTCTTCAGCTGACCTTGAATCTGAACCTTCCCCTATTCCTCAACCGGGCTTCCTCCTGTCACTTTGGAGCTTGGTGCAGGAACAAAAGATAATGGGGGGTAGGGAAGTATATTCCAGCATCCCATGTTAGCGTTTTAGGCCTGGCAGCAATACTTGATTTGGTTTCTTCAAACCTGAACCTGCTTATGCATTAGATCTAAACTGGAACGGTCTTTATTTCCTCTTTCAGCTGTGTATTGTGACGCTGCCAAAGAATTATCCAAAAACATAGATACAATAATTTAACTTTCTCCCTTCTCTCCAAATAGTTGACTTCCTCAATAATGAAGAGAACGATAAAAGGTTTATCAATACTGCAGTCAATACATTATTTAATTAGCTGCATGACAGCAAAAATATGATCTTTTTAGTGTATTTCTGTTTCATGTCTCCTTGCAGTTTTACGTTTTGGTTGTGATTTTCTTTTAATAAACATTGAAAGAAATAACAGTAGATAAAAATTATGCCAAAGTATATAGGGAAAAACATCAGAATACTTTTAGATCGCTTCCACCCCTGCTCATGTGTTCATGTGCAAATGTGTTCTCATTTTGTACTTTCTCTTCCATAAATTATGTGGGTGAAAAAAAAAATCTTTTCTTGTTTTTATGAGGCTTACTCAGCGAACAAAGATGTGAAATATCTGCTTATAAATTTGGCGTAAGTGAATAAATGCGGAAACAAACACTTTCCCACAAAGAAAGATTTCTGTTTTGATAGAAAGCTCTTATTTTGAATCTGCTCTTGATAATTACTGCCTTTATAGAGCTATGAGATGGTTATCTAGTCACTGTATACTGCAGCATAGATGTCTCATCACCAAAATGTCAAGTGACATATCAAGTGCTGTGATATCTTTCTGTTCTCAAAAAGTCAATCCAATTAAAAAGTTAATCAAAATTAAATTTGATGCTCAAGTCCCTTCATTAGCACAAACCTCACCTCAGTCTTATGTCTTGGATCTAAGAGAGTTCATTTGTATTATTTTATTCAAAGCGGTTGAAGACACCAGAAAGACAAAGCTGGGGACTTAAGTCTCCCATCTCCCAGAACAGGTTCAGCACTGGCAACAGCCACCTAGGCCTCTTATTTCCCCACCAACAAACTTCAACCGTGACGTTGAGACCCTGCACCAGAAAATTAGGTCAGCATAACTACATCACTCAAGGGTGTGAAAAATCCACACCCTTGAGCAGCACAGTTGAGCCAACCTTAAGTCCCCAGGTAGACAGCACTACATTGAGACAATTCTGCCATCACCCTAGCTGCCACGTCTCAGGAAAAAGCATTACTTATGATAATGGTAGAAGCCCTTTTGCCGGCACTGCAGCAACACAGCTGTTCTACTGTAGTGATTTAACTGTAGACATATCAAGAGGAATCAGTCCTAGTTGTGAAAAAAAATCTCATTCTCCTTGCCAAGACTTCTTACTCTCATGACGACTCTCCACTGAAATTGCCAACAACCACCATTATGTTTTCCATTATATGGTCATTTGTCCAACAGTAAAGTCTTAAGACCACACATGGACTTCACAAAAAGACACTGAGCAACTATTTAAAAAGTTACAGTTCTGGGCACCGCTGACCTAGTTTAGATTCACACTTAATGTCCTAGAAATAAAAAGAGTCATTTCACATAGGAAATCTTGAGTCATCTAGTCATATCTAAATGTTATTACGGGCATACAGGGTGAAACTTGGCCTCATACGGAGTCAGCACAAGGCCTTGTACCACATCAAGACCTCAAAATAATGCTTAAATGGGACCTGAGTAATACACAGGTGATGCAGGAGTCCTCCGTCCAGGGTGAACAACATTTAACTTAATATCCTAATGCAGCAAGGTAACTGGAATCACTATGGATTTCCTTGAGAAAAGAAGAAAAGACACTTTGGTTGCATTATAGGAGACCAATAAAAACTATTCATTTCTAGCCATTTCCACTAACAAGAATGATTATAGCTAAGGGTCTCCTGGCATTTCCATTACTAACTTATTTTCAGGGACTTGTACATCAGACATTGTGATATATATAGCCTTACTGAAACTTGGTATAAAGGTCAAAAGCTATGCTTAACTCTACAAATGTTCCAAAATCTTAAGAAGGTCTTTTTATTACATTTTAAAAGGGTAGCTTTGCAAGACATTTGTCTATGTGAACAAGTTTTAAAGTATTTTATTCCAAGCAACCTAAGGATCTTTATGTTTCCAGAAACAAACATTACTTCCCTGATTCTGTTAGAAATCTCTCATACCAATGTTCAATATAGAGAAAATATCCACAGCTAAATACTACAGGGGGGTATAATGGAATGAATGTTCTCTTGAAATTAGAGAGGATTTCATACTGCTGAAAAGAAACTGCAAACTCTGGATAGGCATCTCTGATTATTTCTTGAGTTACAATACTAGTATATTAGCAATGCAATTGGTTACAATATGCTGCATTTCATTTGTGAAAGTGAGACGCATACACATATATTTAGTCCTGTTTCCCAAACCCCAATCTTTTCACTAGAATAAATAAAATTTAAAGATAATACATACAATAAAATATTTTTAAAACAGAAATAAAAAATATTTTTTTTAAAAGTCAAATATTTGACTAGAAATCCACTTACAGCACATGTAAGCTAATCTGGACTCAAACTGTATCGATGTTTTCAATGCATATGTGCCAAAGACAGATTAACACTAATCACTGTGACAGCTCCAGGGGAACCAATAGAGCCTATTAAGTCAATAGTCCTTGAAATGGGAAGAATTTCCACAGTAATCTACAATTACTCCTTTGGAGGTGCTAGGTCTTTTAATTCAAAAATACACCTTGTAAAAAGAGAACACAACTATGGATTTACACAGTGAACCATAAAGACTTTTGGATTATTGGTAAAAAGTACCATGAAAATGAAAATATATATTTAACCTTATGGATCATAATCAAGATTTCAAGTTATTGCACTCCTTTGGCTAACTGGGTGGGTTGATGAAGGGTGCATTTAAGTTTAAAGACACCTTTTTAAAAGCCTAAACACAACACTTACATAGCATAAAGGCATATTTTACCACTTGGATTAGAATGGGTCTGTGAGTCAGCTGGAAAATTGACAATTTAAACTCCCTGAAAGATTTAATATAGAAAAAAAAAATTAAAGGGCCAGATTTTCATAAAACTAACATCCACAACTGGGGACAGGTTTCCAAGAGTTCAGATCCCATTCAGGCATTTAAAGTGGGCCAGGCAAGGGTGCTAATTACCTGGGAGTTCTCCTTTAAAACAGTGTAGCTAGGTCACTACTAACAATGGTTAGGATACCAAGAACTTCTGAAAATATGCCCACTCCATGTGCCTCTCTAATGGGCAATCAGTGCCTAATGGGCATTTCGGGCCAGAACCACAAACAACAGGAGACTTTTCACAGATTTCAGTGGGCACAGACTTACCTATACAAAAAATCAAATAATGGTTGTGCAGCACAATGAGCTCTTTAGAAAATGTGGTGCATAACATACTGCAATTTTCAGACTACCTGAAACCAAAAAATTCAAGATAAAAATCCCAAAATATTTCTTACTCCACAAGAGATTTTGTTTCCCCTCCACATTTCAATAATGCCAAGTAGGGCCCTTTGATTAACGTCTGTTGTCTGGCTTGCCCCTGTTGCTATCTGAATGTCTTTACGCTGAAAAGCCACTAAAAGCAGAAGTTTTACCTAAGCTTGCTAGGGGGTGGGGGCATAAAAAGTATTGAAATTTGAAAAGCTGCTCAGACATCACTTACTCAATAAAAAGCATTAAGGATTTATGCAGGTGAATAAATATAGGTAGAATATTTACAAAGCACATGTCTTTGAGTATGCATTCGTAAGATCATCCCAATGTACCATCCTACATATCTTTGCAGATTCAATGTGAACCTTGTTGCAAAAGAATAAATTCGTTATGTTTAAAACCAAGGAGAGCTCAATTCTTCTCTCAGCAACACTGTGGTACATCCAGAGTGATTCCACTGATTTAACTACACAGGTATCACTGAAAAAATGTATACAATAGGTAATCTTCAAACTATTTGATCAACATAAATGATAAATCTCAAAAGGAAAAATTCACAAAAATGTTGGTGAATTTTCATGAGTGACACCATTATATAGCTATTTTGCAGAAGGAACACGTAAAAAGTGCTGACCAAAAGAATCCCTTTACCAGACAGTATTCAGTGAGGGAAAACTTATAGGATTTAACATAAAGAACACACAAAGAGCACCTAAAGATACAGAGCAATGGCAGAGCCTTGTTGATTCCCCAACCAATGTTAAACAATGCAGCAAGGATTCAGAACGTTACCTCTGAACTGCATGAGCCTAAACAGACCCAATTTATAAATTCTCCCATTAGTCCGACTTGTGCCATCCTACTGAAATGTCCGAAATTTTGTCTTTGAGGACAGAATTTTGACCATAATGCCAAGTTTTCAGCAAAGGCTGATAATAATGAATATATTTCCAAAGGGGCAACCATGTTAGTTTAGTCCAGCAAGACAAAACAACCCAAAGAAACACACACACCAAGGAGTCGCACATTTGTATGTGCAACACCACAATCTGGTCCCCAAATCATTACCTAGATGTGCAGTTAGGCCCCATTCCAAAGCCAATAGGCTATCCTTTGACTTCAAAAGACTTTGCCATTTATAAATGTAAATAATATCTATACAGTGCAAACAAATTTTTTGCAGACAAAATTTAGGCCCTTAGCCACATGAGCAACTACAAGTGATTATTCATTCCACAATTAAGAGTATTTCCCTTAATGTTCCCTATCATCATTTTAGTGGTCACTATTATCTCTACATATTGACAAGTTCCAAAGGGGTAGCTGTGTTAGTCTAGCTTAGCAAAACACACATGGAGCCCTGTGGCACTTTTGAAGACTAAAAAAAATCATCACATGAGCTTTTGTGGGAGAAAAATCCCACTTCGTCAGATGCTTTGAATATTTTGTAAATTCCCTCATCTTCAAAGCATCTGATGAAGTAGGATTTTCTCCCAAGAAAGCTCACATAAGAAATTAATTTGTTAGTCTTTAAGTGTCACAGGACTTATTTAAAAAAAAATAAAGCACAAAGCTTTCTGTTTGGTGTATCTTTTTGTCAACTCACAGCATGACATTAATACAATATTCAAAGGGGTAGCCATGTTAGTCTAGTTCAGTAAAACAAACAAACAAGGAGTCCTGTGGCACTTAAAGACTAACAAATGCATTTTTTATATGAGCTTTCATGGGAGAAAATCCCACTTCATCAGACGCTTTGAAGATGGGGGAACTTACAGAATATTCAAAGCGTCAGGCAAAGTGAGATTTTCTCCCACAAAAGTTCATGTAAAAAAACAAATTTGTTAGTCTTTAACTGCCACAGGACTCCTTGTTTGTTTGTTATACAATTTAACATAGTTATAAATTATTTTCATTACTTTAAAGAGGTGTTACAAAAGCAAAGACAAGCAGCTGCTTTTTATTGATTTGTCAGAAGGGGCCATATCCATGGAAAAAAAGGTGAGGTTTTTGTCATAGAATATTGATAGAGTCTTAACGCTAGCAGCACTGAGCTGGCAACACAATCCACAGACATCTCTTAAAAACTCTAAGTGACGTGTCGGTGGACCATGCTATAAAAAAGATTTTTCGTTCCACCATACACGTAATTTATAAAGATTTTATGTGATTGACAATAGAAAAGTTATGAAATAAAGCAAACCATGTTCTGGCAGGTAACAAAGTCCACCAAATGTACCCTTATCATGATAAGTCACTGTCCATAAAACACAGTAACTAAAATATACAACTTTTCTTCTATGGCAGATGACATATTAGTTAGAATATTTATGGATTAGGGCTAACAGGAAACAAGACAACAGTACTTATTAACTAAGTTGTACAGGTCATGTCAAAGGCAATCTCTCTAAACTGCTTTTATTATCCACTGGTCTGAAGCATAAATCTGAAGTGATCAATTTAAAATAAACTACTGAAAAAAAGGACTGAAACACGTAAGTGCAGAAAAGTGTCCAAAGTTTAATTTGTTAAAAGGAGAGCAAAGAAAAACATATCAGGAGTGTGCCACTTAACTGCATCATTGTAAAGAGAGTGTGCATTCATTTTAAAAGTCTCCTACCTGAAATAAACAAAAATATTACTAAAAATCCTTAACTTAAGTGTCTTAAGCTATAGGATACTGCAATTTCTTGCATGCAAGACAGACTGCTGAATGCAGACAGTGCCTCACTGCCTTCAGTGGAGCAATAAATGGTCACGGATGACCCTGTACGAAAGAAACTGCGTGATGAAGCCTAACATCCAACTCATTATTCCTTAATCAAGAAAATCTACCACTGAAATCCGGACACTGAATTTGGCTCTTAATACCTTCCTTTAAGGCCAATGGAAAGACCATACATTTAAATAGAAGCTGGTTATGACACTAACAGGCTGTTTTCTCAGGATTCAAGATTTATAGGTCATGTGCAGTAAGTAAAGTTTATTTCTGAAATTCTGGGCAAGTCTCTGTGGGTATCAATACCAGCAGTAGGTCTCAGAGCCTGGGTCTCCAGACTCATATTAAAGTGCTAAAAACAACAGAGTGAGTAATCTCAGCGCAGAGGCAGCTCTTAGCGTAGGCGAAGCAGGCACCCACCAATGGCCCCCAAGCAGCATGGGACCCCTTCGTTTACCCCAAAAGTGGTGTCTGCCTCCCACCCTGCAGAGCACATGGCAGGTGGCCGGGGCCAGGGCTGGGGCCAATCAGGATGTAGGAGCCCTGGTGTTGGAGGCGGGGAGCATGGGGCAGAGGACACTGCCCCAGAGGCGGTGCTCCCGCCCCACCTGTGGGCTGGCTGCTCCGCATGCCCCCCAGAGGTTGGGTGAGCCAGATGTGTGCTCCTCCTCTTCCTCCTGCCCTTGGCAGTGGTGGGTTGGGGCCCCTGGCGGGATGCAGGAGCCACAGGGGGTTTTGGGGGCCCCTGGTGGGAGGAGGAGGCTGGTCCTTGGGGAACAGAGCCATGGGGGGGCAAGGTGTCAAGGCTGCAGCGGGGTGCTGGGACGGTGGGGGATCAGAATCTGTGGAGGGGAGCTGGGACTGCCGAGAGGGCAGCTGGGGCCTCGAAGGAGGGTTGTGGAGGCCAACAGGGGGCCCACCAACGGAGCTCTGCCTAGGACCCCCAATTGCGTAAGGCTGCCTCCTTCTCACTGATCATCTGGGCCCACAATGAGAGGAACGCATCCTACATAGTCAAAGAAAACACAGGAAAGCAGTCCTGTGGCACTTTATTGGATGAGCTTCCGTGGGAGAAAATCCCACCCCAAAGTGAGATTTTCTCCCACGAAACCAATTCAATAAATACATTTGTTAATTTGTAAGTGCCACAGGACTCCTTGCTTGTTTGACTGAACTAGACTAACATGGCTGCCCCTCTGAACTCGGCAACGTGCAAGGTGAAAAAGAGAATACATTCACGCAACACTTGAGAGGTACCCATGAGGTAGTCTTGGAGAAAGGGAGAGGGAGGTGGGAAGAGCAAAGGTCTGGGCTTCATTATTTAAAATAGCCACATGTAGAAGAGTAGACACAGACAGGCAGATGAAGCACCAAAAGACAACCAGTTCTGAGGAGCATTTATAAACTGGGTCACTCGAATAGCATACAGAATATACCTATCACTGTTTAAACGTTGCAATTTATGTTTTCCCAGTCCATAAGGGCACACTTCCTGTAGCTGACTCTGCATTTGGGTACATACTTTATTTTTGTATTTTTCATTCCACTCCTTTGTAAATAAATGGCATAGTGCTGAACCACAACTACAATTTGCATTTTATTGTTAATGCTGAAAGAACAAGGGCTTCCTGTCTGTTGTAGGAAACCCTTAAGGGAGAAAAAAACATACAGTTTGAAGCTACTCTATCATCCATTTGAAAAGAAAAAGGAGCTTGAGAAGGGCTACAGGCAATAAGAGATTGGTGCCAGCACACAGAGAGCTCTCTTAACTCAACAAAATCCAAAGAGGAGCCCCGTTTGTCCAGTTGAGTAAAACAAACAAATGAGGAGTCCTGTGGCACTTAAAGACTAACAAATTTATTGATTGCATGAGCTTTTGTGGGAGAAAATCCCACTTCGTCAGACGCTTTGAAGATGGGGGAACTACCAGAAAGGGAGGAAATAAATGCAGGGAAGTGTAAGTCATGGGATCAGGTCATGCTGTAACAACAAATCAAACCAATTGTTAAGATTCAAACACTGGGAAACAGCTTAGAGAGGAAAATGAGGTCAAATCACCTGTTGTAATAAGAGAAAAATCCAAAGTCCCTATTAAGCCCTGAAGCGATGCTATCAAATCTGCAAATGAATTCAATTCCTGCAGCTCCTCTTTGAAGCCATGATCTGGTATTCATCTGTCTGTGCACCACAATTAGTAAATCATCAACGGAGCAATCGGAAAGATTGAAATGCTCACCCACTGGCTTTAGAATGCTGCGATTTCTGACAGATTTGCACCCATTTTTGCTTCTGCACAGCTACAGTCCTGTTTGTCTAATACATAAGGCAGAGGGCATTTCTTGCACGTGTTGGCTCATTAACCTGCTCATCCACCAATGTGATATGCCTTACTTATATAGGTGTCTATTGCCCAGGAACTATTGGAGAAAACACACACATGCATGCACACTACATATCTGCTATTGTACTTAGTTAAAAATATTCTGAATGCTTAACTCAGTTGATATGTACATTTTAAACTATACTATGTGTGTGCATTATACAGCTCTAATACATACAGTATAACCTATCCATGGTCTATTGGTAACAGCACTCTCACTGTTGGCCCAGCTGCTCATAGATTCAAATCTTACACATTCATTTGAACTCTTACTGCGTTTTTATGCCACAGATCTAGGAGAAGGTACTGTACTACTAAATCCTTCACATAAGACATTAAATTGAAGTCCTTTCTGTTGAGGTCCCTCTGTCCAGGAAATTGAAGAGCTCATGACACTTTTCAAAACGAACAACAGATAATCTTCTATATTCAGACTAAGATTCTTTCTTGTAGGAAGACAGTCTGTAATATCCAAGACATGTGGGAGCTACTTCTGCATTCACAGGAGTTGCTACATTTGCCTACAATAATCATGCACTACCAACAGTGGTGTACAGCCAGGATAATTGTGGAAGTACAAAATTCTAAATATAACCACAGAAATATTTGCAGTGTGACACACAGACTGTAAGCTCTTTGAGAAAAGACCATTCTCTTGTCTGTGGAGCTCCATGGACACCCATGACACAGTGGAAATTATAAACCAGCAGTGAGCAAATGGCAGTTTTGCATTGTGAAACCAAGGAAGTGACGCACTCCCAACACACAGCTTTAATTTTCATCAAATTCATGCTTATATACCATACAGCAGGCCATGCAAAACGGCTATGCTCTATCATATCTGCCCTCACCAGTATCTCCAGTACGTAAACAAGAGAGGATACTGTCAGTTCAAAATTTTCTTTGTCTTTATCTTCTGCCCTCTATATCCCATCTTCCCCGCCCCATATTCTCCATCTTCCCTCCTTTTCTCATCTTCCCCTCCCCATATTCTCCATCTTCCCTCCTTTTCTATTTGTCCTATTCTTCCTTTCTCTCCTTCTCCTTCCTTCACCAGGGCTCAATCCATTTCTTTCTTGCTCTGCCCTTTCCTGGTTCATCTGGTTCCAGCTCCTCATCAATATTACACCCCACCTTCCCTTCCACATATGAACAACTCATCCCCCCAATCCCCATCTCCCTGTTAGGCCTTTCAAGAGAAATTTGAGCCCCCGTGGAACATGCTCGCTGGGGTTCCACCATGTCAACTTTCACTTTATTGACCCAAAGATGGCAGATCTTTTGGGAGCCCCATTACAAGAGCTCCGCTTGACTCCCCTGCTCCTACTTCACACACACACACACACACACACACACACCTGACGTTTGAGAACCCTTATCTGACTATTTTCATCCAACCAGCCAGCTTCTGTTGATCCTCCATTAATGTTCCCTACCTATAATACTCAATGAAGCACTGGATATTTTAAGAGAACATGGTGAGCCTACACTGATGAAAGCTGAAGTCTAATGTCTGCTAGCAGGGTATTGCTTTGTCCTACCACGTAAAAGGTGCAACAGCACTGTTCTGTGCTAACTGCACTCTGATCTATCAGTATCTTACCTGTACTTGCTACTTAGTAATCAACTCTGGGGTACCTTGAATATATAGAAGTTAAAGTATTAAGTTTAATATTTTAATTTACAGAGCTGAGATGTTATCAGAGTTTGTTGTAAAAACTTCAGCAGATTGTAAGAAATTAATCTTACCCTGATAGACTAACAACAGTGCCTTTGTGCCCTGTAACTCTTTCCTGATGGAAGGATGATACAGTCAACCATCCATAATGATTCCCATGAAGAAAAGCCAATGTATTGTATTAATTTGTCTCCATGAATGTTTACTAAAGCCACATGCCAATATTCACATCATACTTTTACTCTTTATCCGTATGACCAAGTGTGCACTTTAAGTGGTCATTTGTCTAGATTCCAACTTCCTCCCCTCAGTTTGGATTAATAGCTATATTTTAGTTAAATAATAACTAGCACTTGAAAAGTAAAAACTTTGGAATTAAAAACTTATCTAGGATTTCTCTCTTTTTTCAGTGGACTCTATCATAATCCCAAAAGAGCTGCGCACACAATTTTTTCCAACGTTCTCAAAACAAAAATAATAATAAAAAATGAACCTGATTCCAGGCCAAAATCCTCCTCTGAGATCAGTATCTCAGCCAAAGATGCCTATCCACAGTTTACAGTTTCTTTTCAGCAGTATGAAATCCTCTCTGATTTCAAGAGCACTCATTCCATGATACCCCTCTGTAGTATTTAGCTGTGGATATTTTTTCTATATTGAACATTGGTATGAGAGATCCTCTATAAAACTGCTTCTCTAATAGAAGCAGGGAAGAAATGTTTGTGTCTGGAAACAAAGATCCTTAGGTTGCTTGGGATAAAATACTTTAAAACTTGTTCACACAGACAAATGTCTTGCAAAGTTACCCTTTTAAAATGTAATAAAACGACCTTTTTTAGATTTTGGAACATTTGCAGAGTTAAGCAGAACAAATGTGAAATATTCTATAGAGGACTTCCAGTGAAGACTACAGAGGAGAAAGTCTATCCGAAATTTCCTCCTGTGCTTCCAAACAAATCCACAGGTTGAAGTTTGTTTTCTAAACATAATGGAAAATACTGGGGGAAGAAGGAACCTTAGTTGCTGTCCCAGTGTCAAAGTCTGTGTTCCAATTATTAATCAAGAGGGTGCAGATTTTGGAAATCTGACATCTCAGCTAGCATTAGTTATTTAAAAATAGACTATTAAGCCCTCTAGAGATATTATCTTTATAATGAGTCTGATTAGTACTAGCAAAAGAGGAAACTGGGAAGGAAATTCAAGTACAGTAACAAACACCTGGAAACTCTCTTGAGACTGTTTTTATCAGGCTCACTGCAATACGGCTCATTTATGTAACACCAAATTCATTATGACGGGAAAACCATTTTGGTGTAAGTAGCTATTACACCTCTTTATGTTTATTTTGTATTGTCACCTGTACCAGAAAACCTTTAAGAAAAGCTGCAGCATGACTAGGACAAAGCATACGTTCAACAATGATAATACAGGGCCTGATTCAAGGCACAAAGAGGTCAATGGAATTAGCTATGGTAATTAACATGCTGCACAAAAACATTGCCTGAAGTTTTACACTCCTGTGCAAAGTAAAGCCTGAAAAATACAGACATGATATCTGTCAACTCACAAATCTACCTGAAGGCCTTACAATTACTTTTATGTTCATTCAGTTTAGCCCAAAGCTGAAAAGTAAAATACGTATAAAATCTTCACCAACAGGCTTTGAAAATGAAAATTATGCTCATGAATATACATCCAATGTTTTCACTGGGAAAGACCAAATGTAAAAGAACTGTTTCCAGATTTAACACTGTTACTGAGAAGAGCAGCTGTTTTGAAGGCAACTGGAAAGCCTGACTTACTGTGAGGGATGATGACAGAAAAACTTCCTAATCATGGAAGAGTGCATGTGTGTCTGTTAGAGAGGATGGAACTCTAATAACTCCAATATTAACGTAGTTTATGCTTCCTTTGTGGGCAAAAATCGTAACTTCCATTAAAACTAAGGCAAGCTACAAATACATATAGACAAAACCCAAAGGGGTAGCCCTGGTAATCTAGTTCATAAAAAGAAACAAGAAGTTTCGTGGCACTTAAAGACTAACACATTTATTTAGTGCATGAGCTTTCTTGGGAGAAAATCCCACTTCATCAGATGCTTGTGAAGTGGGACCTTTCTCCCACAAAAGGTCATGCACTAAATAAATTTGTTAAGATTTGCCTTCACTGAAGTCAACAGGAGCTTTGCTATTGACTCCAATATGAGCAGCAGCAGGCCCACAGACAGGAAAATGGACTCCTAAACCAGATGAGAATCTTTCTAAAGAGAAAGTTTATCAGTCAAGGCCAAAACTCCCGCTGATTTCGAGAGAACAAGATGGGGCGGTCCAGGCTGGATATTAGGAAAAACTTCCTTACTAGGCGAGTGGTGAAGCATTGGAATAAGCTGCCTAGGGAGGTGGTGGAATCTCCATCTCTGGAGGTGTTCAAGTCCCAGCTGGACAAAACACTGACTGGGATGATCTAATGGGAGTGGTCCTGCTTTTTTTGGCAGGGGGTTGGACTAGATGACCTCGTGGGGTCCCTTCCAACCCTATGATTCTATGAGACATTGTATTTTCATTCCCTTGTTTACCTCTCTTTTTAGAGGCTCATTTACTATGAATCCATCAAGCTATATAATAATCATGATTTATAGTGCACAGTAAATGTGTTCTTATGTGCTTCTTATTTTAATAGATTGAAAAAATAATTCTTACCATTGTTGATCAGGAACCTGTCCTCATAGTAAACCACACACAAAAAAATATTGGAGACAAATTTGTGGTTTCAAGAATGAAATTAGTCATATTCCAATTAAGCAGAAATATATTTATACAATATTCATTCTTTTTTTAGCTAATTGTGATTGGTAAAAATAACCATATATGTCTCTTCAAAACAAACCCTCCTACCAAATTTGCCAAATTATCCAACAAAGCTCTTACAAGACTTTGCTGGTTTTCAAAGTCAAACTTTTCATTAAGGAGACAAATATTCAAGACACATGCATAAGAAGTTTTCAAAACAGTATTCAGTTTGTGTGTGCTGTGTTGCATTACCCAGGTGACACTATCATTTTTCAAAAGAGATCAAATTGCTGGAAATTATTTAACATTCTGTATCTCCCTAAGGGGGGGGGGAGTTTGGCATGAACATCCAGTTTTGCAGAGACTTTAGGACGTAACACTGACTTAAAAGATCTCTCTCACAGCTTTAGCTAGTGAAACTCACCTCTTTCAAACTAAAGGATGCTCATACAGATTTTATGTACGCCACCTCTGTTCTACCCAGATTAATTTTAACTAAAAGCAAGCTACTTAAAAGAAAATGCAACTTTGTTTCCAGAATGGAACATACTAAAGTATCTCATGATAACAAACCCAGTTCAGTGTGAAGATGTTTATATTATACTTTAGGCAGGTGCTTCAGAACTTGATACTTAGGAATTGATTCTGCTCCTAGTGAAGTTATTAGGAGCTTTGCCGTTCCTCCAGTGGTAGCAGAAGCAAGCACTCAGCTAGCAAGACTTCCAAAACAAAAACTGATATTCTTATAACCCTGATATGATACAATTTATTAGCCCTATTGTTACCTTTTTATATTATTGAACCTTTCCTGTAAGTCACAGAACAACTTCATTTGTGAAAATAAACAAATGGCTGCCAGTCCACGTGACATTACTAGGCAGTACAGCATTTTTGAGAAGCAGTCATTCAGGTCAGACCATTCAACCACTATGTAAAATATATTTTAACAGGAATAAAGGTCAAGAAAGTTTAACAGGAATAAAGGTCAAGAGAGTGCAAAGTGGTAGGTGCATAACTTTTCTATAAAAAAAAAAAGATTTGCATGTATATTTAGAAATCTCAGCAACACTGGACAATTTATTTTAAACATGAGACTCTTCTCCCTTCCAGTCCCTAACACACATTTGTCATCGGGCCTTTGCTACTACAATGTTTCACGTCTGTGTCTCGCCATTCTGCAGTACACATCTGAGAACACAGGACCAAATTCTTAATGAAATACAATGGAAGTTAAGATTAAAACCACAGAATATGATCATTAACATTTACATGGAAGTACAGTGATTGCTTGGAAAGTTCAGTTTAGCCCTTGAAGAACTCATTCTCAGCTGTATAGTTTCAGGACTGCTGACAGTTTGTTAAGACGCCTGCCACCAAATAATGGAAGCAAAATACACTAAAGATTTAGTTCATTTCTTGCCACCCTTTCAGCAACTTCATCCTTTATTAAGTATAGACTATTAAACTACTATAACAGCAAAAGTAAATATCATGGGTAATGAAACTTAGATTTTGAAAGTTTTTTGTTAACTCTTTAGCTCAGCCCTAACTGAATGACATTAAACCAACCTTCAAGACACAAAGAAAATAAAAATATCTTTGATTTACACAACAAACTCACATATTTATTTGGGGCAGCGTTTTTGGTATGTGTGTGTGTTCGCTTAAAAACAGCTCACTTCATTAAAATACTCAGATAGAACAATATGCCTGTGAGCCAAAGTCTTGAACACGAACAACAATCTGAGAGGCATGCCTGATGTCAACCAAAACGTTCAGTGACATTTCTGAACCCTTTATAAATGGGCACATCTCTTCCACCATCAGTGAAGAGGCAGCAGCACAGCGTGAGTCCATACCTAGTTTAGTTTGAGATCCAGTGCGGGGAAATCTGGCTGGGAACAGACCTAGTTCTCTCTCCCCAGTTCACAAACTTCCTCAACACTTTTGCAGCAACTGGCACATGCAAAAGCACAGGCATAAGATGCAAAGGGGGGGAACACAACATCAACTCTGCTGAAGAGCTCTCAGTAGGTTGGGGATTTACCTAGCAGGATTTGTCTTTGGGCTGCAGGGTGCCCCAGATGGCAGCAGGGGGCGCTCTTGCACGAAGCAAAACACGACTCAGGCTGTTCCAGCGACTATAAAAACTCAAGCGGCCGCTCACTGTAGGGCTGGAGTGGGAGCTGCTAAATACTGAGACTGTCAATAAATCGTACAAGCTTGGAGCATGTTGTGAGTCACAACATAAAAATAATCCATGTAGCCTCTATTGCAGATTATTAATTCATAGGATTTTTTTTAGGGGGGAGCTAAAGTGACACCAACCTGAGCATCCCTAAATCCAAACACCCCCCAGATGCATATTTAAATTCATTTAGCTCTGGATTATCATCACTCCCCAAAACCTGCTTTCAGGTTTGAACTGGTAACTGGAAAGCCAGCCCTGTGCAGGGTCTTTCAAAGGACCAGCAGGAGATTTTGGGGTGGGGGTGGCCACTAGGGTGGGTTGAGCACCAGGAGGCCCACGCACACTGCACAGGGTATGGAGCCAGATGAGAAATATACACACCCCCAGTCTTGGTATTACCACCATCTGCAAAAAAAAGGGAGAGGGGGGTAAAAAGCAACCCCAAAATACTCACCATATTGACTTCTGAGACCATGTCTATGCTGGCAATGTCTATGTTCATGCCAACAGCCACCGGGGGACCTGCAAAGCAACAAGATGGTCCGCAATGTGATCTCTAAGAAGTGAACTCATTCTGACCAGAGTTATCAGGATGAATTGAGGAGCCATGAATATCACAACCAAGCAAGCTCTCCTTGGAGCCAGGAAAAATCACCCGGTTGCAATGTATTCACCCTACCGCCAGCTGTAGGGACATTTTATGTAACATGCAGACACGTGTTAATCATGGGGGCTGTGTAGACGCTGCCTATAGAGCTCTGCACAGGGGTCCCTGTAGGAACCAATTCCAATTGAGATGGGGGGGCAGGACCAGCTTGCACCTTTTAACTCTTTCTGCTCCACACATGCAAACTGAGAAAGGGCATCTCACCTGAGAGGCAAATGATTTACCCCAGGCATTTAGCTTTGCCTTATGGAGCAGCCCCCCACCCCTGCATGAACTCAAGTTCAAAGCTGCAGCACCCAAGGGGTTAAATGACATTTTCTGTCTCAGCTAACAGCATGTCTTGCACTCAAAAATAGTAACTGTGGTCACAGACCCATTAGGCTAACTAGAACAAACGCTGGGTAAACTTAAAAGATTTGCAGCCCCAGAAAACCAATTAAGGGGGGGGTAATCATGGGTTAATAAGTTATCAGCACACCGCTTACAAAGATGCATGGCATCTGGGTGATGGCATTAAGAGCATCTTGTGCTAAGGAAATTGAGGAACAATTGGCTTAACTTTGGTGCTGGAGAAAATGACAGCATGCACACCCAAGCGGCACCCCCACCACGTTGCAAAAACAGACCCTGGAGGATACAGAGCCTGGCTATGCTGATTTGAAGCAATCAAATTACCTCCAAAATCTGGCCTCAAGCGAATGTCATAGCCCTTCAGCAGTCTATCCACCGTCTCTTTGACCAGCGACATATTGCTAGGGTCATTGACACTAAAAAAAAATAACAGCACAGATTTCTCAGTCCTCAGAGCCAGGCTCCCCAGGCGGGTAGCAGGAAGATAGGGTGCAATTGGAAGTGCAAGAAAAGAAATGCCTCTCACTTACCTCTGGGCACACACCATGGCTATTATTAAGAAGAATGACCAAATCCCAAAGTAGCCCCTTTTCCGGACTCTCAACATCCCTTTAGCTTTTGCTCTGATTTAGGGTTTCAGTGAAGAGGAGAAGAGATCCAACTTATTCCGGCCAGTGCAGTAATTCTAATGTGAGGCGCATGCGCACGGCGTACCACAACATCAAAAGGAGCAGTGGTTGCTGCTGGAGATGGAGCAAATTTCCTTGCCCAAAAAAAAAAAAAAAAAAATTAAAGGGGAAGAAGGAAATGCATTATTTAAAAAAAAAAAAAAAGTCACCCCCCCAGGCGGAGGGTCAAATGGATGGTGTTGTCCTTTTGGCTGATGGAGACTAGCAGCATGCAAACTGCAGCAAGTTTCAGGAGTTGCAGGGCACGGCAGCTTTGCAGCCTAGTTGAAGGGGGGGACATGTGCGGGATCCGGTTCAAACTGAGGGGGAAAAAGCCCTGCAAATGCAAAATAGTGCATAGGGTGCGAGAAGCAAACACCGGGGGCAGCTTAACTTTCCGCTCCCTGGGAAGGAGTCTGCATGGAGAAGGTGAGGTGCAGAAAAGGGGAGCCGGGGTTTGCAATTGGGGGGGGGGCGGAGAAGAGGGCTGAGCCTATAGTAATGGGGGGGGGGATGATGACGAAGATTTTCTTGTAAGAAGGGATTCGTACATCTACTCTTCTGGCAGGAGCTGTTCCTAGCTCAAAGGGATTGGGGAGCGGAGAGGGAGACTCGTTTTCTGACGTTACCAGCCTGGCAAAATTATTTGCACCATGAAAAGGGTGGCAATTAAAACTACCGTCGCCCTTTAAGGTTTCCAGTCTGTTTTAGCTTGCACACCAAGTGGCTGGAGGAGGGGGCCATGCTATCCATCCCCCCACCCCTTTAGCGTGCAATGCAAATTCCTCAGGTAGATTTAGCCGGGCTAAGAGATGGGGGGAGCAGGGGACACCGTGCAAAGGAAAGCAGGCTTTCCCTGATCACTCTCTACCCGGTGCACCTCCACTCACAACCCTCCTTACCTTCTGAGCAAACCACCAGAGCTGCTGAAATGCAGGGTTTGGTCGAATTAGGGCTTCGGAAGAAAGCAGGGACGAGCAGAAAACTGATTTGAGAAGGCTGTTTTGAGTGACATTTAAATCCTGAGCAGAAGAGAGAGAGGGAGGAGAGATGGGGGGGCAAGAAAGATGACTTAAATCATTCCTTGCAAATCTGCCTGCTGTTTGTACTCCCTTTACACCTCCTCCAAATCCTCATTTGGAGCCGGGGATCTGTGTTGCTTCATTGCACGAATCCAGGCTAGGCACGCGTCCTCGCTTTGCCTGGTTTGCACGGGGAAGGGAATTAGGCAGAAACACTTGAATTTTTCACTTGGCAAAAGAAATATTTAATTCGTTGCAGGGGAAGCAAGGGTGAGTGTTGCACAGAGAAGGACCTGAACCCTGGCTAAGGAAAAAAGGCTTTGAAAGCCTCCGAGCTCCCCTCCATAAACGTTTAGTCATTCCTCTGCCAGAAAAAACCATGCCTGCGAAATACCCCCCACCCTCCAGTGGGGAACGGCTTAAACCTCATGCCCCAGCCCCACACACCAAGCGCGTTGCCTGGGGAAAGGCCATTTCACATGCATGCACCTCGCACACAAACAAACGCCTCCAGTCGCCTGGAGAATGCTAATATATTTTTTTTTTTGGACGTGCAGCAAAAGAGAGATTTTGCAAACCGGAGGAAGCATCAGCTGCCCCCGCGTGAAGAGGGAGAGCGCGGTCTCCATGCCCCCCCCCCAGCTAGGCATTGCATTTAAAAACCCAGCCCGGCTGCAGGAGCAAGGAGCAGGCTGCAAAGTTGCTGCTGCAGCAGCAGCGCGCGCCGCCCAGCTGCCCACGTGACGTCAGGCGGCACGCGGGTGCCAGCCCAGGCGTTCCGGAGCGCGCGCGGGTCTGAGCAGGTGGGGGCGGGGCAGGAGCAAGAGAGGCTGAGCGTTCCACTGAGAGCCGGGCAAACGCGGTGCATTGTGGGAAGAGGGTGCAATGAAGGAGTCAGGCTCCTCCAGGGGTGCATTAGGGGAGAGGGGTGCAGTGGAGGGGGATTTTCAGTATCAGGTGTAGCTGTCCAGGGAAACACAGCAAGGGCATGCAGCTGAAGAGCCATGGCATCACCAAGCACATAGAACGGGTGCACCCAGCGAAGGGGAAGATGTGGGCAAGCGGTGCAGATGAGTAGGCCTTGATCGTAGGGGAAGGTGAAAGCAATGCTGAGTGGGAGAAGAGCGGCAGCCAGAGCTTGAAGGACCAGGGAGGATGCAAAGGAGCAAAAAGCTGAATAAAGTCCAACGTCCGTTTTGCAGGTGGGTTAAAATGAAATGCACCCAGTCTTTAAATGGTGTAGGTTAATGAGCAGGACGGAGCAAAGTCACACCTTCTAGGGGGTCAAAATATCTTCCACCTGCCCTTCAAAATATTTAAGGAACTACAGATGCCCTCTAGCACAAACTACGCAGTAGGTGTGCACCTGCAGATGATGCGTAAGGTTTCCAAAGCAGTGCATGCCTCCATTTACAAATGTGTAGGAGGTGACAGATGAAAAAGGGTTGAGAACCACTGAAGTGTGCTGGAATGGGTTGTCTAGGGAGGTGGTGGAATTTCCATATTTGGAGATATTTAAGGTCCGGTTAGACAATACCCTGGCTGGGGTGATTTAGTGAGAGTGGTCCTGCTTTTAGTAGGGGGTCAAACTAGATGACCTCATGAGGTCCCTTCCAACCCTCTGATTCCATACTTGTAGAGATGCTACTCTTCTTTTTTGTGCAACACCCACAAAGAACTAGAGCTGAGCAGCCCCTACCACCACAACCTCAAATATCAACACCCCCCACCCAAAGTGAGCCTTTTTATGTGAGCTGTATAGTTATTATTTTTGCTTCCTCTGAAAAAGATCAGGGTTAAATTATTTCTGAAGAGACAATGCAAAAGAGGCACTTTTTTTTATTAAGGCAGTTGGAGTTTTTCTATGAAGAAAAATCACACATATGAACCCTACAAGGTTAACAGGCAAGAAGAGTTTTCAGGAACTCTGAAATTTCTTATTTACATAGTCTTAAAATAATCACAGTTAAGTAAAATGTTTTTAATCAATTTGTCATGGTTCAATGCTGCTGCTTTTTTTTCTGTTCAAGATTGAGAAATAGGATTTTTTTTTTTTTGAATTGCACGATGGAATCTATGTTAAGCAACAGAGGAATATGTTTTCACACAGCTGGGCTGCTTTGCTTTCAAAGCACTTGAAAATGGCCCTCAAAGCAGGTGGTAGATATTCATTTGTACAATTAATCCTTTATTGTTAGATACAGTATATGTATGATATGCATTTTTTTCTGCAACCACATAAAACATGCAGTCTTTTAGTAAAAGAGATTGATTGTGTGCTTTTGTTCTCACAACAACTTGCATTAGAATGCTATCTGACATTTCAAATTCCTAAGCTATTTTCAGATCTCCAGTGTTACGATTATATTGAACTGCTTTTAAAATGTCATTCTTTCCTGTCCGAATGTGAATCAGATAAAAACAAAAATCTAAGGCCCAGGGATGGCAATATTCACCGCTGGACTAGGGAAAGAATTATGGTCTAATACCTCATGGCATCGGGGATAGAAACATGCCATGTCTCCCCGGAGGTGTCAAAACTTACACAGAAGTGGATTCAGTGCTATATGGCAATATAGATAACATTTGTACTCGGCTTTGGAATTAGAATAGATAACAGAATAAAACAGTGACACCCTTATGTACAGAAAAGCAGGTTTATTTTGTTAATGTATACATTATAAATATAAGTGTTTAAAACAGTGATACAAAACTATACATAAAAATAGAGTGTGGACAACCAACTAGAAGCAAACACTTCACAAAACCAAAAGCTACTGCAACTCATTTTAAAATCTGAGAAGCAGAGAACACTATATGGTAACCAAAATCCCTGTGTTCACACTGATTTCAGGGGAAGTTGAGCATCTGCTGGACCTCATGGGATCAGGGCCCAAGGCAAGTTGGCCATACAAGAGAAGTAACATGAAAATGTTACTTAACACCCCCAATAATATTGTATCTAATGTTTCTTTCTTCCAACATACGTAATGATCTGCAGAAGTATCAAGTTTCTACTGATGTAGAAACTGCGTTGTGATGGTCATCGTCTCCTCCTCCTCCTCCTCATGTGCAGACGTCAAAGGTCAGCATTTGGGTTCTGTATCCAGAAAGTAACCTTTGTAAACTGCCCTCCAGATTCTGAGGGTACTGTTCCAGCATATGAAGTAATGTTTGCAACATGACTCCATCACAGCACAGAGAAGAAACTAAGCCAACCTGGTACGCAGTTGTGGCTACTGGATGAACCAGAGAGTTCAAGATCCATGATCAGGTGGACAAAGAAGCTCGTACAGCAATGGGCTCCTGAATTCAGTTAGCATGATAGATTCTTTCTAGTATCAATATTTCCACTCTATAAAAACTTAGTTTTCTGCTCCCAGGCAGTGTTAATGATCTGTACATGATAACAGGCCAGTAGTATTCTGCCCAAGAGTGTGTGAGCTGCCATAGCAAAGGCGTATTGAGATCAGGTGTGGAGTCACACCTCAATTCACCAGTTTCCTCCTCTGGATGTGAGCAGATGTTCGGGTTGGCTCTAAGTGTTGTTTTCTGTCTGAGAGTAAGGCGTCAATCAAGCGGAGATGTTGGTTGATTTAATCTGCTTTAACTCTTCAGTCAGACTGAACCGTAATGGTATCTCAAAGGCTTGATGGATATTCACGTGCTAGCATGTACAAACTGGAGTTGCTCTATAATTCAAGCTGCCACTACTATTAAAAATTTAGCTCCATGTTGACAAGCTGAGTGTGATGACTGCACACACCCCCAAGACCATCGAGCACTATTCCATTGGAACAGACATGATGATCATGATGGATGCATAAGGACTGATGGATCTGCTCCCCAGAAGATTCCCAATAGTTCTTGTATACAAGTGAAACAGTCTGAGATGATATTTTCGGGTGAAGCCAGTATGCCAGACTATCACTGACTTTTATTCCTGATCATGTGACAACTGGTTGGCGTGGCGTTAACCATCTTTAGGTAAAGCTCAGGACAGGTCAGCTGTGACTGTCTTGAGTTTAAGTAAGAATTAGTTTCTATTGCTGCAAGTAAGCGTTCAAGATGTCCACTTGACTGAGATTCACTTTGAGCTTATGGAAGTAGTTTCCTGTGTCATCAGTACAGATCTTAAAATACACATACTTCTTAGCCTATGTTTCAGGAAGGTTGTATGTGATTAAATTGAACAAAATGGGGAAGCAGAAACCACCCTTGTGAAAGGCCTTTGCACTACAGAAATGTTTAAGGTGACTGATTTTTCTGCCTGACTTGCAGGGTGAACGTTCAGTTACTAATAATGTCTTGGCTGAACCATAACTTCAGCCAACAAGGAGTAATTTGCAGCAGCTTGTCAGTCAGCCTGTTTTGCCACAGAGTTTCATAGACTTTCACCTGGTCAATAAGGGCTGCCCCGACTGTTTTCCTGACTCAGATGGTTTTCTGTGTCTTGTTGCAGACTGTACCTGATCTTGGGTGCATCATCCCTTCCTGAATCCATCTTGACTGCAAATCAAATGAGGATTGACTACTTACTTTACCACAGATCTGGATTAGCGGGAGTCAGTCCTACTCCAGTGATATGTTTAAGGTCTGGCAGCTGATGACTGCAAGTTTTATACCATAGTGGAGATCACCAAATTCCCAATGAAACCCAGAACTGTCTTCAGCTCTGGAAAGACCTGAAATAGTCAACTTTACAAACGTGACAATGTTACATGCAAAAAAAGTATCACAGGTAATTTTAAATTAAATTTAAAGTTAAATTTTAAAGAGACTCTTCTGGTCTCTTTACATTTATTTCTAGTCTTGGTAGCTAAAACACTTGGCTTCACAAGTAGACAAAATCAAAATTATAGCCCTCATAAAATGTAAACCTTTTAAAGCAATCTTTTCTTCTCTTCTAACATAAATAGAGAATCCTGTGCTACAGTGTTAAGTAAGAGTTTTGACTCCTCAGTTGGTATAAATATACTGAAGTTAAGGAAACCAGAGATATTCCAACTTTCACGAATTGAGAGTCTGTCCCTTTGCTGCTTTATTCAGAGCTCTGCCACCTGTGAATAATAAGTCAAAGTCATGCTGATAAGACCTTTATGCCCAGAGACAGACACACATGCACTCTCCTACAATTGCAGCTTCCCTACTTCTTGGCCTTTTCACTAAGATGAAGTGTAATATCAGTTTAATATGGGACACACTGCCTACCATCTGATACATACTTTGTGATGATCCATTTTATCAGGCTTTTTCCACTTCTGACTTCTCTAAGATGGGACTTCGTTGAATTCCAATTTGAGAGCAAGCCTGTCTTATTTTACACACACACTAATAAAATTACAGTGTACTGCTTGGGTTTTTTCATCATTTTATATTTAAAGCTGAGGTGATAGTCTTGTGCATAAATTTGGTTTGGTAAACTATTTAGTGAACAAGTAACATTAATACAGTATGTATTGTACTTAATTGCTGGAGGAAGGCAGGGGCGGAGGAGTAAAGCATAGATGTTAATTAGCTCTTCTGTTTATGTAGGTTTTGATAACAGATTTGTTCATTCTAGGACAAACTGAATAGTGTAAGTTAAAGTATAGCATGTGGAAGAGCAAAACCCATACTCAGACTGTATTTTATAAGTGAAAGAACTGATAGGAAACATTACGGCACTGAATTACTATATGTCTTTTAACAAACATACCTATTTGCATTGCCTGGGATCAATAGATGTTAGGTGTTCATGGCACTAAGCTTTTTAATGCAAAATTAAATTACTGATAGTATAAAAATGGAAGTGAAATGGTTGCATGAGACATTGATTGCAGGAAAGTGTCAATTGTGAAGACCTCTACAGGAACTGGAGCAAAACGTCTGGCACCTAGAATTGTGAGGAACGGAAATCTAAACTCTTCTGATTAAGTTATGAAAGCATAAAAAAGTTATTTCCATCAAAGTAATGGAGTAAATAAATTAGCATAACAGATGTAGACAGCAAATTTGAAGTTCCACAGTCATTCACTGTTCTCACAATCAGGAGTGAGCCCCTCAGATATTGGGCTTCACTGGACTGGCATCAGATTTTGCCGTCAGGGAAAATTACACTGACCCTGGATATACTGTGACTGCTCATCTCAAATGTACTATTGCAGCAGTGGTTAAAGAGTCCAGAGAGGCAGGACTGGGAGGTAAAGAATGGGGGAAGTGGGTCTAGGGTAGTATCAGGCAGTGATGGGGGTTCTGGTTGACCCAGGCCAGTGAGGACAGAGAGAGGAATTGGTTCAATGAACCAAGTAGGCTGTGTACCAATATCACCTGACGTCCTGTGTATATATGCCTGAATCTCTTGTCCTGTCCCTCATCTGTTGTTTGTCTTGGGCCCCAGTCCTGCAGCAAGATTTGTAGGGATGGATCCCTGTATGGAGATCTGCTTAGTGCAGTTAAGCAGAGAGACAGGTGTCTGCCCACATGGATTGATTGTAGCATTGGGCCTTCATTTGAAAGCTCTTTAGGATGGAGCCCTGCCTTCTTAAATGTTTTTAGAGCTTGCAGCACACTCTTGGGTACTCTTACAAATAATAAATGATGGTACAAACAGAGTTGATTGGAAGATATGGAGAAAATCAGAATAGAGATGATGTGAATTTTCCTTCCTTTTTTTCCAGACAGCTCTGTGCCTTCGGTCTCAGGAGCCTGCCATGTGAACCTGTCAAATCTTAAGACTAAAACAGAAGTCTGCCATCCAAATGGTTTTAAGTTGCTGTGTTTTCACAACACTCACTTCATTGGGAGAGCATACAATTCAGTCACCTTGAATCACACATGGACTCCCCTTTCTCAACACAACCACTTGTCCCTGTGTCTCTTCAAATCCGAGTGGAATGATGCTAGCTGTGAATGCCAGACTTTAGAGTTTATATATGGAAAGTTCGAGTCTGCATTGACTTCTTCAGAGCAGCTGATTTAATTCAATTTATTTGATGACATGTTATGTTAAATCATACAAGTGGATTGTTTCCTAATACTTATATTACAGCAATGTCCGGAGGCTCCAGTCAAGATTGCAAGGCACTGTACCAACCAATCCGGACCCACAACACCTTTTCTTAAGAGCTAACAATAGTAAAAACAATAGGAAGGGGATACCTGAAACTTCAAGGTATATATGAGCAGTGAGTCTTTGTTAAAAAAGGGAGTTCAGTATGAATGGGAGATGAATATTGAGTTTGTTATCCACAGCAAAACAAAGTTGGTAAACCCAACTGAAAGAACAAACAGAAGTGGGAGTTTAAAAAATAAAGAAAATTAAGTTAGGGCAGATACTTGCTATGGTGGATCTCTGGGGGAATTATTGGGAGTAATATACTAAAACAGAGAAAACTGAGTGTCAGGACAGAAAAAAACCAAACAGGGAATATAAATGTGAAGAATGATCTCACTAGGGAAGCAGCAGACATGACAAAAATATAATGAAAATGGTACCTTTCATCTCAGGATCTCAGAACATCTCAGATATTATTATTCCACACATGTATTGAGTAATTGTTGTTATTCCAGTAGACCCTTACAAATTCTCACTCTGCTAATCTATAAACCTCATAATCCCCATCAAAACACGAACACTGCTTCTAAGCAAATAATATTAGTGCAGTATGACATGGTCTCATATTGTTAAGACTTCTCAATGTTAAATTACAAGAGTTTTTAGTACCATCCAATGCATTCTAAAGAATTAACACTAAATCCATATTTGAATAGTTGTCCTTGTTTAGTATCCCTCCCCAGCCCCCATTATGGGTTTGTTTGGTTTTGCAGGTTTTTTGCTTAGTAATCTAGAAACATCAATAACCTGCAGAGAGTTCTCACTCATGTACATAAGCAAGTTTCTACTGTATTATCATGCCAGTTTCACAAATGCGTTAGAAAAGTAGATTGGCCAAGGGCCCAACCCGACTCTCACTCAAATCATTGAGAAGACTCGCATTGGCTTCAGGGGTAATAAGGCCAGGCCCTGAGTGACGAAGTAGATAAGTCATAAAATTATAGAATCATAGGGTGTCTGGACGACTGAGTCCATCTGTTATGGCATTTATGTGTGTGTCATATGGTAATATTATTATATTATCTTTACAGTAAAAGTTTTTAATTGGTTAACTGCTTCATTTCAGTCACTGATGAACTCTTTTAAAGAAAAACTTTTATCATCTAACAAAAAGATAAAGCTGACAATTTATTCATAATTATAAGTCTATTAACAAGAATAGTTATTCTAGTAGCAGTGTTCTAGCATTCTTATCAGTAATCCTCTGTAGATTGTAAGGTTTTCATTCCCGTAGGTTGTCCCAGAGAAGAGATGGCAGCAGACAATCTAATAAATACTTTGAAAAGAGATACATAAAACACATACTGCAATGATGAAAGCCTATTTGTATATAAGAAATGAGACACTTAAAAGGAAACTGAATGATCCATTGTGCTTGGTAGTGGCAGAAGACCTACATATAATTTGCATTTCTGAAACAAGTGAGATGAACTTCATGAATGTGACACTATAAACTTTAAGGAGAAGGCAGGATATATGTGCATAACATGTGCATGCACAAGCACTGCGTGGGCCAAATCCTGACATGCAGCAAAAATACAGATTGCAATTCGAAGAGTGGTTTACAGCTATTCTTTGCATACCCCTTGATCCGACTTCTGTTCTATGCAGGGCAATATCCTATGCTCTGTGCTGGAACAATTTGGAGGCTGCTTTAATTTACACCACACTAAAAATGTGGTTCTGAATTTGTGTGATGTAGAGGCATCCTACTGCTGTCCCTTATTTACCACTACATCAGGACAGAGGAGGGAGAGTAACTTAAATTCCTTCATCAACTTAGTGTCACTGAAGGATTGCACATACACTGGGAGATCCTTCTTTTGCCAATTAAGATGGGTTATGACCAAATTATATCTACAGTGTAACTGGCCCATGTGTATAATCTGTATGGATACATGGTATAACCTGATGATAAGAATACCATATAACTGCCAAGGTGTCTTTAGACTGTTGAGAGAACCCAGGAGAAACAAAATCTGCTTGGATAGTAGTGTGTCAAATACAAACTGGTAGGATGTCACATACCAACATAATCTGGAGAGACAATTTTTAATACAGTAAACAATTGCATCTTGGAACAGCTCATGCTGGAGCATACAGGAGAAGAGGCTACTCTTGACTTTGCCGTAAGTAACTTTCTGAACTAATTCCTGTATGTGGCTGAGCAGCTAAAGAATGAACATAATATAATGAAATCTGACATCTTCAGTGAGATCATACCAAGAGGTAGTACTGTGACACTAAAAATCCAGAGAGGAGATTCAAAAAAAAAAAAAAAAAGAGAGAGAGAGCGAGCGAGCTTGAAGGAAAAAAGAGAAAGAAAGTAAAAATCCATAGAAGTCAGCATGAAGGTTGATGGAAAATATCCTAGTACTATCAGAGAAAATATGTAGAATATGTAAAACAACAGAAGTCAAAATAGCAAGGAAAAGTTGTGTGGTTAAAAAGCAAAGAGCTTCATTTTTAAGGCACCAAAACCATCTCTGACAAATGGAAAGTCATCCCCAGTAGTGGCAGTAGAAAAGGACATACACAATGGCTGTGAAAAAGATTTGTCTGAAGAATAAATAGATGAAGATAAAAGAAAGATAGTAAGAAATCATTTAAGTAGATCAAAATTTGAAAGGCTGCAGGGCATATAAAAGTAACTGAAATAAAGACATTGCAGTGAAAATTACTTCTTTACCTCATTGTTTAATCACAGTGGACATTGGGGAGATGTTTACAAGAAGAATACAGTTTGCTGGTTTGGAGATGAGACATTGTCAGAAATACAGGCATTAAAAAAGTATAAAAAGAACTGATGGAACAACTGGATAAACTGAATTGCAATAAATCACCAGAAATAAATGACATTCAACTAAGCATTTTGAAACAAGTTAAGAATGAAGTAATGAGCTTCTAAGAAAAATATTTTTTTATCATCAAAAATCATTTATCAGTGATCAGACAAGATACATCTGAAGTACAAACAGCACTATAAAGGTCCATCTTTTTTTAAAAAGAAGTTTAATGTGATCCAAAGAAGTGAAAGTCTGGTAGGCCTTACATCAGTAGACTGGTGAACCTTACTTTGGGAGCAGGTGCAGCTGAGAAATTCATTGAAAACAGAATTGTAAAATTTCATGATAAAAACAAACTAGAATGGGTTTTATAAATATAAATGGTACCTCTTTAATGTGTTACAATTTTAAGGCTTAACAGTTGGAAAATGGAGAATTGTAGATTTAATATGTTCAAAATTTCTCAAACATTTGGATAAATATCATTTACAAAAAGAAACTTGGCAATAATGAAGTGAGAAGTTAAGCTCTGTCTTGCATTATAAACAAGCACAAGTTAGGTAAAGAGTAGGAATGACTGACTTGTCCTTCACCATGAGGAAAGATTGTGTTTTGCCCCAGAAGCAATATGTTAGAAGCAGTAAAGGTCTGTGTGCCATTTTATTTGTTTAATAACAGTTGAAGAATAATGTTGAATAGAAAAATGACACATTTTGAGGAAAAGACATTATTGTTATGCTCGGTCAAACTACAGAAGACTGTAAGCAAGTGAAACCATCTAATAAAATGTGAAGTAGATTGATTGGGCAAGATGTACGAGCCACATCACTGCTGCCTCTATTTATGTTTTCTGGGCTTCAGTCTACAAGCTAATTTCCATTCGCTCTCTCCATGAAAATTTACCTCATTTTGACCAAGTTATAAGTCTCTAAAATAATCATATGTACAATATGTTCAGTGGAGCTTGCTAGAGGCATAGTGCTAAAGTCTCTGAACGTTCCATCTACTTTGGGCATGTTGAAACTCTACACGGCATCCTGCATGGCAAGTGTGCTGAGTACGCTCCCAGGCCTCACTGAGCCTCCCAGTATGGTAAGCAAGAATTGTAGCTCCAGATTGTAGGAACTCAGTAGTATCAACATCCTCTTTGGAGTTGTGAGGAGCAGATTTGTCTGGAGAAGCTGAGTTTCTAGTTTCAGTTCTTCCATTGACTGGTGATAATTCTGTATAAGTCACATCCCTTACTATTGAGCAAGGCCTGATGCTCCTACCATAGGATGATGATAAATATTCCCATTTTGCATATGGAGAAAGAAAGCGTATGAGGTGTTACTTACGGGGGGAGCTTGAAACAGAATCCTAGACTCTGACACAGAAGACCTAAGTATTATCCATGTTAGTATATTCCCTTTAAAAATGACTGCCACTATATGTACTTGGCTGAATTAACAGTGCCACCTAAATCATGTTCTCATTCAGAGCCAAGGATAGAACTCATGATTATTCAACTTTCTCTTGTTGTCTAAAAAAGTATAAACCATTGGTCAGATATGTCTCATATACCCTTGTAGTGGTTGATTCATATAAAGGATAATAGCCTGCTATAACTACCAGTTATTTTTCTGTATGGTAGACATCTGTGCTGAGGGCCTGTCTCTGGTGATGACCAGGGAGGGTTGGGAGATGATTAATATGGCTTCACATAATGGAACTTTTGTTTGTTTGTTTTGTCAGCTTGCTTCCTAAAATAACCTAAAATTACATTTTTTTAAAGAACTGCATGAAAGAACATTAACATTTCAAGATCAAGTTCTCAGAACTTAGGAAATGTGAGAATTAAGAGTGGGCACACAATATTAATTCAGCCCTATTGTTCATTTTTATCTTACAATCTTTAATTACATGGCATACCATTTGTTCTATAGGACTCCTTCCTTATTCAGCACACAGTCCGCACAGTACATGAGTCAGAGGGCTGAAAGAAAAGCAAGGGGACCAGAACCCAGGAAAGCTTGGTCCTATTCCTGGCTCTGCAACAAACTTCCTATAAGAATTTGGGCAAGGCAATTCATCTATGCATGGTGCCGCAATTAAGGCTTCACAAACAAGCTTAGGTTCATTATTTCCTAGCTTTTGTGTGTTTAATTTTGTAATCTTAACATTCTTTTACCTTTGGGTTTTTAATTTAACAATAGTAAACAATACTAATAATGTACTTTTATCAATATGACTTGTATCCAACAAAGATGAATAAACTGAGATTGGTGGTGTCGCTGAAGAGTGCAGTGAGAGACAGGATCAAAGCAAGGAGTTCATACTCCTTTTCCTATGCTCTACTGGACCATCCCCTCCATACAATAACCAGAAAAAAAATCCTGCAAGATCAGGTGTTTTATATGGGTTTTACACTTTCTTCTTAAACACTTGATATGAGCCACTGAAGGAGATGAGTTACTTGCCCTATATGTAGAGTCCTGCAGATCTGTGGGTATCGTCTGCAGATCCGCGGTTATCCGCATCCGCGGATGCCGGTGAGGATAACCGCATATCCATTGCTGTGGATCAACTCACAGATGCAGATTCTATTTTCACCTTCTCCCAGTGTGATCCACGGCTGCAGCTGCTGCAGTGATCTGTGTCAGCAGCACACAGAGGAACCAGGAAGCGCTCCAGCCAATCCTAGCTCAGCTCTAATTGTGATCTGCCATCCAGTCAGAGTCCTAGTGTGTGGCTTGGAGAGCCACTGCTGGCCTTTGATTGGCTCATTCCCCATGATTTCTCTGCCCACTTCTTCCTTTTCTTGTTTCCAGTTTGCATGCCATGCTGTCAATCAGAGATTTCATTGGTAGGCAAGGAAATCTGATTGATAGCACAGCATGCGAACCACAAACAAGAAAAAAATGTGGGTGGGAACCATATGGGGAATGAACCAATTAAAGGCTAAATTGCTGAGCCCAAGCTTGGTTGCAGATGCGGTTACACATGCAGCTAAAACCTGGCACACAGATTTTGGATTGGATCAATGCTACCCCTGAACAGATCTGCATCGGATGTGATTCCACATTTTTGTATCCATGAAGGGCTCTACGTATATGACAGGCGGTTCTCATTTCATTTTACTGTTTAGTAATACACATGTCAATAGGAATTACCTATAAAAATCTAAAAGGATGATATAATGTTATGTCACAGAGCCTGCGTTTGAACGAAATGAAAAGTGTGCAACTCAGACTTTGATTGAGATGTGCCACAGTTTAGATGGCCAAAAGTATCAGGGAGAAAAGGCCTTTCAATTTAGATTCGAAAGACAAATGTCCCATGTCACAAAATGCTTTTAACTCACTTGCAAAATAATACAGTAATATAATATTGAGCGTCATCACAAACAGCATGTCTAGATGCTGAAGATTAATATGCACTATATTTAGCATTTTCTAAGTTTTTACTTCCACATTTTCACCTGAAAATTGTTTCTCACTAAAAAACAAAACAGAACAAACAAAAAAGCGATGAATAACAAAGGTATGTTATTTAGCTTTCTTTTAATGGAGGCTAGCTGTTACTAATCATTGACCATTCTACAGTATTGTGTAAATAAAAGAAGTTCAATAATCACACAGAATTGTCTTGTTAATTTTATTCACTTTCAGGAGAGCCACATATGCATGCCCGCCCTGTCCCAATGCACTACTGTAGGAAAATAGGAAGAGATCTCCCCCTACACAGCATTCCCTGCTTTCTTTACCATATTGCTTCTAAATATGCTCCTCTGTGTCAATACATTATTTCTGTCTAACCTAACAGTGAGAATACAGCCTACAGACCCTTGTCAAAATAGTTCTGGTACTTTTTATATCTTACAGTTACTAAATTATAGCCTAGTGTATAAAATAATTTAATGAAGTAAACTGTCCCTACCTAGTTTGAGTTTCTGGAGTAACTCAACTGAACATCCCCATATGTTTCAAATAAAGGGCCCCAATTCAACAAGGCACTGGAGTACATGTTAAACCTAAACCTCAATTTGATAAAATGAGAAATGCTCTATATTGAGCAAAAATAGATTGGTTCATTTTTACTAAGAGGTATTGTAAGTAAAAGTTAGCTAAATTTTACAGAGAGGGTAGCGTGTATTCAGGGACACCGTATACCTTTATTCAAAACTAAACAAACAAATCAGTGTGGGTGAATGGTACACTGATTAATTGAAAGTTAAGCTGGGCTCTAAAATGTTACAATGAGCTGATAAATAAATAAAAAAAAATGCAGCCTAGTATGTAACTTTTAAGAAGAAAGGAAGTGTGCAAGGTGTATTTGAAAAATGAAAAAGGAAGAATGATGAACAACCAGTTAATACTATAAGATAAAACAGATTATTCTAATAATTAGAACTTGTAAATAAAGTATGTATCTTCAAAACAGTACACAAAAATGTGATACATTAATTATGCAACCACAAGAGGGGGGCTCAGTTTTGAAGATTCTACCCTAAAATAAATTTTTGGAAATCTTTAACAGAGCATCAAAGTAAGGAAATATCATTCACTTCAAAAAAAGAATTGGTAGGGAAAATAAAATATTTCTTTGTATCTGTATATAAGGAGAAAATTAACAATATATCTGTGGAGGATATGTGTAGATATCCTCCACTTTGACCTGGTGAAGATAGCTTACTGAAACAGTGGTTGATACGTTTATAAGCAGTGATGAATCAGTATCCACAGGTGATATATGAGATGAGGAACTCAACAGCACTTATTCTTAGGAAGCCTTTGGTACTGGAGTGGTCTTAAGTGATTGGAAAACAGTGACTAGAGTTTCAAAATTTAAAAAAAAACTTTCTAAAAATTATTTGAAAATGAGAAGGCATTTCTAAAATCTATGTGCTTCATAATTTTTAAATGCAGATAATCTACACAGGGAATGGAAACACTGAGTTTCAGCATACAGGTGAGAATGCAAGAACAGCCAGCCATACTGGGTCAAACCAATGATCCATCTAGCCAGCATCCTGTCTTCTACAGTAGCCAGTGCCAGGTGCTTCAGAGGGAATGAACAGAACAGGCAGTCATCAAGTGATCTATTCTCTATTGTCCACCTGTGAATTTCTGCAAATTGAGAAGAAATAAGGATTTACTTCATCCTGCTTTATGAAGGAAAATTGTTTCAGTCACTACACCTCTCAAGGTTTCCTTAGATTTCGAGAAGATAGGTGACTCCTGCCCATAGGCCACTTGTGCACATAGGCCACACTGGCTTCTAATGGACCCTGGATAATCTTTCTTATAGATTTCATACTGTCAAGGATCTCCTAATTACTGAATTGCTCTCAGAAACATCCCTCTATAGCTTGATTTTTTATTAATTGAATCAGCATGTAAATTCTTAGCTCTGCATTCAGCAGCAATAAAGAAGAAAAGTTTAATAAATATGATTATTAAACATCAGGTATATGTACACATTACACACATACACGTGCACACGCAAACTACTCCCAGAGTCTACTGAAGCAAAACACCTTGAGTTAAACTGAGAACTGGTTGAGGACTTCAGGATAAGACAGATAAATGTAGACCATATACAAGTGATGTGCATAATATATTAAATAGGCCACAGAAATGTACTCATTTTATGATTATGTACAGTATAGTACCAATATTTTTCACAGGGTATAGCTCTCAATTCATATTTCTGTGAATACTTCAATTTATTTCAGAAGAATGAGCAGAAAAATCAGTATGTATTTATTAGATATAGAGTGATAAAGGCACTAGAGAATATTCACCAGGTACACACTATTGACTAGATGGTCAATAGAAGCCATCAAAATCTATCACACACAATGTCTAAAAGATGGAATCTAAGTTAAGGAGCTTTTTGTATTTAAAAGGTTTGGGGTGAATCTTTTGCAAAGTAAATCAAAAGCTAAGATATAACATATTCTCTTAAAGGGCACTGTAGAAATTTTTGGCTCTGAAATATAACTTTCCAGGACAGTGATCCTATCTGTAAGCTCCAACCCTCAAGAAAGCTGTACTTGTATTATTTTTTATATTGATCCACGCTGCCACTATACAAATATGTACAGAAATAGATGGAGGTACGACACTGTGAGATTCACAGGAAAAAGCTTAGTAAATGGGTGTTGTCGTTATCACATTACACCTTTGATTTATTTGAATATAAATAATAATAAAAATACACCTATAGCAAGACTTTAGGAGCCTTATCATATAATTACCACTACAACTCCCCCCCCCCCGCCCCCAGTACTTAATTGCTATGGATGATTAGGGAAGATTGAAAGAGCTGGGTTTGTTTAGTCTGGAAAAGAGACCACGAGGGAACATGACAAAAGTTTCCAAGTACCTAAAAAGTTGTTATAAGGAGGAGGGAGAATACTTTTCTTTAACTGCTGATGATAAGACAAGAAGCAATGAGCCTAAATTGTAGCAAGGGAAGTTTAGGTTGGACATTGGGGAAAAAAAACCTAACTGTCAGGGTGATTAACCACTGCAATAAGTTGCATAGGGAGGTTGTGAATCTCCATTATTGGAAATTTTTAAGAGCAGGTTAGAAAAACATCAGTCAGGGATGATCTAAATGGTATTTGGTCCTGCTACAAGTGCAGATGCCTGGACTTGATGACATCTTGTGGTCCCTTCTGGTTCTATGATACTATGATTTATTTATTATTGGTATAATAATAATATTTTGAGGCATATTCCTCTTCCATCATGGTTTGAGCAACAATATTAAAAGTTTTTTGTTAACTATAAAAATCTGTGCAATCAGACATTTGAGTCTGAGATCTTTGTCTTACTGTGAGCGCTGTACACTCATATCCCTGCACTTGTTCTCATGAGTTAATGAGATTCCATGTATATTCAGGGGTCTATACAGGCAGCAGTCATTGCACACTAAAGGACTAGTATCAAGGTAGAATAGATCAAATTTGTAGACCTACCCACTTTGTCTCAATCCTGCTGCCTTTGAAGTTAATGGTAAAACTTGGACTGGGACCCTCTTTAACAGTATCTCTAATTTCATATCTAATTAAAGAAACAGACTTTTTATACACAGCAGTAGATACATTTTCCAACTAACTGAAACATTCATCTCTACACCAAAATTGCTATCTTTAACTACAATGAATAACATAGCTGACTTTATATTTTATACAACACAAAATGAATGTTTTTTAGAAACATTTGGAGACACCAAAATACTATGAAGTGGTGGTCTTTCAAAATGGGGCTTAATTTCTGCTGAAGAAAAAATTGTGTTAATGATACACATACATTTTAGAATACAGAATCTTCCTCTTTTCTGTGTGAATGTTTTTGGACAGGCACATTTAGAAGCCATCTTGAGCCCATTTGAATATGAGATAATCTATATTAGGTATGATTAAAAGATGTTCTTTTGCAGCTATATGTGACATTAAGTGCCTTCGGTCTCTCATTCTGTAAATTTCTTTATCTCATTTCACTTTGTTCAGCTCAGATGCTATGTAATTTCTAAAAACTTGGGATTTTACAGTAGCAGCTCCATTGGAATCCAAGAAACCAATATGTAAAAATTAAAGCCTTTTTAAAATTCCTAAACAATGTAAGAATTGATGTATAAATACTGTATTGACTTTAGAAATGGCTTGAGGAACATAAGGCACAGTTCTAAATTATTCAAAGTGTAGGAAATTATAGCATGATTGCTGTAGAGAATTCTGTTCTTGTAGGAGTTTTAAACATTGAACCTGTACATGAGAATTCACACTTAAAAAATGAACACTGAAAACAATCACCAACAGGGACAGACAAAATAATTCAAGGCTCGCAACCTAATGAACTGCTTTTTAAGCTGGCTTAAAAAGTTAAAGGGGCTTGCTTATTCTCATTCTCTGCTTAATGACCCCCAAAATTAATCGCAAGTTATATTGAGTTGTCCCTATCATTTCCATTAACGCATGGCTGTTGTCTAGTACAATAGCATTTTTACTTACAAAAATATTACACTGACGATGTGTACCTACCCTTCAAATAACACATTTAATTTTTTTGTTTTAGATACTTAAAGTCTCACATTTATTTTGGTAAAATACTGAAAGATAAAATCCTGAGACCAACAAAAATGAATTTACTGTGCACACATTATCAATAGGATTCCCACCCCCCCTTCAAATATATACAGCATGCATGGAAAAGCAAGATAGCTTTGCAACATCTCTGAAGGGAGCTTGTCTACACTAAGTGGCTCCATAGAATCATAGGGTTTGAAGGGACCTCATGAGGTCATCTAGTCCAACCCCCTGCCAAAAAAAGCAGGACAACTCCCACTAAATTATCCCAGCCAGAGTTTTGTCCAGCTGGGCCTTAAATATCTCTAGAGATGGAGATTCCACCACCTCCCTAGGCAGCTCATTCCAATGCTTCACCACTCACCTAGTAAAAAAGTTTTTCCTAATATCCAGCCTCGACCTCCCTAACTGTAACTTGAGACCATTGCTCCTCGTTCTGTCCATCAGTGCCTCAGTCACAGATGCAGCAGTATTGATTGAGCTGGTCTGGTGAAGACACAATGAATTGATTGCTAAATGCTTCTCCTGTTGATTCCTGTACTCCATCAGAAGACAAAGCAGTAAGATATGTTGATGGGAGAGCAGCCCCAGAGCATTGTGAAGATAGCATAACTACTCAGTTTAAGGTTCATCAATTTCAGTGACATTATTTGTATAACATAACTTGTGTACCTTGCATCAATGGAACTGCACAGTACAGACAAGCCCAAGGACTTTGTTTCCTCTTGCACGTGTTTAAACTATTTCTTAATAATGAATACACTTGTGTTTCTCTTCTCCCACCGTCAACAAAGAAATATGATTTTCTGCAGGTAGCCTATTGGAATAGCTACTTAATATGGGCATCTTTCTGGGATGATGAAGGAAATTTAGTTTTTGTGGCCCCTCACCAGTAAAGCATTTAAGAATTAGTCTGTGTGTGTCCATTTGTCTCTTTTCTTAGATAAGTTCTTTGGGACAGGTACCATTTTTTTGTTATATTTTTGCAGTGTTTTCCACACAGAGGATGTGATCAATCTATTGCACCTAAGCCCTCTTGCTATATAAATAATAAAACAATAATAATTAAGTATGTACTTATTATTAATCATAATTTCTACTGAATTCATTGGAATGTCTTACAAGTTAACCAGATGCCTAAATTCCTTGCTAGATAAAGCATCCTGTTTATTTTATTTAGATATTCCATGTGTTCCACCCTTCTTCAACCCCTCCGCAGCCACCACCCCCCCCAGTCTACCAGAAGTTTTAAGTAAATAGGTGCTTGATGTTTACCAATAATGTTAACTTGGCTATATTCTGAAGACATACACATTGCTTCACTTTATGCACATGAGAAGTGCTGTTGAGGCTAATGGGGCTACATACATATATGAAGGAAAGCAAATGGTTTGGTTTTTGCAGGATCTGTTTGTATGTAAAGGCAATTTTTTTTCTCTATTTAAAGTTATCTAGGAACCATGAATGTTGGCCACAGTCACGGGATGGGTGGTCCTAATATAAGAACAAATACTAAGGGGGTCACGGTGGATAAAAAGCTGAATTTGAATTCCGAGGGTGATACTGTGGGCAAAAGGTTAATGAAAGTCTAGAATATATAAACAAAAGAATACTGAGTAGCGGCATGAAGTTCCTATTATTCTTTATTTGGCACTGGTGTTACGACTGGAATATTTTGTCCAGCTCTGATGCCCACAATTTAAGGATGTTGACAAATTGAAGAAGGTTCAGAGAAAAGTGATAAGAATTATTAAAGGATTGGAAAACTTGCCTTATGGCAATAGATTCAAGGAGTTCAATATATTTAGTTTAACAAAGAGAAGATTAAGGGGTGACTTCATCACCGTCTATAAGTACCTGCGTGGGGAACAAACATTTGATAATGGCCTCTTCAAGGAGCTTGATCTAATTAGCAAGACAAAGAACCAGTGGTGACTTGATCACAGTTTATAAGTAACCTCATTCTGAAGAAGAATTTCATAATCAGCTCTTGAATCTAGACAACGAATTTATAACAGTATCTGATAGCTGGAATCTGAAACTAGACAAATTCAGACTGTAAATAAGGTGCCCATTTTTAACAGTGAAGATGTATAACAATTGGAACAGCTTATCAAGGATCGTAGTTTTTAAATCACCATTGGATTTTTCTTTTCTAAAAGAGATGCTCTGCTTCAAACAAGAATTAATTCAAGGAAATCCTGTGGCCTGTGTTGTAGAGGAGGTCTGAGCAGAGGTCACAATACTCCTATCTGGCCTTAGACTGTATGGATCTATCCTAGTAATAATAAATTCCTTGTATCTTATTAATTTTTTTTTAAATGTCAGATGTTAAATCAAAGATTAAATAAAAAAGATAGATATATTGCCTCCCACATCCTACAGGCTCCACAATAGACAGGTTATTAAGAACAGAAAGAGTAGACTAATATTTATTTTAAATTAATACCTTTAAATTTAACCTGGTAGGAAGAAGTAAAAGTTGGTCAAATCCATTACTGAAAACATGTCACAATTTTGAATGAGTAAGCAGAGATTTATACAAAGCTATCATATTAACAGTATGCACATTAAATAATAAATGTCACATATTAAGCATCTCTTCTAAACTCACATGCTTATATCTTGGCTCGCATCCTGCTGGAACTTAGAAACAGAACATGTTTATGTTACAATTACCAGAGAGTATCCAACATGGCATGTTAGATCTAATCTCCCAGCTTCTAAAGTCAAATGAGTTAGTGGCAATGACTTCTTAGCACTGGACAAATGATTTTTTTAAATCCATTTTGCACTGGAATACTGCTCATTTATGATACAATGGTAAATTCTGATGTTTTGGAGAATAAAGTCATTGGGGCTTTAGTCAAAGTATGATAATCTGGAAATATTAATATTATTTTTGGGTTAATCACGGATAAGACTTTAATTGCTGTTGAGCTATAGTAGCAGAATCATCACCATTTGCAAATTATAAAACAGTGTCATCAACAAAATTATCAAATCCTGAAATACTTATTCCATATTTACTCACTCTTTATATAAATTCCCACTGAAGTCAATGAGCCTCATTGAGAGGGTTGAGGAAGACCTTTTGTTTAAGAGAACTATTTACCAACTTGAGTATATCTGAGGATAGGCAGGCCAAGGCATTAGAGCAATAGCTACGTGGTGAGGCTTTACAAAGCTAGAGAAGTAGGCAAAAAGCTCATTGGAGTGATTGCCCACCATATATCTGACTTCATCTAACTCCTCTTTCCTGGCACTATCCATAATAGGATATATTATGTGGGTTGAGAGGAAGTATAGAGGGACCTGAGAACTGTGGCTTCGAGTGAGCCTCCAGAAAGATTAAGTGGGAGAGGATTTCTGTTTTGTCCCTCTTGCTCCTGCCTGGGTCAGGAAGAGAGAAGGCCTTCAAAAATACTGAGTGTTCATCATTCCCAGATGACACTGCTGTCTTAGCTATTAATCACCCCAGATGGGTCATAGTAGAGGGGAGAACTAGCACTTTCATGTTGGGACTCTGGACATCCCTTCCCAAAGCCCAAACTCTCATGGAAGACAGTGGGAGTGGGGGTTGAAGTCTCAAATTGCCTGGGGTACCAGGATACAAGACTAGGCTAACAGAAGGCTGCTTATTACCCACGTCAGCTTCCTGACTTGAGATTACAAAGTGCCCCTGGATGTTGATCATGCTGGGGAAATGTGGGCAGGGAACACCTAAATCAGGACTGGACCTTTTGGGTCTTTCCTTCGTTAAGGATTAAAAAATGAAGCCAAGATTATTGCTTGCACATTGTAATATATGTTTCAGATAAAACACTTTTTCCATTTTTCTTCCATGCAACTTTTGTGTTAAGGAAGTCTGGAGAGAATTAATTGTATATTTTCACTGGAGTTTTTGCCACATCATTGACAAAACAGCAGTTAAAACATTGCACACAACTTTGAAAAGTTAGAAAATGAACATTTCTTGTATGTATGACCTCTCCATGTCCTATAGTGCACCTCCTGCCTATTAATGATGAGCTATTCTGGAATATGCCTTTCAGATGATGACATTCCTCCAGATTCTTAATCAAAAGCAGTGTTCTGAATTTTTAGCTAGTAGAGAATGGTGGTAGGTAAAGTATAACTATGGAAACAGGCACGATAGCGAAAAACAAGATAACCTTTATAACATTCTATTATAAAGGTCTTTGCAATTCTACAACAGATTTTATCGTATACTTAGACAATGTATATATATTTTGGACCAAATGCTCATCTGGGCATCAACCCAACTTTCAGGTTTTTTGGTGTAATTTTGTTTCTGCAAAACATTGCACAATGTGTTCCTTTGTAGATGCAAGGCTAGTACTGTAACCACTGTACAATTCTTCCTCTCCAGTGGAACCATAACAATCCCTTAGAAAATATAGTGTTACAGCAACGGTTTATTGTGAACAGGGGAGTGAGAATTGGTTGGAGTAGCAACACTTCAGTCTGTGTGAGGAAAAGGAAGCAAAAAAAAATTAGTAAAATTATATCAGTACAACCTTCCTGACCCCCCCCCCCCAATTATTCTCATTCACACATGCAGCCAGATTTTCACAAGTCTTCAGTGCCCAGCAACTTTAACTGCCATGCTTATGGAGACATTTCCAGAACAGTTAAGCATCCACCTGAGTGAGCTTTTCTGAAAATTTAGTGCTGACTGAGTTCTTTGAAAACTTGAAAACCCATATCTTTAAGTGTCTGACAGATAAAGTTGTAATCATCTTTCTAGTTTCATGCATTTAGACGTTGGCACAAGAATCAGCAGGATCCTGATAATGCATTAAATCAGAGTTTTACAGCTAATAAGGAAATTCCAAGCCAATATTCTTCAATTGAAGTTTAGGTTGCTAAATGAAATTTAAGACGAGACTATTTCCACAGTTTTAATGTGCTTATGTGAGAAAAAAGGAAGGCAAGGAGGTGAGGAGAGGGAAGGCACTGGAGAAGGCAACAGCAATTTGCTGCTTTTTGTTTTGTGTTTTTGATTTCAACATATACATATAGCAGATATGGACATCAAGGGAACGATGGGTATGGCCTGCCTCAGATGTTCTGTTATCCATTCTGCTGATGGACAGAAGAGATATCAGGTGTACAAAGTACCAGAAAAGAAGATGGATGGCCTGGAAACACTAATTTCAACACTGAACAGAGTCCAAGAAAACAAAAAGATTTTTTTGACAACTAGATTCCAAAACTGTCACCACAGACACTGCAAAGGAAAGGATCGGCAATAAGGGAACTGCAAAAGTGGAAACCCCCCAACTAGACTGGTGATTTGTGATCAGAGGGGAAAGAAAATAAGGAATCAGTCAACCATGCTGAAGATACGAAATTATCATCAGTCATTCAGCAAGTCAACTGCCAAGGAACATGTCTCTGGAGGAATGGAACAAAAAGTTACAGGAGACATAAGTGATGGGCATCTTTGCAGAATGAAACAGGCAGTTACCAAGAGGGGTTCTTCAATCATCCTAAGAAGGCAAGCAGTTGTAATCAATATGAAGGAGAGTGGACAGAGAATTTAGCAAAGGATAACAGGATGGTGCGTTGTCTTCCTAAAACAACAATATGACATGTAACAGCAAGATCAGGAGGAATGATGATGTTATCTGACAAGTATTCATTGGTGATGTTATGCTTTGGAATCAATGTCTTGGCATAGTATGGAAATACACAAGTTATGGAAAGCTTCAGGGCTCTTGGAAAAGAGCTAAACAAAGAGGAAACTCCAAGTGATCTTCTCAAGGATCCTGCTTTCTGCCAGGTCAATTTTACCTCAAAGTATGACATTTTAGAGAAAGATACTGGAATATTGCATCTAGTTGTGGTGTTCACATCTTTTAAAAGATGTTGAAAAATGCCAAAAAAAATTTCAGAGATTGACAAAAATATGAAGCATTGAGGTACGTAAAGAACTTAAAACTGTTTGGTTTATCCAGAAAAGAAGCTTTAATGAAATAGTGTGAATACTTGAACACAGCATTTAAGTACCTGTACAGGGAAAAGTACTGTCAATTAAAGAGACATTAATTTATTGGAGAAAGGCATAACCAACAGTTGGAAGCTGTAGCCAGACAAATTCCATTTGGGAAAAAAGGCACACTTTTTAGCAGTGAGGATTGATTAGCCCCTGAAACAAACTGCCAGGGGAAGTGATGTATCCTCCATCTCTTCATGTTTTCCAATCAAAGCTGAATGTCTTTCTGGAAGAACTAAGCATTAGCCAAACACATGGCTAATTTGGCTTAATACAGGGGTAGGTGGGTTTAATACATTAGCTTATGATATATTGAAAGTCAGACTGGATGCTCTAAAAATCTCTTTTGATCTTACACTCTAAGGCTATGTCTAAACTGGCAAATTAGTCTGGACTAAGGAGGCTTAGTCTGAACTAATTTAGCTCATGGCTACGCTAGGCTTTCCCTAGTTCTAACTAAGAAATTTCTTAGTTTGAATTAGGGAAAGCCTAGTTCAAAATTGTTAGTACCAGCACTTAGTTCAGACTAACTGCCTTAATTTGACCTTTAGTGCAAACTAACCCCAGCCATGACCCAGACTAAGGCTTAGTTTGAATTTACGCGTTCTAGTTTGAACTAAGTCTTCGAACTAACCTCAGACTTCTTAGTTTGGACTAGCAAATCCTAACTAAGTTTGGCAGATGTAGACATAGTCCAAGATGGCATAAATGTCCATGGTTGTACCTTGAATTACACCCAGTTGCCAGTAGTGTGACAAATTATTTTTTATCTGAAATATAATAGACACAAATGATTATGGAATAACAGCTTTCTATAGCCTAGGCCATAATGTAGCCATCATGTTGACAATGGTAGGACAAAATCCAATTAAAAGTAGAGATAATTTTCCATATAATTCTTAATGAAGGGTACCTATTGAGGAAGCTGGAAAATAATACTGTTGATGCACATCATTTTACCTCAGAATACACTGGGATTCAAAAATATATAGTGAACTCTAAATAAGCAAAATATTATCCAAAGAATCACTTCTAATCAGAAAAAATGGGGTATAGAAATGGCATGTATCTGAACCATGCATAATAACCACCTGCACTCCACATCCATTAAAAAAATACACTGCTTATACACAGTACACAATACAAAACACATTTCTAGGACAGCTTGTTACCATAAGAATTTAAAGAATGTCTATTGTTATGAAATGATCAGAGGTTTCATTTAAAAGTAAATAAGACAAAAAAGTAACAGAAACTGGTCCAGGGTGAACTGCAGCTGAGAATGAAAATGATAATCAGAACCCTGTGTGTTACACTAAACTTGACCACAGGGGCACCTATTTTCTTCTCGTCTTCCAATACAACAATGACTTGAAACAAACAATGGTAGAATGTAAAAGTATTCAGAGGTTGAGATCAGCTTGTTAAGTTCAGGTGCTTCATGCCAAAAACACTTGGAGTACTGGATCTTAAGTAGCAGCACTATCAGCCGAAGTGGTGGAAGATAAGAGAACAATAAAGCATCATCTATTATTGCTCTGAGACATAGATTAGCCAGGGCTCCCCCTTGAATCCCCAATTTTATATAGTTTATTTTTTCAAGGGGAAATTAGGTAACTAACATTTTGGTGAAAACCATCAAGAAATGTCAAGAGAAAAAGATACATTCCGGTATCATAGTACAAAATGTATTAATAGATAATGATGATTCCATTTTCCAATCATAAATTTTTTCTAGCACAGTAAACTGAAACTCATCCGAACAGGAAATTCAGCTTGCTGCATTTGCACAAGAGTATTGTGAGCCTCGACAGAGTGATTAAAGTTGATGTATCTTTGTTTATTATATAATAATGTCTACTCCCCTTACCATATCAAGAAATCAAGCAAATCCAAAGTGTGACTGCCTTTAGAAGAAGCTGCAAAACTTAGCTCTTTGAAAAAGTATCTTCATGATCAGAAAAACACTCAGAACACTGACAGCTTCTTCTGCCTATAAATCCCTAACACTTACACCCCCTCATATCTGTAAAACCCATAGAAACTGGAAGGAACCATGAGAAGTCACTGAGTCCAGTCGCATGCACTCATGACAGAACCAAGCAGCCTCTTAAATCATCCCTGACAGGTGTTTGTCGAACTTGCTCTTACGACCTTCCAGTGATGGGGATTCCACAACCTGCCTAGGCAACTTATTCCAGTGGTTAATTACCCTGAGAGTTAGGAATTTTTTTCCCAATGTCCAACCTAACTACTCCCCCTCCCTGCTGTAATTTAAGCCAATCACTTTTTGTCCTACCATCAGCAATAAAAAGGAGAATTTTTTCTCCCTCTTCCTCGAAACAAGGTACTTTAAAACTGTTATGTCAGTCTCATCTTTTCCAGACTAAACACAACAAGCTCTTTCAATCTTCCCTCATAAATCAAGGGTTTGAGACCTTTACTCATTCTTGTTGCTCTTCTCTTTACTTTCTCCAATTTGTCCACATGGTTATGGGTGGTAGGATAACCAATAAGATAGATAATACACAGTATGTATACATAAGAGACAGTACTTACTGTGCAAGGCTTACAGTTTCAATAGACAGTATAAAGAAAATATCAGGGAAAAGGGAATATTATCCCTCTTTTACAGATTGGGACACTGAAGCACAGGGAGATTAAATGACTTGCACAGGTCACAGAAATAGTTTGTGTCCCTCTCAAGATAAAAAGCTTACATTTTTGTTGGAAGTTTCAGCCAAGAGACATCTGGCTCAGAAGAGATGATGTAAGAGAGTAATTAATTTGAAATCTTTGTTTTCTTTTGTACAAGAGTTCTACTATTTCTTCTTGTATGGTTGTAGAATTCATTGCAGATGAAGCAACATGAAGTACTGTAGGTGCTGCTCTTAGGGGAAGGGTATAAATCCAGAACTAAAAGCATGTTTAAGATTGAGATTATGAATGTTTAAAACAATATACAACAGAGATGTAGATATAATGCTGAAATAGAGAGGATGTTCCTTAGCAATTAATGTTGGGTGTTGCATTGTGTCCAGCACCCTATGTTGCACAGAAAAAGATGTGAAGTATTGAAAGGTCTATCCTTTGGAAAGACATGCACAGTTATTTATGAAATATGCAGGTGGTATCTGAATCTGTAAAGCAAACTTAATAAAATTAGTGAAGGGTGGGGACATCTGAAAGTCTACCTCACCTCATTTGTGGGAAAAGTTTATGTGATGCTTTCACAAGAGTCTTTGGTGACTTCCCAAAAATTGGTGCAATATGATTAATTCTATCCATGTTGAATCTAAGTTTCCATTAAACATCTTATAGAGATTTGTATTTGCTATGGTATATCTGACTTAAAGGCCACAAAGTCTGACAACTACATAATTAAGGGCCCATATGTCATTTGCCTCCATGGACAAAAGGAAAGAGGAAAGCTGCAGCTGGAAAGACAAATCTTCAGTTAAGACCTCTAGGCACCAACATAACTCAGATAATGAAAGGAATTGTCTTAAACGTCACATTGTTGACTTTGGCAAGTGTCACAGAAATGTCAAGAAATAAAGAAAAGAAACATACATCTTCCATGCTTTAGCAAACTTTTCTACAGACAAGTTCACTTCTAATGCTTTTGGTTCATTCTCAGTCTCTTTCTCCTTACGTTGATCCATCCTCTGCCTCTAATTTTCGCTGCTCCTCATTTCACTTCCTGACTATTTCTTATGTTCCCCCCCTCATATTATATTCTCCTGGCATTCATTGTTTCCTTCCCATCCATCCACTTGAGCTGTCCTTCTCCTCAGAACTGAGGTCTCACTCTACTTTATGAATATAACAGCCAAAAGTCAGACTTGTGATGCTAGCAGGCCATCTTACAGGCTGGTTGGAGCCCCATCAGAATGAAAGGAAAGACAGGACGAGTTCTATTTGCCAGGTTATAGGGTGCAGGTATAGGAGTGGAGGCATTATGTGACCAAATCTTTGGTTGGATCTCTGTTTTCTCACACATAGTCAGGAAAACAAGACCTATTTTGAACATGGCATGGAATTAAGAGTTTGCCAAGATGTAGAGAAAAGAAAATGCAAGAATTTAGGAAACCTAAACCCATGGCAAAACAGTAAAAAGTATGGAATGTTTTTGTAATAAACCATTTCCTCTAGGGGACAGTTCTCTTTTTTTATGTTTTTGTCCCTTTTCCTATCACCTGTAATTTTAGTCCTCTCAGACACTGGTAAGCACTGTGTATTCTGCCTGCCTTTGACAAGACATCTCTGAATATAATCAGGAAATAAACTGAAGACAATTCAAGATAGAAGACTTAAAATGTTTAGAAGCAACAAGAATTACAATGCAGAGAAGACAAAATCTTAAACTATTACTCATTGCTCATCCAACTTCTCAAAGATTTGACATGCCTAATGTTCCATGCAGTTCATTTCTAAATAAAAGAATCTTAAATTGTGAATCATTTAGTACTACTTACTTTGTGCAACCTATGAAACGTCTGCCACTCGAAACTGCCCACGACTTTAATAATCAATCTGAGAACACAGCCAATCAAATTCCATCCTACAATAGTTTCCTAGGTAACCAACAAAGATACTGACATGGACTGCACACAGTAGAAAGAAATGGGGGGAAAGCTGCAGCATTTCCACTTTTTTTCAGTACTTCAGATTGCATATTATAAAACACTGCAAAGATACCAGTACTAACAAACATGGCAGCATAAAAAAAATATAGAATTGAGAGGCAGTTTTGTAGCATTTTTGTCTCGGTGTTTCAGAAGCTCAGTTGAAGCTTTGCTTTGTTTCCTCCCCCTAAGTCTTCTATTAAATTAATCTTTGTTTTTTGGATGATTGGTTAGTCACCCCAGTGGGGATCATTATGTCACAGTATAGACGCACTCATTTGTACATGGGTTTGTACTAGACACTTGATAGCCAGCTACAATATATCAAGGTTTGGTTTTTGGTTTTTGTCTGAGGGAGGAGCCATTGAACGACTCACTAGAAAAAATCTGTCTTCCAACATCTACCTTCGGATCTCTATTCCCCATACCTTGTCATTCTGGAAGCAAAATAGGAGCAGTGATAAGAGGTAACTTGGATCTATCTATCCCCATGTGTCTCACCAGCATCTGAACACTGCTTCAAATTTTGCTAATTTTTAATATCTATAAAAGGTTGTTTACATGGCAAGTTAGTGTGCTACAAGTTGATGCACTGTAGAGTCACAATATATCTTGCTGTGTCTATGTCATCACGTAGACAATGGGGAAAACTCAGCTGAGTGAAATTCATTCTTATATAGAGGGTCAATTCAAGGTTTATGCACTACTTAAATTCTCAAAATAAGGTTGAAAGTATGCACTGATCTTTGAATTCTAGGTGTGACCATTTTACAGAAGCATACAGCTACAGCATTTCTTGTCATGTCTGTGTTGCTGCAGAAGATAAGCTTTTGATTTGAGAAGGTTTCTCTAAACAGCTTTGAAAACATATTTCAGTCCTCTAGTTGTGAAGTTATCTCAGGCAGAGGTTGTCAGTTATGTTACTTCATACCAGTCTTTATGGTAGCTATACAACATGTCCACTAGGGCCTAAAATGAAACCAAGAAATTAGTTTTCACTTGTGAACTCAGTCAGAATTGAAATTTTTGCCTCCAGAAATGAAAATATAGTGTAGCAACCCACTGCATCTACTAGGCCTTCAGAAACACATTATTCATATAAAAGATATAAGACAGAGAGAAATATACAGTAGGTTATCCAGTACCATCTCCTTGTTTTCAGACCAGCATAATTCTTCTATAGCAATTCTGTGGTGATCTTTTTGGTTAGTTAGCATACCTCTAGCAACTTTGAAATGAATTTTCTTTGTTCACATTAATGAATCTTTCATGAAGGCATTTAATTAGCCTTTGCTAAGTGTTGAATGGCACAAAAACTGCTTTGACACTGCTTGGAAACTGACCCTTCATCTTGCAGATTGCTCTGGGTGAAATGAAATCTTCTGCAGACCTAATAGACTTTTAATGGTTTAAGTAAATCTGGTTAGGATGTTAAATTTAACAAGATCATGGAAGTTACTAAATATTCTAAAACACAATTTTTTTTACTTATTAGAAATTACTTCTTAAAAAATTAATGCTTGTACTGTTTAGCTTATAAAACAAATGACCAAATTATAATTTTAATAACATGCAATTCACATTAAATCTTGCTAAGACTGTGATAAATAGTTTCAGAATGCAACAGATTTATTTAAATTCTGCAAATATTATGGAAAAAAGACACTGGACTCAACTGCCCATATTATTTTATAAACAGTTGTGTAAAATAAAATGAAAGCCAAGTTTTCAATGGAAGGTGCATTCAATGAGACCATAATAACCTTCATTTTCACATGCAGGTTGGATAACTGCATACTTAACCATCTGTCTACAGAAATACAGGCTTTTTTAAAGCAAGGTATTGCTTGTATCTGCCCACTTAAAACACTTATCCATGAAATTATATCCTAACAAAAATCCTGGGATACATTAAAAATTAGGCTTCATTTAAAAATCCTCACAAAACATAATAGTAAATAATAATAAAATATCTGGGAAGTATAAAACTGATCTTCTGGCTTGCCTGTTTACTCATATATAGTTCAGACATTCAGAGTATATAGATGGTGGGGGGGAGAATGTGTTTATTAAGAATTTGTATGAGAACAGATTGACCCAAATGTCTGTTACCAAAATAGATGATACTAGCTAGAAGAGCATGTTGCCTCCCATGCAATCAGCATGAGCCTTATGAAAATGTCAAATCTTGTGTCTATATTATATTATCATATAATATAATATCTTCTGATACAGGATAAGTCAAGTTGAAGATTTTTTTTTTATTTTAAACAGTAAAACAAACTCATTTGAACTACCATAGAGTTTGGGGTCCCCCCATGACACAGTATATGTGGCTTTTAGAAATACTACTGTCTGTAATGCTAGTTTCTTTTACAATGATGGTTTTCAATAACTATTTATTTCTGCTTGTGAACTGCCAAAATAAAAACAGCTATTGTTTACATAGATGTATGAGGTAATTAATCCCTAGAATTCAAAGACAGACCATTGGTGTGGTCTATTGAGCCCTCTCATACATGGGCCAAATACGCTAGACATCTTGTCAAATTACCCCTTAAACCTTTAAGTACAGTCATTGATTTTTCAGGGTATGTGATAATACATGGCTGTAAATACACAGGATCTCTCTCACTCTCTCCTTAAGCCATGAGTTGTCCTCCTCTCATTTCAGTTTCTCTTGCCTGGATAGAAAGAAAATTCTCCCTCTGCTTTAGCATAATAAAATAAATATTAAAATACTATTTTATATACAGCCTCCAGCACTCGCTAAAAGTGAACTCATGCCCACCTACAAAGGATGCTAAGTCTCAGTAATTATATCTGTGAAAACTGAGACATTACACAGTGTAGAAGTGATATAACAGGGAAGTTGCGGATTATTCTATTCCATTATGACCCCATCTTTAATCATATGGTATCCCCCCTTTCCCCCATACTGTGTCGTTTTTAGATTTGGTAGCATTTTAACTCGAATATTCATCACTTCCATTTTTGTTTCCATTTTCTTCATTTTGGCACTCAAGTGGAAGCAAGTTTGGCACAGCTGCTCATTGGAAAGGCCGCTGCTGCTGGAAAATGGTTGTCTGTCTGGGAAGGAAGAGCTGTTACTGAGCAATCCATTGAGCCCAATGGGCTTTCAGCTGGCCAAGGAAGTCATGTTTGTTGGCTTTAGATATGTTACAGGGAAGAATCCTCAGAACAAAAGCAGACGGGGATCTGCAACCCAGCCTGTTTTGCACCTTTATTTGGATGAAAGGATGTGGATAGGCGACTTCCAATTGAGAAACCTTTTCTTTGCCTGTCAGGTCTCCTGCTGCTCCCACTAGTAGAGAGAAAGACTGATAGTCCTAGAAATTACTTATCAAGCAGCAACCCTGCTGCTCTCATTTCACTTTCTTCTGCCTGGAAAGAAAGGTAGCTCTTCCTCTGCTTTAGCACAATAAAATAAATAATAAAATAACAGTGTTTTATTTACAACCTTCAACATGCTGCAAAAGTAATCCTGTGCAGAGGGCATTGCAGTGGCATTGTCTTTTGGCAATGAGGGCAGGGACTGCATTAAAATCTCACTGGCCAATGAGCAACAAAACCTCATAGGTTATTGCTGCTTGCCTGGTTCCAAAGGGATAGCCGTGTTAGTTTAGTTCAACAAAATAAACTGTACTTTTAAAGAATAACAAATTTATTTATCACATGAGCTTTTGTGGGCGAATCCCACTTATTTAGACACTTAAAGACTGGGAATTTACAGAATGGGAGGAAAATAAATGCGGGATAGTATAAGTCATAGGGTCTACACTTCCCTGCATTTATTTTCCTCCCATTCTGTAAATTCCCCATCTTCAAGCACCTGATGAAGTGGGATTTTCTCCCACAAAAGCTCATATGATAAATAAATTTGTTAGTCTTCAAAAGTGCCACAGGGCTCCTTGTTAGTTTTGCTGCTTGCCTGAGAATCCAGGATTCAACAGAACCCTGAATCAGCAAATTGTCATGGTGTTAGACCCTGATGGTGGACCTTTGTCATGGTGAACAAAGACCCTCAACATGTGGCTGGTTGATTTCACTGTTTTTGTTTAAATGTGTTTCCTCTTTCAAAAAAGCAAGCAAACAAACATTGGTTCTATCTGATATTTGGTTACATTGTAGCAGCTACAGCTATTTCACTTTAATCCAGAAACTTATCATAGCTGGACAGTGAAAGACCAACAAAACTTTAAAATCTGGTTGGTGGTGGGAAAGCTGTAGAGATGAATGTTATCAGCCTAGGCCTAAAAATTAAATTCAAAAGGTTGCATAATCTTAATGACATTATATACATATTGAACAGGAAGAATGACTCCTTATGGGACCCAATATATGACAACTTGAGAAAAGATGAGTAGTTTTCAAGAGCAACCCTCCAGGAACCTAGGAAGAAGGAGTGAAACTGCTGAAGAACATACCATACACATTTCTAAGTTCCATGAGTTGGGTCCATACAAGTTTGTGGTTTCTATTATTAAAAAGCTGGTAACAGAATTCATAAAAACCACCATGGACATTTTACCCTTGTTTATCACTAGAAGAAATTAATAAACTGTTCATATCTATCCACTGTCTGCTCCACACATTTGAAATAGAGATAAGATCCAAAGGGGTAGCTGCGTTAGTCTAGGTCAGTAAAACTAACAAGGAGTTCTGTGGCACTTAAAGACGAACAAATTTATTTAGTGCATGAGCTTTTGTGGGAGAAAATCGTACTTAATCAGACACTTTGAAGATGAGGGAAATTACAGAATGGGGGGAAAATAAATGAAAATAAGTCATGGGAACAGGTCACACTGTAACGGCAAATCAGTAGAGATAGGTGATCCATTCACGCCTAAGCTTTGTTTTTGTTTACAGATAATTCATGAATAGGTTGATTTTTAAACTAATTTGTCTGTTATTCACAATTATTGAACATATTTTAAGCAATTATATGTTAGGATATGATTTGCTAATGAACTACTCAGCACAACTATTGCATCAAGTACTCACTATTCATAATTTGTCTTTTGCCTTGCATCGTCAGAGTCACTTGCTATTGCTTATGCTTCCTGATCAAATGGCTCGTAAACTAACAAAGATGACTGTGGAATATTTACATGAGAAACAGTCACTCAACTGAATGGTCACAATATGTTCCATTTTCACCAATGTTTTTGCAAACAAACTTTTGTTTGTGCAAATGTTTGTGAAAAGCAAATAAGACAGGAGTACTGCTCAAGCACATTTGCGGTGTTTATTTGAAAGGCTGATCTCAGGTTTGTTTGTTTGGTTTTTTTTTAAGCATTTGCCCAGTTTATAGTAATAGATTATAGACAGCTAATTAGGTAAAAATGCATTTCTGTGCAAGGGTAGAGCTTTAAAATTTTCTAAATGAATGATCACCTAGGGCCACATCCTGGCAGAGTAGCCTCTCCAGATACAGTGATGGCAGAAATGGATTATTAACTCATCCTGCATACAGCTAAAGGTAGGGATCTCATTCTGCCCACAGAGTCCTACAATCATGGAACTGAAACATCAAAAGAAAAAACCCAAACGAAAGCAAAACAAAAAAAACTTTCAGGGCTTGTATTGTCCTTTCAGGACATGAGAGCAACTAATCCCTTTCTACTTGCAATGGGATGCTTTTATCTAGTGCAGTCGCAGGCAACAGGCCTTGAAGTCTGTGTATAGTTTTATGTTCTCAAGGCCTTGCAGAGACTTGGAAGAGATTTCAATCTAGTGATTTTCAGTTTGAGAAAGGTGCAATGATCAAAGGGAAAGAAGAGTATTAACCTTCTCCTTCCCCTTGTGTTGTGGGAGCCACCTATCCAAGTTGAGAAGAATTAAATGCAGCTATAACTTTTTCTTGCCAATTTCAGATGATATGTGTTTTCTCATTTGAACAGACGCTTGGCAAGAATGGATAACAAAATCTATGGTTAACTAAAATTCCACAAATATCTTTGTTTTGCTCATTTTGTGAACTTTCGGCCAAATTTATATATGCTCTTTTATTTTATTTTGTGTTACTTAATTGTAAAATCTTTCATATTTGTTCTAAATATACTACATAATGCTCTATGGAAATCTATGCTTCTGTTTATGTTTATTAACATAACACTGGCAAAAACAACCCAAAAAATGTAATGCTAATTAAAAAAAACCCCACAAAACAAAACAACCCCCTCTGCTTTCTTGTGTAGCAGTGTAAGATATTTATATATAAAGGCAGTTTCCTAGTGCGTTGGTTATAAAAATCATCTGTTAAAACAAACCCCTCAACGGATTTGGAGTTTTGTTTTTCTATCATGAGCATTAGTAGTGTGGTTGTTGTGGTTTGTTTGCGGTGGGAGGTGTTTGATTGCTTTTTAAATATCTCTAGTCAATACTAATGGGTGATGTTAAAACACTGAAAAGATTAATGTTAGTATAAAAATTCCACTAAATTCAGGTTTAAATATCCTGTACATTGCATTACTTAAAAGATTAACTGAGTCCTGTTTCTGCAGGAAATCATTTATACTTAGTTTGAGTTATGGTCTGTTGTGGGGTGGTTTTTTGTTGTTGCTGTTTCTTTGTTTGTTTGTTTGTTTGTTTGTTTTTGTTTTTGTAAAATTTACTATAATATAGTATTCATAGTAAACCAGAAATGTTAAATAATTTAATGGTTGTGTGACATATCATTAGAAGAGGCAACAAATGAGTGTTACCAGAGCAAAGCTTATAACTGATGCTAATCCGGTGTGTTCACTGAATGTAATATGTATAGACACCTGTAACGTATCACAGACTTTCTAATGTAATAATGAATTTCCATATTCTTACTGAGGTACAGTTCAAAGTTGAAACTCATATTTATTTAGGAGCCATTCTACCAAGTCCGATCTTCCCTTCAGAGGAAAACATAATGACATCCATTCATTTTTTACCAGATTGCTATAATTTATTTGCACTTGAGTCAAATTTAGAAAGGCATTTTGGTGCCTATAGGTATAGATAGGGACTGGTTTAAGTCCATCAGGTGCCTATGTGAACTGGAAGTTAGGAGGCCTAACTTGCTGAAATCTTGCTAGGAAATTATCTCTATCTTTTCATTAATCTGCACCTTTGAAAAACTGGCCACTTGTCTTCAATAATGGGGATACGAATTTACAGCAAATTATAATTCTTTTTTTCTGTCTAGTGGACATGTCAGGGTGAGATATTAACTAGTGATTCTTGGTGCATAATTTGAGACATCTTTAAAAAGTTCTGATTTTCAGAAAGTGTAGAACATCTGACCCTCTAGAATTTTGTTTCCAGCATTCACAACTGACCCCAGCCTAATCTGGAGGGGCTATATTTTTGGATAAAATATAATTTATTTACCAAGTATGCTTTTGAATAATGATGGAAGCCACTGAAGCTGCAACAGCAAGCAGAAGAAAGAGAATATATGTATTAAAAATAGGCTTGGCTATATATTTTGAGCATTGAGTGCTTAGAATGTGGCCTACTAAAAGTTGAAATTAAGCATAAACCAGCATGAGCACTATGTGTTTGACTGAAGATTATGAAGTGACATATGCTTGACCTTGGGTTATAAAATTAAGCAATAAGCATAACTGGGATAAATAGGCAAACCACAAACAAACATATGGTAGCATCTTAGGGTATTTTTCCAATATGCTAACCATGGTGTTGTTTGCACTGATGTATCTGTAATAGAGAGTGAGAACTTGAGACATGAGTTCTGATATAACAGTGTGGGTATGAGCCCTGAGCTAAAGTAGTTGTTGAACCCTGATATAATAAAGCAAACTTAAGAGTCTGAGTCAGTCTGTGAGTCTGCTTCCATGGTCACGGAATCTAGCAAGAACAAAGTTGCAGTTGCAAAAAACCCGTACATTCCTAAAGAAGCACTAAACGCAAGATACTCATGCAAGCACATCCCAGAAAGACATTAGCAGTACACCCCAATATGAAGCAGAACACAAGTACAGTCCCTAAAGATAACAATGACACACTAACCCACCCTCAAAAGTTAGAATGACAGAATGATGGATAGCAATGTTTTGATCAAACCATCAGATACAACGTAAAGGGCAAGTTCCAAAGGGGCAGCCATTTTAAAACAGTAATTTGTACAGGACTTTTCATCAATCTACAGTCATCACAAAAACATCATAATATATGGATAAAATAGGTTGGATTACAGTTTGGGATTTGCACTTTTATGCTGCTCCTTTGATTTAAAAGGCATAAACACAACAGATGGATGAACTTACGAAAAAACTTCTGTTCCCTTTTATCTGCTTGACAGCTTCGAAAAAATTGATGGTGAAAATCATGAGGAAAATTTTATAGTGGGGCTCTTGCTTTCTCTTTAAGTTCCTTTTTAATAAAGAATCTAACATTTACACTATAGTTACTTTTTAAATTTCCCCCTCACTTACGAAGATAATTCTGTTTTTATTGGATGTATTACATATATGAGTGGGAACAATAAGCACTTTATTTAGGAATGTTCATAAATAAAGTATATTTCCCCTTTTTTCCATAAAGCAACAAGTCATTATCATTATTGAAAAACCTGAATGCCAATTCACAAGTGACTAAATGAGGGATCATATTTGGTGTTTCTTTTTTTTCTGAGGCACACAGAGATTAGTATACCACTAGTATTTTTTAATTTTGTTTCCACTTGTAGTCTTAGGTTTGCAAGATGCATTAAAGCAAACCCCTTAGGAATTTTAGGAAACGCAGATGATTGATTTATAGGATATTGGAATTAAAAAAAATAGAAATGTTCCCAATTTAATATCCTTAAACCTTAGGTACATATAAGCATTCTCATAATCATTTTGTTCTTTTAACACAGCATTATGTTGAACTTAATATCAAAGTTCTGTTGATGAACCCACAATTAATCTTAAAAGCGGCCTATTTTATACCAGAGAGACAAGGTAGGTGAGGTGATGTCTTCTATTGGACTCACTTTTGTTGGTGAGAGAGTCCATCTTTTGCACTTAAACTGAGCTCTTCTTCTGAAAATCTGCTCTAAAAGCTCAAAAGCTTGTTTCTATCACCAATAGAAGTCGCTCTAATAAAAGATATTACCTAATCTACCTTGCATTGCTAATATTCTGGGAACAACATGAATACTACTATTTTATACTTGTCACACTTTTTTGACAGGGCACATTTCTTTGGCATGTTTAACTGCTGGATTGGTGCATAAAGAATTTCAGCTAAAGAATACAATTGCTTTATTGATTTTGTATATTTTCCCCCATGGTAATGAAATATATCAGAAAATAAATCTGTTCGCCTGCAATAGTGTTTTCGGATTTTTAAATGTGAACATAAGGGTTTGCAGAAAAAATGTGATTTGAAGTTAAATTCATCCAATCACTAAACAGAAGCATTATCATGTGACCTATAGGAAAAATTGATTCTAACAAATATAACTTGTATTTCAAGTTTCACTGATTTCAGATAAGACTTCCAATGAAATGAATGCACACACAAAAACTCCTCTAAACATAGCAAACCTACACTTACACCAACATTATTCTATGAAAAGTGCTACTTCACTGTGCAGCACAGCAAGCTTTCCCCCTCATATTTATAGTGAGCTCCTAGCAACAGAATTGTTTCATTTATCGATCATATAGGATTGATTAATTCTCCTGTTTTAGATACAGGGCTCAACAAAATGCCTGGCCAGGTCACCATGGCAACTGGGGTTTGTAGCCTGGCTCCTAGCTCTGCTATGAAAATTTAGTGGAGGATTGCCCTCTGACAACCAAAAATAAAACTGCTGGTGCCTAGCTGTGAGCAAATTTTTTAGAACCCTGTTCAAAAAAGATCACTTTCCAAGTAACTGCATCTTTTCCCTTCAAATCTGGTTTTTGGTTTTATATATCTTTTGAATGAGTCAAAAATATTATTTTTTCTTGTTTCTTTTTTCTATTTTATTCTCCAAACAATTTTTATATAGCTTACATTTTACAGTTTTTAGGAACTCAAAAATTATGCACTTAGAGGCAAAGTGTTTTCAGGATGCCTTTGTTTCTTACCAAAAAAACCCAACCCTTTCCTTCCCTGACTTTTAAACAAAAGGTATTTGGCCTTAGAAAGCCTTCTTCAGAAAGTTGATATGGTCTAAAATGAAATGTTGAAGCCAGCAAAAAACTCAGTGCATTAATTTTTTTAATAGCTAAAAGAAATCACTGAAAAAAAGTATTTTTTCCAAAAAGGTGACATTCATGTGTTGTACTACAATGCTTCATAATTGTCCCCTATTAATAATGCATATGAATACGGCATATTAGATTTCTTCACTCACTCTTGATCATTTTGGTTAGTTAAAATTAGAGGACAACATGATGTGGTCTTCTTCTCCCCTTCATCCAGATTGCAGAACTTGTCTAAGTGTGTGAACCTTTGTCCTGTCAGGTGACAGGTGACCATAGCCAGGAAATAAATTTCACGGTCTTTGCAGCTTTCTTGTGCTGTTCACTCTTATTGCACTTTCTACTATCTTCCCTGATAGCCTCTTTAGTTTTCAGATGTAGATAGTACCAAATTCAGTACAGAAACTGAAAGAGCTGTTTTACAGCTGAGTATCTTGAGAACAAAATGGGGTAAATACAAAGTAACTCGTCTTCATATTGGCTTTATGGTGTCCATCTTGATTTATTATTTGTCAAAATTAATCTTGACATCCAACAGGAGGCATTGCAATCTAGTGCAGTCACCTTTATCATCTGGCTTTTAATCAACATTAATAAGTTCATGTATATACTTAATAAAAACCAAAGGTGAAGTGGCTTAATACTGACAAAATACGCATATCAAAACTGCACTTTGATCATAGTTCTAAAAGTTAGAGGCAGTGTAGAATGATCAGAGCTATCTTTATTTGTATAGTTTTCACAATGTCCAGACATTCTCCTAAGAGAAATCAACATCAGGACTCAGAGATGCAAAACTTGTTTGCGGAGTGATGTTTTACATCATAAAGATAATCCAAAAGCTTCAAATAAGAATTGAGTAACAATACATACACTTATACTCTTTTTTTTTTTATCCCCAAACATAACTGAGAAGACTCTCCCTAAAAGCTAAGGTGATGATTTTGTACATTTTCCCCATCCTTCTTTCAGCTAGAGGCATTCCATTCAAATCTGGCTTTTAGTGAAAGGTATGTGCAAACAAATGCCTCTTGCACTGATTAGATCAGATGGACTAACAAATAACAGGAACACGGGATGGGTTTTAAGCAGCTGACTGCAACTTTAGCTAATACTGGAGAGGGGCATTGTGCGCCTCACTCCTCTGCTCTCATGTAACAGGCACTTACTGGGTTCAGTGTGGTATTCAAGTCTCTGACCTCACAACCAGTAACTTGGGGTAGACCTTTCCATAACCGTACCTAGGATTCAAGCTCACTTCTGAATGTTTTGCACCTTCTATATGGAGCCAGCAGTTTCTAAGGGAGGACTTCATGTCTCCCTTTTTCCCCATAGAGAAAAGCACCAGTTGGGCAATCCTGGGTTTCCATTGACCTCACAGAGCCAGTCCCTTTTATCCTTGTCTGCACAGGATACCTGACACAAGTTGTGATAAGCTAAAATGGTCTTATGTGACTAATGTTCAATTTTTTAGTCTCTGCTTTAATCTAACTGTGCTTCTAGGAAGCTGGAAAAACCACCATACCTCTGCCAATTTGGTCCAATAGGAAACATTTCTTCCTAATCACCCAAAAGGTGATCAGTCAGATCTGCAGTGTCCTAAATAAGAGAACACCAATATTATACAGAGAGATGGGATGGGATTTCTGGACATTCTAGGAGACTTTTGAAAAGCGCAGATAAATTTAAAGACTAGTTAGTCCATTCTCCCAACTCCATCCAATGAGAAAGCAGAGGACCTGAAAAGGAGAAGGAGAGCTGCCCATATCCCAGATCTTTTACATTCACTCCACCTCTCACGCAGGCAGTGTGTATTTCTCCTCCTAGCCATCATTGAACGTTCTCCCCTGGAGTTGTGAGGAAAGACAGTGTGCTTTTCAGTTCACCAGACTGGGGCTTTGGTGAAATGCCAATGGGAGAAAGTTTCAGCAGCTTCCCATTGAGAATAGCTCCGCAATGGACCCGACAATGCAACACCAGCAATCATCATCAAGAGGAACTAAAAAATGGCAGGTCCCACATAATCTGAGAGTGTTTTTACATAAAGTCATGATACCCTAGCCATATGAATGAAGAAAATGTGGGACAAATTTCCAAATGAATGGAGATGTTTAAAGGACAGACGAGGCAAAGTAGTTTTTATGAAGGTTTAAACAAAAAAATATTAAGAATTGTTTGCATCTCATCAGATTTTATGAACAACAGTGTCTTCTGTTTTTCTGGATTACCATTTCAGTTTCATGCACTGCTATTATAAATGAACTTATCTTGGTTGTTGTTACTGGAATGTATTTTTGTAAATATGATATGCTTTGCTTTAATAATGAGATCATGTTGCTAAAATAAAAAAGGATTAGTGCTACATACCTTTAACACATTGACAAAAGTCAGCGATCCTTTACGCTTGTAAAATTGAAAAAATATTTAGTTTCCATTATTACTCACTTAAAACTTACAAATATAATTTTGGGAGTGGAAGAAATCCACAATACAATAGTCAGAAATGTATCCAAGAGACAATACCTCTGATAAACATACACCTTTTAGAATAATGCAGACAAAAACATTATGGTATAGTTAATCAAACGTCAACATTCAACGGAATGCAAAAGTGTTGCATTTAATTCTTTTAAGCTCTTTGGTGACCAGACAGTCAGAAATGTTGGCCTAGATAGTCAGAAAACATGGCCTCAAACCAACAGAATTAGGTTAACTATTTATAAATTTTGGTGTTTTAAGGTGTTATTCCCCCTCCCTTAGGTGCTCAAAGATTTTTGTATATGACGACTTATGAAATTAAAATATAATAATAATGTGATCAACAAAAGAACGCCTTTCTTAGCTAGTCACAGGTATGAATGTTTTGCTAATGTTCCAATTATTTGATGAATCTACACTCTTTATTGTGCATCATGATTAATGTGACCCAAAGGGAAGCTCATATGCTTATTCAGGGGTTTGGGCATGTGTGTGACTTCCTGAGACTTTTGAGGAACTCGTACTCTATGAAGATTGCCTGTCAGTAGCAACATGTGGCTGCTGAGTAGCAGAATTAGAGATGGGTTTGAGGTTTCATATATAGCAAGAGTTTCATTGGTAACACCAGGCTAGTTTTAGATCCACTACAAAAGATGATTTCGTTCAATGACAAGTTCTTTGGAGATTTTTCTTCAGCATTTCGACCTCTTTCATGTTTTACATTGAGCAGATTTGGATTGCTCTCCTGCATTTCAAGAACAAAGTGATTATGTAATACAATGGAAAAAATGCATATCTTTTTTTCTGGTTTAGCACTATATTAAGAGAAGTTTTAATGGAAAGTTGCCATAAAAGGACAGCTAAAGGAAAGCAAACTAACTTCTGTGAAAAGGCTATTAGTTTATACAATAAGAAATCAACTTGGACAGAAATGTTTTCTATTGCCTCCTCCCACCAGTCAACACAGAAATTTTTGACTTTTTGTCAACCCCCAAACTACATTTATTTCTTGATTTTTGTTTTCTCTAAACTGAAAATTTATCATTTGCCTCCATGCTGTCAAACAATTTTGTGGCTTTCAAGTGGAAAGTTTTTGTTTGGGAGTTTTCAGTTTTTGAATGCAAAAATTTTGAGGGAAGTAGGCATTTTCCATAATATTTATCCATTAATCAAAAACTCAATCTTCCATTGAAAAATATTTGAGTGGAAATTGTTTGATAAGCCTTAATGAGAATAATGAATTACATTGACAGTTATTTGTTTTACAGTAGTGGCTTCAGGCTCAGTTCTGCTAGACACTCTATAGACTCACAGTAAGAGACTGACCCTTCCACAAAAAGCTTATAATCTAAAGAGACAAGATAGACACATAGGCCTGACAAAAAGAAGTATTATTATAACATCTGGGCAGGGAAAAGTAAATCTGTTTTTCAGAGGTAGTTTAAAATATGATCTTGTTTTGATTTGAAATGAAATCCAAAAAATTTGCAATTCTCTGTGAAAGGGAAAAGTAGCGCTGGAATCTGTCTGGAAACCTGCCCAAGAGTCATAGAGCCTGAAGCCTTAGGATTTCTGACTCTAAGGCAGTCTGCTTGGCAAACTGCTCTGGAGCTGTGGATCCTTGGTGACCTGGGAGCCCAGGTTACTGACAAGCTGCAAGGGTCTGGGAGCTTGGGAGCCCGGCTTCGTAGATCTTCCAGCTTCTCAGCTCACCATCAGTCAGGTGGATCTGAGCAGGCAAGCTGGCAGGAACTTTAAGCACATGAATTAAGTATTTGCAGGCAGGGGCGTCGCTGGCACTGGGCACATCGGGGCATGTACCCCGAACCCCAGTGCCAGTGCCCCGGATCTCTGGCTCAATTGGGCCAGAGATCCAGGCCCAGCTGCCGGTGGCCGCGGCGGCCCCGTCCCTGGCCAGGGATGCAGGGCCCGGCCGCCCATGGTGGCGCAGTGGTGCCTGGCCCTGTCCCCAGCCAGGGGGCGTGGCATGTAGGCTGGGGGCGGGGCCTGCCGACTGGGGGCAAGGCCTGGGCCCATGCCCCAAGTCCCTCCCCAGCCAGCGATGCCCCTGTTTGCAGGATCAGTTTCTAAGCATGATGTCTGTAGACTCATACAAATCCTGAGTTAACATTTCAGGATACCGTTTGTTGAACAGTTAAAGTGAAACAGGAGAGAGCAAAGCAATATCATGGAGGAGAATATGCTGAGTCTCCAGAGAAAAATGATATTCGGCTGACAGATAGAAATTGATACAAGTTATTGAATTTCATGGAAGTTACAGAAAAATAGTCAGATGATTTCTCGTTGTCACAGCCCTTTTTAAACAGGCTATTTATTATTTTATTTTATTTTTTAAATAAGATGCTCATGAGAAAACCAGCACTTTAAATACAAAGATTTTAATTTCTCTGACTAGACTAACAGCTATGCACAAAAATAAGTAGAGAAATGCACTTCACAAGGAATTTCAGGATTGCTTTCTTACGCAGTTTGGTGGAAGTTTGATAGCCAGAGTCTATTCTGGATTTGATCTGATGTAAAGAGCCAAGCAGGATAAAGCAGTTAGAGCCAGAGACTGTCTAGTTATTATATAGTGATCACAAGTAAGTTTATACATTAATAAATAAGTGCTATTGCAGTCTTGTGGTACTTTTAAAGACTAACAAATTTATTTATCTCATGAGCTTCCATGGGAGAAAATCCCACATTGTCAGACACTTGAAGATGGAGCTCAAGCATCTAATTAAGTGGGATCTTCTCCCACAAAAGTTCATGTAATAAATAAATATGTTAGTCTTTAAAAGTGCCACAAGACTTCTCATTTGTTTTGCTGAACTAGACTCACATGGGTACCCCTTTGGAACTTGCTATAGAAGTGGTACCTAAACATTTTTACTACATGACATCATTTTCAGATGTGCTGTTTCCCACTATATCAGACAACATGGAAGTCGTAGTTTAAAAATGGTGTCCTTTTTGCAGTGTGACCTCATGCACACTACACATGCAAGGGTTATTCCATCCCCTTTTTAGCAAAACCCACTTCCCATTACCCTTCCCTGTCCCTATTCAGGGACCCCAATTACGTACAGATTCTGTACAGGGAAATACAAAACCTGTTACATCTAGGAGTGATAGAGGAAGTTCCACCCCAATTTGCCGGGAAGGGGTTCTATTCCCGCTATTTTATAACACAGAAACATACAGGAGGATGGAGAGCCCTATTGGATCTATGACAATTAAACAAATTCATAAAAGTTCAGACGTTCAAAATGGTTTCTCTTGGCATGATAATACCATCTCTCGAAACAGGGGGCTGGCTGACATCCCTCGATTTGAAGGATGCCTATTTTCAATGTGCCCATACATCCAGCCCACAGAAAATTCCTCCGGTTCCAATTTCAGAACAAACACTACCAATACACTGTTCTGCCTTTCAGCCTCTATACAGCACCGTGAGTTTTCTCAAAACTCATGGCAGTGGTCATGGCATTCCTACATAGACAAAGAATCATGATATTTCCTTATCTCGACAACTTCCTTATCAGAGCACCGTCATACCAGGAAGCGTTATCTGCAACAAAGCTCACAGAGGAGATTTTCCTAGCACTGGGCCTGGACATAAGTTACGACAAGTCAGTAATGCAACTGACAAGAAATATATTACATCGGAGCCAGGATCAACACAACCTCAGCAAGAGCCTATCTGCCTCTTCAAAGATACCTCACAATCAAACACATGGCCCTCGCATTGCAGACTTCACTAACAACTTCGGTTCACGCTTGCATGCAGATGTTAGGCCATATGGCTGCTACAACCTACCTGGTCCACCATGCCAGACTCAGGATGAGACCCCTCCAGCTCTGGTTTCTCAACCAACAGCGCCATCACAACATGACGCTCAAATCCTCAGTTTTAATCCCATGGCTGGTCAAACACTCTCTGACCTGATGGACAATACAGATGAATCTCTGTCAGGGCATTCCGTTTACCAGTCAAAAACCTTCAATCTACATCACGACAGATGCCTCCCTCATGGGCTGGGGTGCTCACTGTCAACAACTAACTGGTCAGGGTCGATGGGCCCCCCATGAAAGATCTCTTCATATCAACCTGCTCGAGCTCAGAGCAGTACGACATGCATGTCATTACTTCCATCCTTTCATGTCGGGGCAAGCAGTCAGAATTCAGATGGACAATACAGCCTGCATGCACTACATAAACCATCAGGGGAGCACTCGCTCCTCATCCCTCTGTGTGGAATCAGTGATACTATGGGAATGGTGCATTGCAAACAACATCCATCTATCAGCAATATATCTGCCGGGCAATCAGAACCTTATTGCAGATACTCTGAGCAGGTCGTTCCCACAAAAACACGAATGGCAACTACGCAAAGACATCCTTTCACACATATTCAAGCTGTGGGGAGGCAGCCATTTTGTACAATGGCATCCTCTGTACACTCAGGATTCCCATTAGCCCATCTGCTGATGAAATGACCTCATTTAACATCATGTGACAGAGTTGTGGGACTGCTGTGCTATAGTAAGCATACAAACCTCTTTTCAGAAAGCTAAATTTTAGAGAACACGGTTGAGATTTTGAATATTATGTCTATTTACCTCACCAACAACTCAGTTTGACTTAACTGGGGCTACATCAACCAACATTTTATTATATGTAACTCTACAGTAGATGCTAAATTTACTGAAGAAAAAGTGCATGATATTTAAGATCTAATTAGAAACACTGACAAGGAAATTTTTCCTAAAAAGCAATAAAGGCTAAGGTGGCTAAGTGGAGATCTAAAATAATAATATAAATATTAAGCAGGCAATGTTTGGGTTTTTTTTTAAGGATATAAACAAACAATCTAGTGAGCTGGATATGGGAAGCTATAAAATCAAGAGAAGCAAATTAAAAAGGATAAATTACAACAAACAGAAAACAGAATATATTCACAGCAGGCAGGATGTGGAAAAAGGAAATTGATCGACAAATAATTATACTGGGAAATTAGATAAGGAGGATAAAATATTGCAGTCATTAAATACTTATTTACTTTGGTTGTTTTTAAACACAACAAAGATTAAAAAGCTGTCTAACAACTGTCTCACATTTTATCTATATTTAAATTAGACATCTCATATGTATACATATATTAGACAAGAGTCAGGAAACAAAAACAACTGAAATAATTGAGGAAAGAGTGGAAACTTTTTACATGGACCAAATGTCCAAATATCCTTTCATATATGGCTTTTTCCCCCTTAAAAATCTATTTTTTTTATATAGGAAGTTTTAACAGATTTACAAATCACTGAACTGTAAATATCAGAAAAAACTGAGGATTACAACAGTGAGCTTTTCTTAGACTCTCATCATCAGTTATCACTGATGTCATTTGAATCAGGTTCTTGAAACTAGGCACATGTTTAAGTACCTTACAGAATTTTAGTGTCATGATCCCCAGTTTTAAAGTAAATAAGAACAAAAACTAATGACTTTTTAGCAATTTTTGAATATCACTGAAGACCAGTCAGGTTTCTGAGAACTGAAAAGTAAGAAATAGCAGGTTTATTTTTTTTTTAAAAATGTAGCTACAAGCTATAACAAGCATGTTTGGTATTAAAATGATTTTAATATTTGCTTGTAAGAAGGTGTTAGAAGTAAAATTGAAGGCTTTTAGGAGCTACCATTAACAGGCATTGTGATCTAGGTGTAATTTTAGCAGAGAACAGACTACACTGCATTGCATAGTATATGTGTAACTGACAGCAGAAATATGGCATCCATCTCACAAACAGCTGTAGGATGGCAATCAGGAAAGATGTATAGCAGCCTTTAACTTCTAGAGTTTTTCTGCCCCCTTTTGCTTTTTCTTGGACCGAAGATTGAGAGAGATAAAAGCAGTATGTTTAGACAGACAGTTATTGGAACTTGATCCTTGAAATATATAAATTATAGAAATTTCTTGGTTTATTATGTAAATTAGCAAAAAAAGGTCCATTGAGCTAGCAAATCACTTCAGTACAACTAACTAAATCAATACGATTACTCATGTGCTTATGTTACCTCCATGATGAAGTACTTTGCTGAAGAACTTTTAATTAAAAAGGTACATTAATAGTAAAGCATGGACAATGAAAAGAACAACTAGAAATCAGAACTGGGAACCTGTTCCTCTATAAACTGAAAAAAACCCCCATCTTTTAAAGTGGATTTCTGGTATCTAAGCTCATATGTGTAAAACCAAAAGAGGCCAGCTAAATGAAAATCCAATGGAAGAATTCTCACTACATCCTCATCATCACTTAAAATATGTTGATTCTCATATCGGGAAGACAGAGTAAAACCTACAATCTATTTAAAAGTTTGACATATGTTACAACTGTTCATGAAAAATGTAGGAAATATGCTTTAGTGTATATGGCAGAAAAGATAAGGAGGCACTTTTTTAAAAGAAGTGCCTGGCTGAGGAGGGTGAACACAGAATTACACATGAAAGCTTCACACCTAATTAAATAGTTCACAATTTTCAGTCACAGTTCACACTACCATTTTCATGGACTTGTTTGTGCTGAATGGAATAAATGTGGGAAGTGGACAATGGACGGTAAAAGTCAGGCTTAGCTGAGCACAAAGAACAACAGGCAAAAACTCGTCAGTAAGAAGAGTGCTACAGTGGAAAACTTCCAAAGGCGTAGCCATGTTAGTCTAGCTCAGCAAAACAGCAAGCAGTCCTATGGCATTTTTAAGGACTAACAGATTTATTTATTGCATGAGCTTTCATGGGAGAAAATCCCACTTCATCCTACAATTTTCTCCCATGAAAGCTCATGCAATAAATAAATTAGTTAGTCTTTAAAAGTGCCACAGGACTCCTTGGTTGTTTTACCATGGAATAGAAGTGCTTGTAGAAGAAGGATCAAAAGTATATGATGGAGATTTAAAGCTGAATCCAAGTTTTGAGGGGAAAAAAAGACATAAGAACCTGATAGAAATTCCACAAACCATGGCCATGTCCATATTATGGAATCTTCTATTTCTCCTGGCATGTATCAATTGCTTCTCTGATTTTTTTCTTTTCTAAATACTTCTTTATCAGTAACATGTACAGGCACCAAAATATGGCTAGTCCTTCTCACAATTGGAAGCCAAAAAAATTAATGATGTACAGTTTAGGATCTTGTAACAATTTGAGAATAAGGTTCTGTGTTAGATAGATCCTAAAGGAAACGAATCTTAGCAACCACCAAGCCAGGGAATAATGGAAAGGAGAAGCTGTTTAGGGTAGGAAAGGAATCCTAAGAGCAGTCAAGCTTCAAGAGAAGGCTGAGGCTGGGGTTTATATAATGTGTAATTTGTTCGAACTCTGTGAGGACCACACTAGCTTAAAGGGCCCAATTTTAAAATAATATTAAGAGGCTCCTCAGAAGATCCCAGGAGAATGGAACTGGGGATATGCATCTGGAGTAAAGTACGCATGTTCCTTGACACAAGAAGGCACATACCCCATATATGGTAGAACCCAACCTCTGATCTAGACTTTGTTTTTCCAAGGCCCAAACTTGGTTCATCTAAGCCCTCAATGGTTTTATGTTACGAATTTTGTGCCTGATATCTAGAACTCCCTTCCCTCAAGGTATATGGTCTAGCTTGTCTTAGCGTAAACCTACCACACTGATCAGTAATCAACAGCCAATTATATAGCTGTAAGAATATTAAAGGAGTGTCACACGTGCTACTTCTTAATTTAATTTATCCAAATAGCTGCTCAGTTTTCATAGCTGCATTTTTACTGCTCTTAGTACTGTATAAAGTCCTTTTTGACAGTCAAATGATTAGTTAGCTTCTGAATGATTATTGTAGTTTATGATGAGGAGGTATCAGGTGCTGTGTGTATGGATCAAATTCTGATATTCTTACTTTGATTATTCACATACTCTGCAAGAGTTATGTTGATTTCAACAAGGTATTATTGAATGCAAGTAGGTTTGGCAAATCTGCTTATCAATGAAAATAGTATTTTTTCTAGAATATCCTTTTAAACCAATAATCATGACAATGAGCATTTACTAATTACTTTGAATTTCTGTCTTTTCATATCTTAGTTCTTGCCAGCTCTCCCTTTTAGTTATGCCTATAAATATTTAGAAAGCAACTATTCCAGTAAAATTTTTGATATTTTATAAACTGACAAGTTACTGAATCTAATGTGTACATCGGAGAAATGTTTTGGTCCACTATAAAACATTGGTATGAAATAGAGTTTACAAAAGCATAGATGTGTTTGACAGAAAATGGCAATTTGGAATAAATTGCCAGCAATTGTGAATGCATTTCTACTGGTGTGACAAATAATCCAAAAATTTTCTGAGTACTCCAATGTTTTATAAAGCTAGTGAAGTATTTCCAATGGTAACAATTGTTTCCTTCTGAAATAGAGTATATAGGATATCCTTTAACTTAATTACTATAACGCAAATGTTTAAACACCATTTAAAATAGTCTCCTAGTTTTGTGCATTGAGCTTCCATTGTAGTCAACAGAAGATACCTGCACAGCATTAGGAAAAAAGACATCCTTTGATGTAAAAATATATCAAACTATGTTACCTTTTTATACATTTCCCTTTGTTTCTCTCAAGTCTTTTTGATATTTAATCTTTGATATGCTTATTGTATTTACTATACTGGATCAAAGTATGATGAACACATAATGGGGCTGGAAATGTCTTAATATATATTTTGTTATATGTTGCATTTATTAATGTTACCCTCAACTCATATGAGTATTTTCTTACCTGTTTAGTTAACATCTCTCCTTTTCTTCAGTGCTGCTTTATTTTCCACTGTACAATATTATCTTTCTTCAAGCAATTTCCCATAACTTCAAACCACCTTAATTCTTTACAAAGTTAGGTAATAATCAATATCTCCTAAAACCCCCAAGGATATGAGTGAAATGATTTTATTGGCTGTTCTAACATTCAATTACTCTAAGAAATCAATAATAAATTCTAATGTAGGTATGATTGGTTTCATGGACTATGTCTACATTTGAGGGCTCACTTAAGTTGCCTTAACAAAGTCTACTTAAAGGCTTCATCCACACTGGAGGGCTCTGTTAAGTCGACTTTATTAAGTCAACTTAACAAAGCCTACACTGTAGACGAACCTATCTACAATGCGTTAAGTCAGCTTAAGAAAGTTGACTTCGTAAGTTCATCCATCTTCGAAGCATCTGATGAAGTGGGATTTTCTTCCACGAAAGCTCATGCAAAAAATAAATCTGTTAGTCTTTAAGTGCCACACGACTCCTTGTTTGTTTGTTTTTTAAAGCTTAAGTCGGCTTTAAAGGCTGGAGTTATTAAGTGAACTTAAGCAAGTGCTTAATTCAACTCAGTAAAAAGCCCAGCATGAACATGGCTTTCCTGATGTCAACTTAAAGGAGGTTAAGTCAACTAAAGGCTCCAGTGTAGACCTACCTGTGGAGTCTAGGTCCACACATTTTCTTTACTAACCATATTCTTCTCAGATACCACTTCCATATGTGTTATGTGGGCTGAACTGCTTAGCCAGCTCTGACTAACTGGCATACTAGACTGAAGTGTGGTGAAATTCACCAGTTTCTTGTCGAGAGATGAAACATTAATCACAAACGCCCTGGATAAAAATGATTTTTAAAGTTGCTTTTTTTTATTTAGGCATTACAGCCTAATATGCTGTCATAGGAACTCTGGGGCCTGCAAGGAACTCAGGGGCCTGCATCTAGAGATATAAATGCCTGTGTCACTTCTGGAGGTGGAACCAGATGCGTAAACCAATCCCTACCCATTTCTGCCTTCTCCTTATCTGCTGCGTGGATATCTAGTACATTAAAAAGAGACATGGCCCTTAAACCTATGATTAGAATATCCATGCTTACATGTGACTCTTGACTAATTGAGCTCTGCTTTTGCTTTGTGTTCACACATTTTGAGTATGATGGCAACACTGTTTAACTACAAGACTTCTAGATTTTTCAGGGCCCCCTGTAAAATAAAATGTACAACACTTCAGGCATTTTTCACAATCTGCTCTCCATAGCAAAGAGTGGTAGGTAGGGTTTTGGCTGCTGGGTAGGTCAAAGGTTGCCCTAAAAAAGATAGAGGAGGGTTTAAGCATGAGATCAAAGTGAACACTATTAGTGGGAGGCTGAAAAGGATGAGCTGTTACCATTGATCTTTGAAGGTGTTGGCAGAGCTCTGGGAAAAGGCCTTGACAAATGTTTTTTCAGCCCTTCCTCCCCTCTGCCCAAAAAATGACAGAGCCATGGGCAACTCTATATTAGGTACAGACCTAATTTCAGCATTGTAGGATAGAGGTATTATTTGCTGCTAATGAAATATTCCTGTTAAAACTGTGTCAGTGTCTCCTTTTAAGATCCTTGGTTTGAACAGCTGACACTTCCCTTCATTGGGCATGCATGAGTCAGTTAGAAATGTTGTAATATTATGAGCAATATTCACTTACATTACTCATCTGGAAAAAAGAAAAGTATAAAGTAGATATTTTGTACATATTGAATGAGCTTTCCAATTAAAGGAAATATAAATTGTAAATGTGTTACAATATTGAAATGTTTCACCTTTCCTAAACCAAACCCATCATCATATGATTTATTCAGATTGCTCATACTTTTTGAATTTTATGGTACAATATGTTTGAATAAAATGTTTTGTTAGTAAACATATTTATAATTCAATTCATACATTTAATTTCTGTAATATAGTACAAGCAAATGTTGCCTTGTCACCACTTCACTGATTTATTCAGGGAACAAATATTAAATAAAAGAGCACAAACAGCATGTACACCTTGTTAGAAAATAAGAACTTTGTTTTTGAATTAACTAACAGTTAGTTTTTCAGGAAATATGTTAGCAATGAATTTGCAAACACTTCAGAAATGTTTTATATAGCTGAAGATCATAATAAATACTTGGGATTAGCAGTTGGATTCAAAAGTATGTCACTTCCGAGGAACTGTTTTTGATGGATTAAGGTTAAATTGCTACCCATCTTTCATAAACCTGAAAGAACTTGATAAACTTGGCATTTAAGACTAGATGAATTATGTCCAATGATGTGACAAATTAATAGTAATAATTAAATGATTACTTTGTATATTCAGAGTATACATTTTATATTCAGTTTTCAGTGCATTTGCTTTTGCTTGCCTCAAAGCAGTTTGGCGCTAATTTAACGGATCTTCAGTATGAACTATAAATTCAATATTATATATTAGTGCAAAGTTAAAATAAGAAAAGTCAGAAGATGTAAAATTTGGCATCCCTGCAGCAACATTAATTTAGTCTCATTGCACATAGTATATAACTTATGGTATATGCATTTATTCAAAAATAAATAGCAAAATAGAAAGACAACAGGAATAAGACGTACTGCATCATATTTTCATTACTAGTTCAGACACTGAGGGTAAAATGTCCACCAGGAAGAAGGTTCAAAATGATGGAAATGACCCTTCAGTCTTACTCTGAGTGATGCTGACTGGGGGATATCATAGCTATACCACCTGGAGGATGTGTTAGGTTTTCCTCTACAGCCTGAAACATCAATGAAAACTTTTCTGTAAGTAGTGCTCCATGTACAGCAGTTAATGCTGTGGAAGCTAAGCTTCCACCTACCTTTGCTCAGCACAAATTAAATCCCTGTCTATGTGTATAGGTGAGTGTGGTGGGGAGAAAACATGCAAGTTAAAATTGTTGTTTTAATTTATGAAATTTGTTGACTTTTTAAAAAATGTTAATTGTTACAGGAACACAAAACTAAGGATAAAGAAAAAAAGAGTGCATGTAAAGCCTGTGACTTAGCCAGTTTGAACTAGATCAAACAGCTGACTACAGACCTACTTGGTGACTGGGGAAGCCACAGAGCATCTGGGGAACTCACTCTTGTCACTCCTCTTTCACATTTCTCTAACTCAGGATAGCTCAGTGCATTCTGTTGTGCAAAGACAAAGAGTCTGGGAAATTAAATGGTTGCACATTGAAATATTATTTTAGGGAAGACTTAAGAGGCTGCAGGCAGAAGACTCCAGGTTAAATTGCAGCATTTGAAAAGATTGTAGATTTTGTACAGATGTGGTCTAAATATATTGTAAAACAGCACACTTCCTATGCTTATGTAAATTCTCTGTTACTATAGTAAAGAGTGAGTCTCAAGGGCTGATCCTTTGTGACATTTGATGCTTTTTGGATGCACTCAGCACCATGTAAGATAAATTTCATGAAATATCTGAAAAGCTGCTGAATGACTTCCAAGCTGATATCCCATTTTCAAAAGCACCTACATCACTTAGGAGCCTATAGTAAGTTTAATGGAACTTGTTGGCAATGGAAGTGTAATACACCAGATTTATCATCCTGGAGGATTTCAACACTCATACTGACAATGCTGCTGATAGAAAAATCCCAAAGCTCATTGCCTCACTTGCATCCCCAGCTCATAGGATTTGGTACCCCTTAAAGGCAAGCACCTCAGGGGATCATCTAAGTCATGTATGTGGTCAGGCCTGCCCTGTTTGAAACACATCCTCTGCCTTTCTGTGTAATTCATCTATTTAGAAGCATTCACTTGCGTACTTAAAAAATGTGTTGGTTGGTTTCCAAATAGTCTTAGTTTTACTTAATTAAAACCATTTTTCACACTGAACCAGGAGAATATTACTCTTGTTGAAGACTAACTAGTGTCAGATACCCACTTTCAAGTATCTATTTTATTTAGATCAAAGAGCAAAGAAAAAGTGCTTTAGAATCAGATTATTTTTAAAAAATGGGGAAAAAAGTATTATTTCACCTTACTTCCTGTAACAAGAAGGGCTACAAGGGCTTCTCTCAAACTTTTGGACAGAAATCAAGTGTAAAAAACTTGATCTGAAAAGGTGAATTTATGAGAAAATTGCTAGTATCTGAAAAAAAGTAGTAAATGTAATCATTCTGCAAACTTCACTGTAAGTTTTTATTATGTACAGAAAGGCTATATTATGTAAACCATAGTGATTCATGTTTTATTAAATAAGATTTTGCATACAAAAAAAAATAATTTTCAGATTCTTAAGATGCCATATGTAAGTGCACAACTATACGGAAAATATATCCAAGAAAAGAGTATGTTACCAGAATAGTAATGTTTTAAACACACACTCGAATTGCTTGACATATTAAAAGGACCTTGCTCTGTCTCATATAGCTGTACTGAATTTGTTTTATCTTTATATCATTCATTAATGATATAGCTGCAAATATAAATAGAAGAGAGATGTTCTGACAATTCCTGTATGTTAGCATGTTTTGTAACCAGACTAAGAATCCTGTATAACCATCACCACATCAAGGGTGGGGAGGGATGTGGATTTATCAGAAATTGAGTTTGGATTAATTAGTTTTACTCTTTCAGTGGCGTTAGTGTAAGTTTTCTCCACCCAGAAGTGGCAGGGGCATTGACTTCAAATTACTGCTTTTTGGAAGCGCAGGAGGAAATGGGAGCATGGGTAGAGTAAGTTCCCATCTTCAAGCACCTGACAAAATGGGATTCTCTCCCATGAAAGCTTGTGCAATAAATAAATTTGTTAGTCTTTAAAAGTGCCACGAGACATCTTGTTTGTCTTGCTAGACTAGATTAACATGGCTACCCCTCTGGAACTTGGCTTGACCAAGTGTACCATTTCCTTTATTCTGAATGTCTGATGTCATAAGTGAGAGGCTGGGAAAAATTCTAGCTTGTGGATATGCAGTGAAGCAGAAAGAGAGAGCTAGGAGATTTAAGAACTAGACCATTTTCCAGGGGCGTTGCTGGCACTGGGCACCCCAGGGCACATGCCCCGAAGCCCAGCACTGGTGCCCCGGATCTCCGGCCCAATCTGGCTGGAGATCCGGGACCCAGCCGCCGGCGTCCATGGCAACCCTGTCTGCGGCCGGGGATGAGGGGCTTGGCCTCCTGCAGCCTCTTCTGGCTCTGTCCCTGGCCAGGGATCTGGGGCCCAGCCACTAGTGGCCACAGTGGGCAGTCCCGGGCCCGGCTGCACGCGCTGGTGGTGGCCCCAATCCCAGCCGGGGATGCGGAGCCTAGCCATTCATGGTGGCATGGCGGCGCCAGGCCTTGTCCCTGGCCAGGGGGCATGGCCTGGTGCCTGGGGGCATAGCTGGCAGGCCGGAGACGGGGCCTGGGCCCGTGCCCCGGGTCCCTCCTCCAGCCAGCGATGCCCCTGCTATTTTCCTTATTCTAATATAGTTCCAGCCTAGCATTAAAGATAACAATTCCATTATTATTGTTACATGACAAGGGCTGCAACCCCTTGATGCTGTTTCAACTTGCACCAAGTTGCTGTTGCCATAAGTTTGAGGTTTGTCGAAGGTTTCCCCATCACCTGGTGCCTGAGTACAACATTGATTGCTGCATCACACATATATGTAGACAAAGAGCATACAGGTGGGGGACCTACACAAGTTAATCCTAACTCAATCAGTATTATCCTGTACTGGCTCAACAGTCGTACACAGAGTCCATTTCATATAGGTCAGTGGATCTGGCCCCTCTGGTCACCATAGAATAATTTATGAAGATTTAGCAGGAAATAGAGAATTCACAGTGGAATTTGCACCATCATAATGTGTAGGTATCTGCTCCCTAACAGATGAAGTTGGACTATATGCAGTTCAGAATACAGCCCGCATCTTATTCTGTATTTATGAAGAGCTGTGTAAAGGTACAGCTCTACGACACACAGCCAAGTTATCACAGCAGGTGGAACAATGTTTTCCATTTCATATTGTTACAATAGTATTGAAAGAGCAGCCCCACCAAATACATCTTCATTTCTGTCTTGTAAACTCATGCAGAAATTTTTTAACAAATGATTGGGGGTCCTGACAGTGTGTCAACATTATATCACAAGTGCTCACATTAATCTTAGGAGGAGAGCAAGGTTATACATATTAAAAACTTGCTTCGCTTTGCCCTCCCTAATCTACTTCCCATTATCATTCTGCCATCAGCTACCGTTGTACAGCTGGAGGAGAGTGGCATAGGAGCAAATGTGGAAGCAATATTACACATGAGGTTTGTCCTAGGCAAAGGCAAACCTTAAAGGGCCAAAAGCTTTGAAGGCTGTTTTGTGACATAAAGGAGCTGAAACAGGAACCCGGATCTTATTTATCTGGAATTTAACAAGTGTAGATCTTAGTCTTTAGCTACACAAACATCTTTTAAAATGAAGAGGAGTTTCTTCATTAGCCAATAAATAGAACTGGTCAATACATTTCAAATTCTGAAAAACATTGACAAAAATTAACAAATTTCCCCTTCAACTAAAAAAAGAAAGAAAGAAAAAAAAAGAGAAGAACTTTGTGACCTTAAAAGACACCATCTTTCTCCCTCACTTAAATATAGGTACACATTAAGAATCACTTTTCTTGAAAGATGAAGGCTGGAGGACGAAAAAAAAAAAATAGTAGGCATCTCCTTTCTCCAGAGATGAGCAGCCCCTACATTAGCCACCTGCAGCATTTCTATAACAGCAAGTATTGGATATATAATATGAATCCTGTGGGTTTTATGCCAGTGTTGCATACTTTAACTCATGCACTGACACAGTAATTTCAGTCAGACCAGTTACCTAAATAGATTTCCATTTCACGACTCTGCTTCCAAAAGCTTCTCCACACATTCAATCATCTCTCACATCTCCTGTAGGTAGGCAAGAAACTCACCAATTTTCAGGAGTGTTGTTGCTCTAGTGATTTGGATGCATTTTTTTCCATCACTGTTTTAATGGTGTTCCATAAGGTGATAAAGTTGGCATCTGGAGACTGAAACTGTGCCTCCACACTTTCTACTTTGCCATCCAAAGCTCCAGCTATTGCCAGTTTCCCAGTGAGTCAGATTCTTAAATGTTCTGTCTATTAATGACTAAATACACAAAAGGATCTTTTCTGAAAATTGTAATCCCTAACTTTTGGCACCCTGTGGCCTCCTAGACTCCACAGCCCCAAGATAGGAGCCCTGGCACCCTCAAGACTGAATGGGGAGAGTTATGCATATAAAAATAGGATCCACAGAAGACAGTACGCTGAGTGGAGAGCTGCCTAACCTAGCTTACAAAAAAGGGTGAAGCCTAAGTCCCACCCCATGGTGGTACTTAGATACTGAGGTCCAAGTCAGAAGAAAGTACCTATATCTTCATTTTCATAATCTTGAACTCTTTGCTGGAGTTAGGTGTGCAAGCTTCTCCCTGCCCCCAGAAATGGAGGTGCTGATGCCACTGACTTCCTCAGTTAAATAGTAGGCCAGATAAAACCTGCAAGAATGGTGCTGTGGCCTAATGGTGAGGACTGTTACGTGTGATGTGGGAGAACAGGGTACAAGTCCTGCTTCCACTGACCAGTTATGCACAGTTGAACTTCTTCAATAGACAAGATTGATAAACATCCACCCCAGAATACCTCCCAGTCCAGTGATTAGGATGCTCTTCTGAGATGTGGGAGGTATGAGTTCAAATCTCTCTTCCACATCAGGCAGGCGGTCCTAGGGCATTTTGTACAGATCCAACTTGCCGCATGACCTCTGAGCTGGCCTACCAGGCAAGATAGACCAAAGAATACCTATTTTAAGGATCCTATGGGGGCATAGGTTTGACTGAGGCAAGTGGACAAAGGGCTGGGGCATCTCTGTGCCAGACTAGTGGCAGATTCCTAGTTGCCTGGGGAATTGAGTCACAGTGCTGTGTCTACATTAGCAAGCTTAGTCTGTTTCCTAATTTAAACCTTGTTCATACTATTACAAGGTTAGTTTGAACCAGTTAGTTCAGCTGGTTAGTCTGAACTAACTGCTTAGTTTGAACTTATTTCAAAGTTTAGTTTGAACTAGCATGATGTTGTCATGCTAGTTCAAACTACACAAGCTCAAACTAGTGGTTAGTTTGAACTAACTTTTAGTTCGAACTCGCTACTTTTTTCTAGTTTGAACTAAAAACCACGCTTAGTTCAAACTAAGTTCCAACTAGTTAGTTTGGACTAACCAAGTCTGAACTAAGGTTTCAATGTAGACATAGCCTTACAGTTTAAGCAGCAGTATAGGAGTGTTTGCTGCAGCTGAAGGGAGAGAATCAGTTCAGACTAGGCTTTAAATCACCTTTGCGCTCTTGAAATCCCAGAGCTGCTCTCTGTTGGTCTGAGCTGGTGGTGCAGGGTAGAACAGCCTATCACCCAAAGATCAAGTTCGCACTCCTTCTTCCCCAGCCATCCCCCCTGCAGTGGCTTGCAAGGAGAAAGGATGCGTAGGAGCTGCAAAACAGGATGCATAGGAGCTGTAAGGCAAATTTGAATAGATGGAGCAGAACCTTAGTGCAGGGCAGATTCTGACCCCCAGGAACTTTCTGTCTCTCCACTGGCAGAGATTCGGAGCACTGCAGAGCTAGCACAGGCAATCAAATGCCTTTTGTCACTCTTCATCAATTTCTGTGGCTATGCTGCACAGTGGGCATTGACTGGAATCCCATCCAGCTCTGCATGAACCAGGAACCTTGCCATGGCATAGGGCCTTGGAAAGGAAAAGGAGAGAAAGCTCTTCAATAGCACTAAAGGATTAAAAATACTCTGAAAAGAACATTGGAAGCAAGCAGAGGCCTCTCACTAGCTGCTATGCCAGTCAAAGCAAGGAAATGCTCCTCATTGACAGCACTCCTGAAATAGGGCTTTATCTTGCAACTGCTACTCACACAGGTACCAAATCATGGGATGGTTCATGTGATTTAAGTACAGTCTATATAAGGAGAAGGAGTTTCAAATCTGGGCTAAAATCCTTGTGTAATTTGAATTCTCCCTCTGGCAAGCATTGACATGTTTTTTGACTGTCTATTCTGTTTCTCTACATATCCTTTTCTTTGTCTTTGCCTGACCTTGCCTGAAGGAGAGGACATACACATCATGTCGAGCAAACTTTATCTCACAAGATTTTTATGCACCTAGTTTGCTCATATGTTGCATCAACAACTTACACATGTTTCTGACCACTGGTAAGTGATCCAGTAATTTTTCGATATGATGGATGTACCTAAAACTGAATTTCCAAAAGTATGCATGAGGATTCTGGAAGTCTGATTTTTCACAAGCTCTGAGCATCTGCAGCCCACGTCAAAGCAGGGAAGCAATTAGGTCCTATGCATAAGAAACTGAGGCACCCAAAAGCATTGGCCACATTGAAAGACATTGCTCTAGCTGTTTTAATGAATCGAAAATAGTAAGGTAGTATATGTTATCACGATCTGTAGCAGCAAAGCTTTCAAGGGGACAAATAGAGTTTGGGTTCCCCAGAGGAATGGAGATTTAATAGAGGAAAATGTTGATCGCTCATGACATATGAACACAGCAAGACTGGCATGGCACTAGTGATGTCTCATCATAAGTACGGTCTGGTTCCTGGTACTTTTTAGGGTAGAGTCAAAAAGCAAGAATGCTTTCTCCAGAAATGGGCCATGACTAGTATTCACCACTTCATCTGACCCATGCCGCGCAGCTTTTCCACTGCCTGACTTCAGCCTTTGTACACGAAAAGCCTCATTTTGAACTGGACTGAAAGCGAACTCTGTATTGTAATACTTGGTTTGATTAATAAGAAAACTTGTACTCTATTTGAGCCATGAGAATCAAGGCGCAGTCATTTTTGGGGATTAATGAGTGACTGGGAGGAGCCAATGACACTCTTCTACTGAACTATTAATCCCCAGGAAGTGCCTTGCTGTCATGTAGCTGCTATTATAAACTAAAAAAAGAAAGATAAAATTGGGTTTATGCATTTTTTATGGGACATGTAGTTTCAGTTGGTATGTACAAGGCATTCCTGGAGAATTAATGCCCTGTGCTTTAGCCTTCATCTCTCAAGGTTCAATTCATTTTATGATTTCTATGTGAACACTTAGAGTGTGAACAATCCAAAAAGACACTCCTCCTTTTATGTTGGAGCAACTACTTTCCCTCCTTATAAAGAATGTGAAAGGGTACCGTTCCAGGAAGTGGTCCTGATGTAAATCATAGAGTATGAAGAGCCCTACAGTGAACTTAACAAAGTCTCACAGCTGAGCCAAAAAAATTTGTTAAGACAGAGGTGTTTACATATTTAATACTAATGGAAGCATGTTTTCTAAAAATGGGTATTAGTGGTGTTTAAAGACTAAATGCAGTTTTAATGTTCTGACTAGAGTGGATGAACATAAAAGCTGTAGTGAACATGCTAGTGAAATCAGGTGTCTCAGAGAAATAGGGGAAAGTTTCAAAGTGGTAGGGCTAGAACAATGTTTTTCAAACTTAGGGTTGGGACACAGTACTGGGTTGCAGGCCCTCAGGCACTGGGTCACAGAGCCTCCTGCTACCACCATCAAAAGACTGGAATGTATTACTCAAGGATGTAATTGTTGGGTCGCGAGCATACGTGATTTTTTTCAATTGGGTCCTCAGGAAAAAAGTTTGAAACCCACTGGTCTAGAATCCTGGTTAGAGATTCCATGAGAGGAATAAAACCACTATGGCACGGCAACTTTGCTTTTCCATTTTCTCTTTTCAATACACTGAACACCTTTATTGCTTAATACACATACTGTGATGTTTATGGGCTAGAAAGTTCCATTCTCATTTCATGCACAAAGGTCTCTGAACAACAAGAGATTATTAATTTTGTTTGCAATTACACATATTTACCTCTTTTTAGAGCATTCTTACCCTTTTTGGTGAATCCAAAACTTGAAGGTGGTGGTTGTGGGACACCTAATAGACAAAGCAACTGTTGGATTATGGAGCTAATGCAAATATCTCTACTGTGACATGAATATTCACCTCCACCAGCCTCATGGAATCACATTGCTTTGGCACTGTCGTGGAAATTTAAATGTGTTTGCTTTACACCCCTAGTGAAATAAATTCTTCTTTGATCCAGTGACCTGTTTTCTCCAACTGTTACTATTAGAAGAGATAGCTATGTTTTTGGATTTTTTTTTTTAATTTTGTTTTGTTGTATATATATAAAACAGATCTAAGCACTATGCATGCCACCTATGTCATTAATTGGCTTCAGAAAGTTAACTGAATATGCAGATGCCTGACTTTCTTTTCCTTTAAGAATCACTATATTAACACGATTATTGAACAATGTGATTTTTAATGACCCAGTCAGTAACACTAATCATTTCTAAATCAGTAGCATGCACAAATCCCAGAATTTAAAAATCCCAGTTTACAGCACCAGTCCTTGCAAAACCAGCATGCTTTATAATGTACTGTTTTAAAGTCCCAGAATAAACAGTCCTATACAATTCCCTAATAAAAACCATGCTAAAAACAGAAGAAAGAAAACCAGCTTTCAATGAGTGCACATAAACATATTACTGGAGGATTCATAGGTTGAAAGGTCTTGTCACAGTTAAATCTGTTGGCAAAAGGTCAGAAAACAGCCTGCTGGAAAATGGTTGATTTTTTTAAAAGTTCTAATGATGCAGAAGCTGCATAGTAATCTCTCTGTGAACCACAAAAATAATAAAAGCTGAGGCCATTTCTAACATAATCTCTATCAGCAAGATGCCAGCGCTCTTCCAGATTTCCTAACGGGTCCCTGCTAATTCCATGCCAAAAGTAGCAGTGGATTTCTTCCTTTTAATCTCCCCTAATGCCTTATTCGATTATTGTCACTGCTCTCCGACCATGCACCGTCCCTTCAAACCCTAATTCCCCAACTGAAACAGTCAGAGGAGGCTGAACCGCAGTGTAGAAATCAAATCGGGCGCACACGCATGCATGCAGGAAAGGGTGAAGGGAGAAGAGGAGCCAGAAGCGGGAGAAAAACAAACAACTTCAGCGGTGCAACTGCCCTTTCAGATCATAAAGCAGCGTGGATTACAAGGGGAGAGAGAAAAAAAGATGGGCTGTGACACTTGACTAGGCAGAAGGCTATCTGGGAGTCCAACCACAGACTGAAGTATGGCTTTGCTGGTCTCTTGGCTATGTGTCACTATATGGTGAGTAAGTTCTCCAACAATACTGAAGACAAACCAAGACTAGGCAACCCAACTCCCCAGCCCGTGGTCGAGTGAGCTGGGGAAAGGGCTGGGTGGGGATGTGTGCATGTTTCCTAGTATTTTTCACTGATGGCCCTTGCTAAAGAAAAGCAACTTGAGACTTTTCACTGAAGAGAGAGGACTTGCTGGGCGCTGGCATGATTGTTGCTGTGTTAATTGCAGCCTAGACAAGGCACTTGGGGGCCAGAGGGATGAAGGGAGCCTGTACTCTGAGAACATTACCCGCATTCTGGACAAGCTGTTGGATGGATACGACAACAGGCTCCGACCTGGATTTGGAGGTAGAGGAAACCTGGGATTTGCCTAACACCCCCCCACACCTTTCCTGTACCCCCCCAATTTCCCAACACCCCCCAAGTTGGCAGCTAGTAACAGTTATACAAAATTAGTGACCAAACCCTACCCCCCCAAAAATCCCCCTGCACCCCCACTCCCAATCTCCAGTCCTGGGGAGAATACTGGAGGAAACCTGGGCTCTTTCACTGTTGCACTCCCCTCCCCTATTATCTGTAGCGGAGAAGTAAATTGATTTTGGAGGGGAACCAAGTCCATGCCCGGGATTCCTTCCCCTTCTTCCATGAGGAATTACACAAATGGATGCTGTCTCTCCCAGGCAGATACGGGATGGTTTGTGGAAAGTCAGTATGTGTCTCCTGCCCTGTGTATCTCCTTCCTCCTGCAGTTGTTAAGAGGAGAAGCAAATACTTTTGAGTGACAGAATAGGTTAGGAATCTAAATGCAAGTGTCTAGAGTTAGTTGCAGTTTGCTATGTAATGCACAAGCCCCCAGCACCACTTCGGCTGCTCCCCAAGCGTGTGGACGCAGATCTGTTTAGTGAACTGCTGTCAGTATTGTGCATCTATTTCCTCCTGCCCCTGGCAGTGCTCAGAGCGTCTTTCAATATCTGCTAGGTGCTGTCACAGAAGTCAAAACGGACATCTACGTGACCAGCTTCGGGCCTGTGTCAGACGTGGAGATGGTAAGACACGATGTAAACTACACACGCCAGGGGCTCCAGAGTGGTTCAGGATTTTTTGCAAAACAAAAAGGAGTCCTGTGGCACTGAAAGACTAACACATTTATTTATTGCATGAGCTTTTGGGGGAGAAGATGCCACTTTGTTTCCTTTTTGGCCATTCTTGCCATGCAGGTTGTGGGATCTTCCCAGTGTGGGAGCTGGTCTCTGGCCCTTGGCTTGTTTTTTCAGGATTCATTACGGTGGCATCTGCGTGGACCATCATTAGAGCAGATTAGGAGCTTTAATCTTTTTGACAATCTCTGTCTCTCAGGGGCCAAGCAGAGCATTTTACTGTTGAGCTGTGTGTAGCTGTTCCACCGCTGTGTCAACCTAACGGGCCATGCGATTTCGGCAGCACTTGCAAGGCAAATGAGAGAGCAATGTGTTGTAAATAAGTTTAACAAGCTAAAGCCATGAGAGCTAGTGTTGTCTTTCCTTCTGATTTGCCCAATGCTGCTGGAGTGAAAGGAAGGATTGGTTAATGATGTATCACTGTGTTTAAGAAAATTGTAGGCAGATGGACTACAATGCAAAGATTTGCAGCAGGGCTATGTGTTAGGAAACAAACTAAAAGGCCTGGGGCTACAGTAAAACAAAGAAAAGTAATGAGTGATTCAGTAAGTCCCATGAGATCAAATCATTCCTTTTCCGAATACCTCCAAAGAGGTAGCCTTGTTAGTCTAGTTCAGCAGAACAAACAAGGAGTCCTGTGGCACTCTTAAAGACTAACAAATGTATTTATTGCATGAGCTTTCCTGGGAGAAAATCCCACTTGGTCAGATGAGGAACTTACAGAATGGGAGGAAAATAAATGCAGAAAAGTGTAAGTCATAGGATCAGGTCAGACTGCTACAGCAAATCAATGCAGTAGTTTAGAGTCAAACACTGGGGAACAGACTATTCAAAACATCTGACCAAGCGGGATTTTTCTCCCAAGGAGGCTCATGAAACAAATAAAGTTGTTAGTCTTTAAAAGTGCCACAAGACACTTTGTTCTTTTCTATGTGGGGAAGTCAAAACTGTAGGGTGAGATCCCCAAATACGAGTGCTTCAGAAGTGTTATTCATTTACAATAATATATACAGAAACTAATACCAAGAGTTTAAACCACTGAAACCAAACCACGTTCCATGCTTCCTAAATAATCAAGAAGTACAGTTACATGTTATGTTTCAGTCTTGGTACGTGAATACTGAGCTATAGAGACTGGGTAATTTCTAAGTCAGGTGGTTACATTAAATTCATATATTTGGGCTTCCAGTAATTTATTTTGGGTGCTTAAATGTGGATTTCTGAGACTAACATCATTCTCTCAGATTGTGAAAAGTTCAAACATGGACATTAGGAAAGTTTTTGCAAACATCCATTGTGATAATACCATGAGGTAACTTGACACATGCAGCAATATAACACAATAATAAATATGTATAAGACTTTGTAGCAGATATGGAAAATAAACTAAGAGCTATTGAAGGCATCTTTTGTTCATTGTCACTAAGTATTGAAAGTTTCTTTTAGCATATAAAGCGTATAAAATTAGATATGTGTATGTGCTTTACAACTGTAGTCATTTGAATTAAATTACTATATGCTGTATGAGAGCAAAATGAACCTTCTTTGTATTGATATTAAATTATCTGTTCAATGATTAATTTGCAGCTCTTCATTAAAATAGTAAGAGAATAGGATATCTCTCTCTTAGAGCAGGTTCTGGATTTTTTTGTTTTGTTTTTAGTAACTACTTAATGATAATAGGATTAAAGTGATTTAAGCAGTGGGGAGTGAAATATCGTTACCATGTGTGTTAGGTCCTCCACTTAGTTAAAGTAGCTCAGTATTGCTGGCCATGACCTCTGATTGGTTTCTTTTCCTATAGGAATACACAATGGATGTTTTCTTTCGGCAGACGTGGACTGATGAGAGGTTGAAATTTGGTGGGCCAACTGAAATTCTTAGATTGAACAATTTAATGGTCAGTAAAATTTGGACACCAGACACCTTTTTTAGAAATGGGAAAAAGTCCATTGCTCACAATATGACAACTCCTAACAAACTTTTCAGAATTATGCAGAATGGAACTATTCTCTATACAATGAGGTAAGATCCTACTGTGCTGTTTCCTGTTCAGCTTGTTTTCTTCTGCTAATGAAGGAAATGAATACAATTTATTTTGCTGTATTTTAGACTGACCATTAATGCTGATTGTCCCATGCGGTTGGTAAACTTCCCTATGGATGGGCATGCTTGTCCACTGAAGTTTGGGAGCTGTAAGTTTTGTACAAGTTTCAGATTTTTCAATATATCTTTATGTTTAAATAACAGGCTGTAGGGCATGTTAACAACTTAAATCACGTGAAAATGGGGCCTTAGGGCAGTCCTTAATAGCAGTTAACTTACTATAGGCCCATGTCCGGCATCAGAATCTGCTAGTGAGTACCACTATGACTAGGACATTGCATAGGCAGAGGCATCATGCTAGTGGATCTCATTGCAAGCCAATGGTTATAGACTGTATTGCTTTTTTGTTAGCCTGATAGATCCAAGTATATATTAGTACCTTTTTATCACATCTGTTGTTCTAGCAGTGAAGAAAGGTTATCATTCCATGTGCTCACTTATTTAAAACAAAGTGTATTTTGAATGCAGAAATAGTCTTAAATGACCAGTTGCTATCAATAGACCTTTTAGCCTCACACAGCTGGAGAGCAGCACAGTGAGCTGGAGCAAAGTGGGATAATTTTCAGGGCACTGGCTATCTCATAGACCCACATATGGCAGATACAACAGGTCAAGATGGGACTTAAGTAGAGAAAGGGGGACCCATCATCTCAGGGAGCTGTAGTGACTGCTTATGTTTCATAAGAAAGCCCTTTAATGCTAGGTAGATGGGTGGTTGCTGTCATCTGGATAGCAAAAGGGGGAAATAAATATGAACGCATGGGTACAAGGTCATTTCATTTTTTATGGAAGGAAACAAGACAACTATTAAGGGAGCACAAAGTATTCTGATTTGATAGGGAATTTTTAAAAGTATAATAAAAGAAAACCCTTTATAGAATTCAAGACATCAAGCTGAGCATATTGTTAGTCTATGTCATGGGTTTTCAACCTGGGGGTGACCATCTTCTATGTTTACTCTGTTACTAAATGGGGGAAATGGTCCTGTTTAGGTGGAAATCTCTATGGGAACCAAAGTGGAAGAAGAAGTTGGAGAAGCTATTTTATTGTTACCCTCATCCTTCCTGTCCCTTCCTGTTTGTTAGAGTCCTGGATTAAATTTTGTTTTAGATTAAAAAATGTATCTAATGGTAGGGACCATGTCTTCTTATCTGTACAGCTCCTACCACACTGGAGTAATGGTATTTATTTTGACCATTGGGCATTACTGTAATTTAATTTATAATGTCCATTCTTTTTTCCATTATTTCCCAGATGCCTATCCAAAAAGTGAAATAATTTATACATGGAAAAAGGGACCACTGTATTCAGTAGAAGTACCACAAGAATCTTCCAGTCTCCTCCAGTATGATCTTATAGGACAAACAGTTTCTAGTGAAACAATTAAATCTAGCACAGGTAAGACATAGCCTCATGTTGAATTGATGTATTATAAAACTCTCACTGGAAACCCACTAAATTACTCTAATTTTTATGTCTCCAACTGTTTGCTCTTCATCCGCTAACTAAAATAGCTGAGAAGTTTCTATTTGTTTCCTATCACAGAATAGTTTTCAAATAATTGCTCATAGACAAAGTTTAATGTAATTTTAAGCAACATTGCTTTTTCAGTAGTAGAACGACGTATCAAAGTAATACCTGAATCACCTGCTTTCTTCATGTCTGTTGATTCACTTTACCTGCTGCTGATCAGCTAAACTTCACCATACAGTAGAAAGCCCATTGTTCATCGCCAGTTTCCTCAAAACACAGCATATTAGTTAAGACATTCCAGGGTTTAATCTCTTAATGTTCTTTCACAGACTGCCAAAATAATGCTGCTCTACTTGTCTCCTAACAGGTGAATATGTAATAATGACAGTTTATTTCCACTTGCAAAGGAAGATGGGCTACTTCATGATACAGATATATACTCCCTGCATTATGACAGTCATTCTTTCTCAGGTGTCTTTCTGGATTAATAAGGAATCTGTTCCAGCTAGAACAGTTTTTGGTATGCTGTGTTAAAATCTCTGTAACAGCTCATGTTATCATTCCATGTATTCATCACTTTTCATTGCTTGTGTGTTTCAGGTGAATATTCACTTCAGCTGCTCTATTTTCATCTGCAAAGGAAAATAGGCTACTATCTCATTCAGACATACATTCCATGCACCATGACTGTTGTCCTGTCTCAGGTTGTGTTTTGGATCAACAAAGAATCTGTTCCAGCAAGAACTGTAGCTGGTATTCATGTTTTACCATGAATTTCATTCATTGTATTGAATCCACTATATTGAACAGCTACTGTAGTCTGATGGGGATTTGCTTTTAAGTAGAGAAAGAAATGCTGATGGGGTCCAGGGAACAAAAACTAAATAATTACATTGAATCCCAATAAGTGATATTTAAAAGAATCCCACCAGGAACAGAATTCTGTGCCAAGAAAATTTGCATAGCAAGTTTTTACTGTTTTTTTCCTGTTCCCCCAATATGCTGTACATAGGCACTCCATTCATGTGAGCACAGAGAATTAAGATTCATCATTCAGATTTGAGAATAGGAGGTTGCCCTTGATTATCTTCTGTTAAAACAAATATTTAGATTCAAGGAAAAGTTTACCAATAAAAATCAAGAAAATTAAATTTATAGTGTTAAACTGGAGAAATCTCTGAAAAGTAATTTTAAAAGACTGGCAAATAAACTAAAAGCTCATACACAGGCACTCTTTTTCACCTGGTTTTCTTGACATTGGGCCACTTTCTCTCCAATGAGTTAACGGTGAACCATCAAGCTGAATATTTTGAATCCTCATTGCTGATTTCTTTTTGCTTTTGTAAGTTCTTATTTTTACATCATTATTGATTTTGGACCTGTACTGTGCTCATAACATCAAAGACAAAGCTTCCACTGACTGAACTGTTGAGTAGGACCACAGTATATTTAGAGCTGGAGAAAAAAATTCTCAAAAATATTTGTAGTGAAAAATGGGCGAAATTGTATATTTTAATGAGTTTTTTCCTTCATACAGTTTTTCAACCAGCTCTAGGTATATTACTATAAATTCCTTGGAGCTCAGTCCTGTAGAGTTTATACAGACCAAACACCTGTATTCATGTTTTATACTGAGGTTTTAGTCTTAGTATCTAGGGTCATATTTTCATCATTAGTTTAAAATTTGGTCCCCCAGCTTCAGAAGAAAGGAAGATTTAGTTCTATGGGTCTAACTTGACTGAAATAGAACTATTAATGTGTGTAAATCTATTCATATGTGCATTTGAGCCATTGGACGCCTTGGGCCCATTTGGGGCCAGGTGCACACAATTCACATTGACCTGAAATAAAGTTATGATTGCATGTTCATTCATGAAATCCAAGCTGACGGTAGACTCCATAAAACAATGTGGAACTCAAAAGTAGAGGTCACTTTTGAAAATTTGAGAATTAATTTTTATTTTCTTAAGCACTCAGAACTGGAAAGAATCATCATGTACTTGGATAAGTTGACATAACAGGCTTTTAAAGGGTGTTCCATCACTATTTAAGTGCAGTGTGTATAGAGCAAATGCGGGTTGACAAGAAACAGTTCAAAATAATCAGAAACATATCATAGCATATTTGGTAAAATTTATACTATTTACCTGACAAGCTGAATGAGTGATTTGGAACATCTCAGTCTATTGGGTAAATAGGTCTTCAGACTGATATGTTTGAATCTGTACAAACACCTGAAATGACAGCTCTTATGAGCCACTTTGGACTGAATAAAAAAATAGAGAGTTAGAAACAGTGGAATATTCTTAGGAAACACAGTAAAATGCAAGTGCCTTTGTCAGTTTTGCTGAACATTACTAATACGAGGCCTGACCCCATGAATGTAAAGAACAAATCCATCAGTCCTTAGAGCACTCAGTCCAGTGACTATAATGGAAGATTCAGCAGAGTAGAGATTGAAGGATTTAGCCCAGTTACAGCAAGTCTTTATCCAGACAAATAATTCCAGAGACTTTCACCTGTAAAATAATTGCAGGGCAAGTTCTTTACTACCTAGAGCAAATTTCCAGGCCCAGTAACAAGCCAGAGGTTTAAAATGGGAGTCCTGATACTCCATTATGTATAAAATTGGAAAACACTGATAATAAACTTTATTATCTAAAGTGAATTTGGTTAGAAAAGTCACCTTAATTGCCCCAAATTAAAGCTTTAGAGAGGGAAGAAAGGAGAAATTAATGATGGGATATCAAAGCTAGTCCGCCGAAACCAGTTCTAACAGTATAAAAAATAGGCCAGTGCTGGAGACAGGCTGAATCCCCCCTTAAAGAGTGCAAGATTATATTCTATAGATATTATAAAGAAAGCCATGAGTCCAAGATGAAGGAGAAGCAGAGATCATAAAGATCTGCTTGCTAGAAACTTCTGAATGAATCACTGACATAGGCAGAACCATCTCAGGGACAGTAGTACTCCCGCATGCTCCAAAAGGGCAGTGGATTGCCACCGTCCATGTTCCCATATGTGTGTGACTTCCAGCCTGTAGCAGACTAAAGAGCATGGGTATTTGGGCATTAATTTAAGTAAGCCCAAGTAAATGTCAAGTGCAAGTTTTCATTTCCACTGTGCTCATGGCCTTAGCACCTCAACCAGATGCCATATGTGGATGAAAGTCCTCCTAAAGAGTCCCTCTATATGAATATTTAGCTAATAGGTACAGGGTGGAAAATCTTATGCACAAACAGATATGACCAGCTTTCTCGTGTTTTTTCTCCGGTCACACTGGGAGCCAGAATTTGACCTTTGATTTATCATATTCATTAAGATCTCAGAAGTGAATTCTTAAAGCAAAAATTTTATAGTGCAGAGAGTGAAATAAAGTGAATTTTATATGTTTTTGTTAACTCCTAAAACTTGCTGAGAAATGTTTGAAATCTAAAGTCAAAGATAGACAACTATTAATTTTACAGTATTTTTCAGCTATACTGTAGCATTTTGCTAGATAAGGCAGTTTTTGTCAGTCCGAAGCATTTCAGAAAAATCAAATTTTAAAATGATTCAGCCCTCACTGATAGGATTTTGGAAGATTCCTAACATCTTCATTCCAGTAAACATAAGCCATTATACAGACACTGAATCCAGCCATGCATTATTAAATATCACTACATAACACATAGCAGTGTTTTAATCTGAGCACACATGATCTTGAAGGGTTCACCCTTGTGCATGTATGACACAGGAACTTTTGACAACGAAATATACCTTAACTTTTCACTGCATTTTTAAATGGCACAGGGATGTACAGTTTAGGTGGCTTATTCAATATGCATAGATATACAAATATGAAATATTTGAAGCACAAGGCATGCTTCATTATCTGTTGAGTTAGTGGAGAGGGAGCACAGTAACGAAACAACAGGAATGTAATCTATATATTTAGTATACTTTAATGGCAATATGGATATAAGCAAAATCCTTACTTTTCATTCTGTTCTTTTAAAGGGATTACTACAGTTCTAACAATGACCACTTTAAGCATCAGTGCACGCCACTCTTTGCCCAAGGTGTCTTATGCTACCGCCATGGATTGGTTCATAGCTGTGTGCTTTGCCTTTGTCTTCTCTGCACTTATCGAATTTGCAGCTGTCAACTACTTTACCAATCTTCAGACTCAGAGAGCAATGAGGAAGGCAGCCAGGGCAGCAGCACTAGCAGCAGCACTAGCAGCAGCAACTGTACCGGCAGAGGACGAGATTGTCTCGGTAACTGCTCTTTTTTCTGATAATAAGCATCATATAGGAAGAGACAGCCAAAGTAGTGAATGCAAAACAATTGAACAATATTAAAGTGATCTTGGGCTGGAACAGATTACATAACTGAGTCACATCAATTGAAACATCAAGGAAGTTATTGCTCTAATATCAGAAAGGGAAAGCAATTCATTTTTTATTCTTGTTTTCTTTGGTCATTCTGATTTGTATGAAGCAAAACAATTACAGGAAAAAACACATTAGAGTGTTATATACACATACTGTCTTTGATCAATGCTGTAAGGACCGTGATTCAGGCAAATAATCACCCATATGCAGACCACCTTATAGGAAGATTGCAGAATCTGCCGAGGACTGTTCTAAAGAGTGAGAATGTGTGTTGGCTAGATGGTTAATAGATCAGTGTAATATACATGCCATAAATGGGTCAGCTGGGGGAAGGGGAATTAGCTTTTACATAAACTTGGCATTTGTTACTTGCGTAAAGAACTGTGTTGGTGGAGGCTTTGAGAAAGACACAGATACACAATTTTTTGGGCCTGGAAATCTCAGGCCCTGTCTAGACAAATGGCTAGTGTGTGGCAAACTGGGATGGAGGTCTACAGTGCCCAGATTGTGTAAAATGAGGTTAAAGAAATGCCCCCTAAGAAACTGAAGTAAGACCGACTTCAGCAGAACTAGTGCAGTAATGGATAATGAAACAGTAGATTTTCAGTTTTGATGAAACTTGTAAATAAATGTGCATAATATAAGTCTAAAAGTGGGTGAATTTTTACGTTTTGATTATTCTAAGGAAATCTTAATTATGTTGCCTTACCAAAGCTTACAAGAATAAAAGCAGATAATATATTTGTTAACTTTCAGATACAGTCATTTTTTAAAAATGTCATGACATTTAAGAAAGGCTCAGTTGTTATGACAGAACTATTATCATTTGACTGAGGACATTACATACCCTATGGGCTCGATATTATAACAGCAAATTAATGCTGCAAAGGTAAAATGCCATACACCTAAAGACTAGGAGCACGTCCTTTGTTCCATTTAAAGACCCAATGATATAAAATACTAAAGAAAAGATATTATCTACAGATGGTACATTACATATATAAAAATTAAATTAATTCATAGCAGACAAGGAGAAGAAAGAACAATGTTATAGGAGTCCATAAAGTGCCCAGTACTTGGAGAAGAGCAATAATGTAATTTTATAAAATTTGGAGTGCAAAGATAGTAAGTAGGCAGAGACATCAAATTATACCCAGAAAAACATTTAAGTACGTACTACCATCATTAAATTTCTGAACACAACAGAAAAAAAAATGTATTAGAAGATTCAACTCCTTTTCATAGGTAGACATACTTTTATCTTATTTTGGGGGGGGGGGAAGACATTGATGCATATGGTGGAACCTGAATAAGAAAAGGCAGCCACAGGAGGCCAGTGAGGCAGGTAAACTTGCTCCATGACATTCCTATTTCCTGTTCCCAGAAGTAGGAATTAGGAGGCTCTCCCACAGTATTGCTTTCAAAGGCATCGTGAGACTGATCCTGCAAGGTGACGAGTTCCTGCAGCTCCCACAACAGAGAGTTTAGCAGGACTTTTCAGTTTTTAACTCAAGAGTCGCTAGTGAAGAGGATATTGCATTCATATTGCAATTGTTCAGTCAAATACCAAAATCCAATTAGCACTTTATTCTCAACCTCTTCATTGATTTTCAGAGGCCTCATATTAGTATTGAAAAATTTGCTATCTAGTACATATAGCTGTATTCGGTGCCTCGCACGTTGACAAGCTCCACCTCTTTGGAACTTGCTATCCAGTGTTTTGGATGTGATTCTGCTCCCTCTTACAGTGATGTTGCATGGTGCATAATCCAGATAAGGGAGGGGAATTACTGAGCCATTGCCTTTCACAAACAAACTCCCCTATTTTTGAGCTCTAGTGCAGATCACAGAGGAGGTTTAGCTTCCCTGAAATAGGGCCTATATTCATCCAGTTTAACTGCAGACTGAGCAATTCCAGCAAGCAAATTTCTGTAGTTTTCCCTCCTCTGCATAGGCTGCTGGGTGTGAATCTGCAAGAAATGCTACAAAGCAAAGGAAGGGAAAGCCCAGCAGCTGAAGACATTGCTTTCCACAGCTATTTTTCAAGTCATGCCTTGGGTTGACTCTAAAAAGCCTCGCAGCATCTATAGCAGAGGTCTCAAACATATGGCCCACAGGCCACATGCGTCCCCTAAAGCTATTTCCTGCAGCCCGCAATGACACTATTGTTACCGATATTTGCAACATCGCTATATAAAAAGGTTTCAGTGGTGCAGCCCTCTGGCTAATGTACCAGTCCTCATGTGGCCCTCATGATGATTTGAGTTTGAGACCCCTATCCTCTCACTGCTGAAGGGATTTACATAGTCTCCATAGCACTAGAGCCCAACCTGAGCACAGGCTAAAAATCTAACCTTGAAGGAACCAACAAAACAGTCTGAGAAATCTGAAACCTTCAGACTAAATTCCCCCCTCAAGGGTTTAAAATGTAGAACTAAGTACAATCAATAGTTTTCTCTTTCTAAGAAACACAATATACAAAGATTTTCCATAACAGAGCTATTTACAAATATGTGGCAGCTAGACTTAGGAAATGAGTGAAAATCAACCAGAAAATACCATAAACACAGTACAAATAAGTTAAGAAGATTTCAAACAGCAGTGCATCAAACTTCTCCTCAAGCAAAACTTCAGAGTTTGAATCATTATAAACACCCATGGAGCACTGGTCCACTTTCATCCTGCTGGTTTGTTTTACAGATGTGCCCATCTCCTCAGGAATAGGAAAGGGAAAATTGAGGGGAATAACAAACAAACAAAACCCACCAGTGCTTACCAGTTAGAAGAAGGAGATGTAGCAAGCAGTCACAAAAAATGGCTTCTTTAGGACTAGAACTGTTTGACTCTGCCAGATTTAAAGGGCCAACTCCCCCATAAAGGCATGCTGAGAAATATTCTTGGTATAAGGGGAGTTAATAGGACTTAAAATGTTCATAAGGAATATGTTTTGAGGGCAGGACATGTGCTTGTGTTTTGTATGCTACTGCTATATCACTCTCCTATTTTTATGCTGAAACTTTGGGACCGTGTTAATTTTTCCTTTTCTTTCTAGAGTTCTGTCCTTTATGTTTTTTACCCAGTTCTTATACTTTGGTTCCTTACTTCTTATCTGATTCTAAGTTCTCTCATTGCTTTCTGTCATATTTCTATTTCTTTCTGATTCTTCAAGGTCTATTTCTTCTTATTCTAGATCTTAGTTTAATTGTTGTTTAAAGATTTTCTGTCTTCTCTAAGTCATCCTCTGCATGTTTCAGAATAGTTTTTAAGCAGGTCCTCTGCTATTCTCCCTGAACAGTTATCTAAAGAAGAAAATTTAACTTTAAACCCTTATCTTCCTAAATCACCACCAAGTTTTCCACTTCGTGTGACTTAAAGAAACCCCTTAATTAAAAATCTTCAGCTTCTCCTATGCTCTCAGATCTGCTTGCCTTCTTTTCTGCTCTGTTGTATTATTTCTCCCTCAGAGTAAAAAGACCTTTTTTCCACTATGATGATAGGTTTTTTATTTTTTTCCCCCATGGGTGGTGATTGTCAGGGTTTTAGTTTTATCAGTGGGGAGTTTCATTAAGAAATGTAGTGAGCTCTTCTTGTGTCAAAAGGTAGAGTGCTATCTGCCTTCTGTCTTGATAGAGATTACTTCTTAGACAGTGAAAATTGATGAAGGATTTCAAGGTTGGACGAGTTGCCGGAGAGCCAAGGTGAAGAAATTATGAATGGGTAGTGTCTGTGCCAGACACCAGCATTTTTGCCACCATGTTATCTAAACCCAGCCCAACCAGTCTAATTGATAGGGTGTTGTGTATACCCGTGTAGTGGTGAGCACCTCTGCTTAATATACAGATGGTCCTAGGTTCAAGCGCCAAGGGGTTGGACTCAGTGATCTCATGAGGTCCCTTCCAACCCTATGGTTTTATTCTATATCCTGTCTACTCAAACATATCTTCTGGTGATATAGCAATGATAGGATAGTTGCATCCCCCCATTGGAAAAAAAAATCCAGGCTAGGAGCCAAGGCCAGAGAGAGAGAACCTAATACTGAAGAAAATTCAAAGAGCCATTTGAATACTTTAGCTGCTTGAATAATTTTAAACTTACCAAGGTAAAGTGGATTCAGAATATATTCAATTTTTCTACTACAAAAATCATTCTGAATACTGTAAAATTGTCCCTCTCCTATTTTGGGATAGCTAATATTATTCAAATACCCTGTTTTATTCAAAATCTCTTGTTAATATATTATTACATAATCCTACACCAAAACTCTGTAATCTAAAAATAGAGAAGGCACAAGGTCAAATTCTATTTTGTTCTACCCAGTGGAGCTGCTACAAACTTTCATTAAGTCATTGGCTCCATTAGTTTCAGTAAGACATTGTGGGCTGAATTCTGCTCTCAAGGAAGTGATGTAAACACAGAGTGACTCCACTGGTTGCCAAGGAGTCACTCTGAATTTACATCAGTTGGCTGAAAGCAGAATTTGGCTCATTGTGTTTGTCAGCTGCAGGTGATCCCTGTGTGAAGTATAAAACTGTGGGTACTCCACTCCAGAATATGACAGCAACAAGCTGAGAATGCAGCTGGACCCTGACAGAAGTCCACTGTTATTTTTACAGGAGCTATGTTTGTTCCAGCATATCATAAACAAACTTGAACCCATAGGACAGGTGAGCAGTGCAGCTCTTATATTTTTTCCATTCAAATATGTGTTTTAAATGTTAAGCATAATGTTTCCTCTTCACAACTCTGTCTACTCAGCAGGCTCAGTTTCTGAAAGTGTTCTATGGTTGGATCCCTATGGGTTTGTCTGCACTTACAACTTAGTTCAAATTAACAAGGATTAATTCAAATGAAATTAATGCATGGCGACACTGACTTTCATTACTTCAAACTAAGGAATTTCTTAGTTTGAAGTAATGAACGCTAATTTTGAAGTTATAAAGCCTCGCTTAACTTCAAAGTAACATTTAATTGAAACTTATTAGTTCGAATTAACCCAATTGAGCCACGTTAATTCAAAATAACCATTAGTTTGAATTAACACGGTTTGACCTTCTTCATCCCAGGGTGCCTTCCTCTTTCTATGTATTGGCTAGGGACATGGCCCTTCTAGGGTGCCATGTTGCCAAAATTCCCATGGGGCCCCTCTCCTACATCGAACTAGCTAGTCTTGTTCATGGACATGCTAATTCGATTTGGGTTTCTAGTGGGCCATGTTAGTTCAAATTAACTTAGTTTGAATTAACCCTTATTTGTTTGAATTAATTAATTTGAACTAAGTTAATTCTAACTAACTTCTTAAGTGTAGACAAAGCCCGTGAGACTCACTGAATACTCTGGAGTCTTACTGACTTCAAGGGGGAGCTCGAGTCCACCAGTACGAAAGAGAACAGACGCCTAAGTCAGTTTGTATGGGCGTCCATTGTATAGTATCCAAAGAGCTTTTGCAACACAGGAGTCATAGAGCTTAAGAAGGATTATTTCCTAGTGCAGCTGGTCAGAATTTTTGACATTTTGATAAAAAAACAATCTCCCTCCCCAATTAAATAACATTTCCAATTAAATATTTTGGTGAAAGCTTTTTGCTGTTGGTTTTTTCACACATCTCTTTTTCTTAAGCCACAAAGCTGTATGGCTTAAACAATAGGGGTTCTGATTCTGTCTTTAAGCAACATTCCCCAAGTGTAAAGGAACCTGATGTCTTTCCACTATAAAGGATTTAGTTCCCTGTGATTACATCAGTCAGAATATGTTGGGCATACCTAATGAGAATCCTAGTATAGCTGAAAAAGAGAGGGCAAGTAATTGATGATCATCTGGATCCACAAAAGTTAAATGTTTCCTAGAGCAATAGAGCTGGGGGACAGGGATGGAAGAGAGAGTTGAAATCCATATACAAATATATTTTGAATGTTTTGTATTTCAAGATATGAAGAGGTTTTTCCCCTGGCAATTAGACATTGTTGCTCCACACTGCAGTCTGATCTCAGTAGTCACAGCAGCACACATTAAAATAGGACAAAACAACTGAGTGCAGAGTAAAACGAAGGAATATATCACTTCTTTTTTTTTATAAAAGCTGCAAGAATTGCACAAAGTAAGTGGAGAGATTGAATTCTGCTTACAGTTTTACAGGGGCCACTCTGGAATAATTTCATTTAAATTTCTGGGTTGGCACCTGTGTATCTAAGAACAGAACTTGGCTTTAACCATTTAATATAAATAACATAAAACAAAGATATTTTGCTGTAGGCTTAGTAGTGTCTATTTGCATTCTGATGTATGCTATTGTGGAACTGCATTGATATGGTAAGATTATACATCTTTTAAAAAGCATGGAACTTTTTAATTTTACCTCCCAAAACCTGATTTTGACTTTAAGGGGGCCCATTATACCAATTGCTCACTTGTTTGTAATGGACTCAGCAGCCGGTGGGAGCAACCTAGTACTTCAGAGACAAGGCAACTAATTCAGGGCCAAATAGAGAACCTCTTATATACTGATAAGCAGTTCCTCATGGATATGGTCTCATTGACTTTATTGGAACTACTCTTATGAGTAAACACTCACCACTGTTCCCTCTAATTACTCATAGACTGTGTGCGCAAACAATTTCTTTGTGTGCACAAAACCATTTCATTTCTTTTTCAATATTAGCGCTATTGAATTTTTTTGTCCGCACTTTATTTTTTTGTGTGCACAGGTTTCATGACCTGTGTGCATGCGCACACGCACACAGCTTAGAGGGAACAGTGCTCACCAGTGTGAGTAAAGGCTTCACCATATTATCCAATATGCTGATAGATTGAATACTTCCAGTGGTGATTTTGTTTTAAATCCATGTCTGTGTCAGTCAGATATAAATGAGTGTGCTTCTTCGTGTCCTTTTGCCATTAGGTCAACAAACAAAAATAAGAAAGAAAACTATCGTTTCTTCTTCTTTTGCTTCTTCATTAAAGTTTTGTAGTGTCTAGGACCCAGATTCACAAAAGCATTCAAGCGTCTAACACCCCTAATGAGACATAGGCCCCTGGATATGTTTCTCTGAGAATTCTGTGCCCTGGTTAGTGATTTCTTTAATATTTTATTGCACCGGTAGGAATGTCGTGTATCCATAGGTGTGTGAATAAAATGAAAGGGGGAAAAGAGTAGAAGAGTCCCCCCTCATTTAATGCTTGTCCAGGCATATTGAGCTTTGGCACTAATTTCATTTTCATTCCAGTGTGATGACAGCAAAATTCTATATCTTTACCTAGTCAATTACTGAGAAAATAAGAAATATCACATTTTTCTATTTGAAAGTTTAGAGTTTATTACCATTGATTTCTTTTTATTTCACTTCACTGACAGGAAAAGTACATAGTCTTAAGTGTGTGAAGGAGACAGACATAAGAAGGTATAAAGCTTCATGGTATCTAAGCATATAAGACACTCATTTTAGGATCATGATTCAAGCTGCACTGACAGCAAAATCACATTTCCACAATACAAAGAAATGTAAATATGCAGATAATTTTAATGTGATTTTTAATTAGAAATATCCAGAGAATAATATATACACAAAATTAATAATACACACACAACATCCATATAACAACAAAGAAGGCTAAAATAATGAATTACATACACTCCAAACCTATATATCTTTTCTAACTGGAGTTAAAAATCTGATCCTACAATTTGCTGAGAACCTTCTGCATTGTGGCAAGAATACCCTGGCAAAGTGAATCACGGCCTGAATGGAAAAGGCTGTTTTGTCGGCACCCAAAGGGTATCACTTTAGTTGCATAACCCTTAGGCCTAGACAGCACTGTACTACTCTCCATAGGCTTCAGTACCTCCTGTTTAGTTTTGTTTGAGTCGTATTTCAAGTTAGTCCTTCATTGTGCAGTATGATCCACATTGTTGGTTGGACAGTATCCCTCAGATGGCCACAATACTCTATAGGGATGCAAGGGCCCCCCACACAAGCCAGACTGCAGACATGGAGCTTTTGGTTTTTTTTAAATTTTATTTTGCTGCAGCATCACAAATGTGCACTGTCAGCAAAAAAGCCACATATTCTTAATACGCAGGTTCTTCTGCAATTTGTCAAATCAATGAACAGCGTTTGAGATTTTGTCTTAGATGTGCTGAGCGAGTTTGCTTTATTGTACCTCATAATCAGGGATTAACATAGCTTGCTAGTTTTAATGGTTCATATATTCTCTTTCTGTTTAGTGTTTTGGCAAAATTTTATCATTGTGCCGTAGGCTCAATGCTTTTTGTCAGAGAAAAAAACTCAAAAGAGAAAATCCAAATAGAGAAAATGAACAACTACAGTAACTATTCAGAGCTCGTTCATCACAGAATCTACAGGTCCCAATCCCCACATATAAACTCAATCCATTTCATTTGAGTGAGAGATATGGGTTGTTACTTTTGGTCAGAGATGTTGGATGAGTTTTCACTGGGAGCCACCAAGCTGAGACTGAGTTGTATTATAAACTTGAGAATAATTTACAATGATTGTGGTGGTAAGGCAGTCCACTGCAACAAAGCAGACCAAATCTTAAACTGCCATCTGCCCCTTTTGCATTGCTTAGGTAGCAGAAAGGGACCATAAAGTTGGTTGAAACAGCTATTTGAGGTTTCCCTCCAGAGGTTTATACCAACACTACCAGTTGTCCCTCAGTGCATGCCCAGGGAACTGGCCATTAATGACTGGAGCAATAATGTGTCCTGGTCATTTATGGCTGCTGGAATAGACCACAGAGGTGTAACTTAAAGCAGCGCTGATACTATTTTTAATGGCTCCAGGTGCTATCCTCTTCCTGGATATTTCCAGGACGAGGAGCATGAAACCAGCTTCCCTCTCATTTCATGTCTTCGGCTGAGCATAGTTCAACAGCGCCCGAAACCTGGGACTAATGAATATATTCCGTGTCTTGATTCTGTGATCAAGTGTTCTGTGAATGCAATGCTAAAGGAGGATGTACAGGTAGGCCCTTGAACGTAATGGAGGAGTTGAAATGAAAGGAGTTTCCTGCATCTTGTAGTGGCAAAAATCTCCCAAATTTTATCATTATTTGATGTGAAGAGCATGTCCTATCATAGTATGCTAGGGCTATTTATTTCTTAAAATATGTGCTGTACTAAATAAAGGTCTGCTCATTGCATACTCTGGGAATACTAGGCTCTGAAAAACACATCCCCAGTAAACAACCTCCAGCAAATATCTGCCAATAACCTACCCCTGCAGCAATATAAATATAATAAAGTCACTGACAAAATCCCCACCTGATCTGCCTTCTGTGAACACCTATACAAAGGAATTTGCTATCTTTACATTAAAAATGGAGCACTAGAAAGCATGCTAGTGTACCTGCTGCCAAAGCATCCTCTGCAAACAGTGGCGTATTTTTGTTTTCACTATGTATGTCTACATAGCCTGGGGGAGTGAGCTTCCTAGCCCTGGTCAATAGACTTGGGCTAGTGGCACTTGTGCTAGCACTCTAGAAACAGTGCTTTGAAACTCCACCTTGGGTGCTGAAACCTAAGAAGGTGAGGTGGCCTACAGAGTCCACGCTCCAGCCTGCAACTGCAACTTTAAAGCTCTGCCAACACAACTGTTTTTAGAGTACTAGTGTGAGCCCGGACAGCCTAAGGACTGGCCAGTGTAAATACACCCATTTGGACCGGTTCTACACCATGGTACCACCATGACTTCAGTATAGTGAATCTGGGTTTACAGCAGCGTAATTCAAGGCAGGATTTGGTCCAATCTGTGTATATCAGAGTGCTGTTTATGGACAAGTGATGTGATGAAATAACAAATGCTCTTTTTTTTTTTTTTTTAATTGTGCTTATTGTCCAGGACTGTGGAAAGACCATAGTCTCTTTAACTAAAGCTAAATACAGTATGTCTAGCAACACTGCAGTTTCAAAAGCAGGGCACGAAAGCAGAGTAGGATAGTGACTTGGAGTGAAAGTAATGGCTCAGGCTCAAGCAGTCAATCTGTTTAGAGAGACGGATTATTATTATGATTAGTGCCAGTGGATATGGATAACCCTCTTTCTGTTTCTGTGACACATCTGTGGATGATCCCCCCCTTCAAACCAGGCTGCTGCTTGCTGTGTAAGTGGAAAATACAGAAATCAAACATCTGTGTTCCAGATAGGCACAGCTCCACAGTATGTATACTATTTCTTAATCCATCTGCAAAACATGTTTCTCTTCAGTTATTTGACATAATGTAGGTAGGGGTTTGGGATTCAGGAAAGAAACTCCAGGGGTGGAGGAATAGAAACAGAGAAAGACGGAAAAAGCATTATTATTGTGCAAATAGGAGCTTATTTCTTCCCACTGTCTTCTGTTTATGTTTTCTTAGACCAAATTTTGCAGGTGCATCTTTATCTATCTCTCTATCTATCTATACATATCAGGCATGGCCAAACTGCAGCTCAGGAGCCACATGTGGCTCTTCAATGAAAAATTGTGGCTACCGGAAGAACATCGGCAAATCAGTTTAGGAAAGCAGCCCCAGCCTAGGAGTTCAGGCTGGGGTCAGGACAGTGGGGAGAAGTGCAGCATGGCCTGGGATGGTGGGGAGAAGTGTGGCATGGTCAGGATTTTAAAAAACTTGTCCCCAGGCTGCAGTCTTCTACTTCAAGCAGCAGCTAAGTTTTTACTGTACAGGCCTAATTTTCATGGTAACCTTAAGTAATTGTTAGAATCTGACATTAGTAGGATTGCTATTTGTCCTCTTTTTACAATAAAATTAAAGTGTGCAGTGAATTTGAAACAGTAATTTTGGAGTAGGTAAAAGTGTATAGCTATAGATCTCAGTGCAGCTCTCGAAGGTTTAATAATCAACTTGTGTGGCTCTTGAGTTCCATAAGTTTGAAATCAGCACATGTATTCATGAGCAGAAGCTGACTTCTCGAGAAAGATGTATGGTTCTCTTTCATACTATAACAGTAATACTAAATACTGTAAAGAAAATTATTTTACATCCCTTTTGTTTAGCAAACATGTAAGACGTTGTCAGTACTAAGTATGTCAGATTATCTTGTTATCTGTACGTGTATGGTAGTAACTATAGATTACCAGAGATGTGATTGACTATTTCAACAAATGCTCATGTCTTTATTTGCTAACGTCCAGTCCTGCAACTTCTGCATTTAAATGAAATCCTCTGCATGGAGATTGCAGTTGCAAGATCAAGACATAAAGCTTTTATATTAAGATACTGGGATGTTCTTAAATAAACAATTCTCCTAAAATTAAACATCCAAATAATACATTTTGCAAAGTTTTGAGACTACAATTTTACACATCTAACAGCATTTTACTGTTCTATTGAATTAAAATATAAAAAGGTAAGAATGAATACATTGGGTCAGACCAATGGTTCATTTAGCTCAGTGTTCTGTCTTCTGGCAGTGGCCGGTACCATATGCTTCACAGGGAATGAAGTATTATTCAGCTAGGCAATTATTGGCTATATCTACATTTACATAGTTATTTCAAATTAGTTAATTCGAAATAACTATTTGATTTTAAACTGAAGTAATTAATTCAAACTAGAGAATCTTCACTAGACTCAGTTTGAATTAAAGTAGGATTTATTAGAGTTAGGGAGTCACTGCAAGCAGCCACAAGCAGCTCAGAGGCAAATCGGGCTCCCTTTTGGTTCCTAGCCCCGGCAGCCTGCACAGATGGGCTGGGGCTGGGGGGGCAGGTCAGCATGCTGGCTGGTGAGGAAAGCAGCCCACCAGGGTTCCCTACCCTCAGCAGGGAAAGGAGCCCTTGTTCCCAGCCCATTAATTTGAAATAACCCTTCTCCATGGCTAAAAGAGGGTTATTTCAAATTAATAACTTTGAATTTCAAATTAATTCGAAATAAAAGGAGGTTTTATTGTATCAAATTCATGCTTCCATGCTTCCATAATTCAAATTAAGGAACTGCTTAATTTGATATAATAAAATCCATGCATGGCCAGGGAATAAGGTACTTCAAATTAAGCCTCCTTCAAAATAACTTGTAAGTGTAGACATACTCATTGAGTGATCCATTCCTTGTCATCAGTGCCAGCTTCTGGCAGTCAGAGATTGAGGGACACCAAAGAATGGGGAGGTATCTCTTGACTATCTTAGCTAATAGCCACTGATGGAGTTATTCTCCTTGAATTCATCTAATTCATTTTTGAACCCAGTTATACATGTAGCCTTCACCACATCCCCTGCCACAAGTCCCAGAGGCTTACTGAGCATTGTGTGAGAAAGTCATATCCCAGCTTCATTTTACAATACAAGTATTCCATTAATCTAATCATGTTTAAATTGCTGAAAACTCTGATCATTAGTTTCACTCACTCCGTTTCTGCAGGTGCTGACTGAAAAAACTGTAGGTTTTCACCAATACGCTCACAGCAATTGTACCTAATTTAAGCACCAACTTTTTTATCCATAACCTTAAAATGTAGGTTTTGGGGACGTCCTCCCTCCTCAGTTTTTGTAAGCTTCAAGACCAGTTATGATGATAACCGATAAAACTGAGCAGAGTCAGTGAATCCACTGGAATCTTTAGGGTAGGAATTTTCATTTTGCTCACATTTCTACTGCACCTAGCACAACCAGAGTTTGGTCTATAACCGGGACTTCTAGGTGCCACGGTAATATAAATAACAGCATCATATAGGACAAAGACCTCAGTTGTAGAAATCAAGTAAGAATTAAGTTAGAACTGAGGATAGATACCTCCCTGCTAGTTCAGGAGCCCAGGACAAGTTCATTCAGGCTTAATAAACACAGGCAACCTGTCTTCAGTCTTTTTTTAATCAAACAGAATGGGAGAACATTTGAGAATGAACTTGGGATTCTCTAGGTCTTTTACAAGGAACGTAAACACAGAATGCATCAGTGGGTTGAGCTGAATTTTATTGATTTCATGACCTGGTTGAATTCTGAGATGGATGGACTGGCAAGAGGCACAATGTAGGAACAGGTGCTGATATCAGTGATGGTCAATGCTATTCTACAGAGCATTAGAAACAGCAGGGTTTCATTTTTATTCAACATAAATCATGCTATAACAATTGTCATAAAAATCCTAGTTACCATCTATGTCTGTCCTCAACTAATTGTATGCAAATTCTGTTTGAACCAATGAGATATGGGTGTACATATCTGAAGGTAAATCTGGCCCTATAAGCCAATGACTGGCATAGAAGAGAATTATGGGAGTTATGTCCTGAATACATGTAACCAGTCAATTAACCTCTTTTCTTCTGTATTCTCTCATCTGTCTTTTCCCTCTGGCTTTCTCACCTGGTCAATTATCTTTCCCTCCTTCACACAATCCCTATACATAATAATGTTAGCACAATATTATACGTAGAACACTTTTTCCTCTATCCAAAATATTGCCCCCAGATATCTGAATGTCTCTCTCATGAAAGTAATGGACATATATACACCTGATGACTGACTCTGGCCATTTACATGTCTTTGTATATTACAGTTGTGACTACTTTGAACTGTGCATAGAAGAATACCAAAAAAAAAAAAAAAAGTCAAAAAGCCAAGTGAAAGGCAGAAGGAAACATAATTTCACAATGTTCAAAGAAACTGCATATGTATCTTAGATCTCACAGCTGAAAATCTGATAACTGTACAATAACACATTTTCTCCCCACAGCATTCTGATTCCAACTGTAACCTGAAGAAGCGAATGAACTCCACAACCTCGCAGGTCGATCAGTCCCCTGAAGCCAGCATAAGGTCCAACAGTGCATCTCAGGGTCAACCGATGTCTAGTCCTCCACCAGTCCCACCACTGCCACCACCACCACCACCAATTGGAGGAACTAGTAAAATAGACCAGTATTCCAGGATCCTCTTTCCAGTGGCATTTGCAGGATTCAACCTGGTATATTGGGTTGTTTATCTATCAAAAGACACTATGGAAGTGAGTAGTAGTTTTTAATAGTGTTCAACCATTACAGAATGGAATTGTGCTTAGTAGGCCAGCATTTCTTTTTATTTAGCCTTTCAACGTTAGTTACTCAGCTCTTTGGAAGCTTCCAGTGAGACGTGTGTGTTGAAGACAAGGTAGTAATGCTGTTCAAGGGGGAGAAATTAAAACATTGTTTTCTACATATTGATGTACTTTCAGCAGAACCGGAGCAGTCCTCTAAGCCCTGGTTTATACTTGCTGCTGCTTCTGGCAGCCATCAAAGGGAGAGATATAAGTTACTTAGAGTAACTGCCTTTGACTTCTTAATGTCCACTTACCACAACAGCTCCCCTGTGTTGAACTGAAGGGAAATGCCCTGCCTTTGACTCAGTGCTACTTCACTTGAAGGGGCAGACTTCAGCAACTGACTTCCTAATTGACTGAGTAGGCCTTCACGTACCCCTCAGTTGAACTGAGAAGTTTGAATTGATGCTAATGAATTTGCTCTTATCAGTATAGACATGTCCTGAGCCTCCTAAAAAAAAAAGTAAAGTTCAAAATACATTTTAAGCATTAAACTGTGGGGGAAGAATTGGTGGTACTTACATTATACAATCACTAAATATTGTTCCAACATTAATATATCTATTACCCAGATGCATTTTATTTACCACAGTGAAGTTTGAACAGACATCCATATGCTGTCCCCCTTTGCTTAACCCTGTTTAAAAGATTTAGTCTTATTTTCATTAAACAGCACCGTGTCCTGTCCTCAGCATTCCAAGTCTCATTTTTAGGTGGTAGAAAAATGCATCTGATACAAATTTAATGCCTGTACGATAATATGTCAATGATTAGTTTATCATTTCCAGGCATTCATTAAAGCCTTAAATCTTTCTTTTAGTATCTTAAATTCTCCTTTGACTTTTTTTCCTTCCATCTAAATATGGATGGGACAAAAGAATGATGCAAACCATGAGGTGTTGGCTTCATTGCCATGTTGTCTTCCAGCCACTTAATGCATTGCATTGCATGTTATGAACATACTTAGCTTTGTGTGTGAGTTACAGAGTGAATGGTGATGTTTGGACAATATTGAATATATAACAGATAGGGTAAAAACTTATATATGTCACGTGGGGGGGGAGAGAAATATTCAGGTCCCCTTTAAACTGAATGAATAATTACGTGAATTTGTGGTACTTGATTGTAGGATTCTCAGCTATTGACAATGTGGAATCACCATTGACTTTATTGAAATGGTTCTGATTTGTACCAACTGAAGATTTCATGCTAAAGTTCTAAACTGAGGTATAGAAAAAAAAAGAGTATAGTTGTTTTCCCACAACAGCTATAAAAAAATTAAGTTCAACCAGTGTAGTACCATAAATAATAACCCTAGACTTTTTGGACTTCTCAGATAGCACTGAGTGAAATAATTTTTCATGTTTCACTTTCCATTCACTTCCAAAAGACATAAACAACTAAGAAATTCTTTTCACTACTTGCCTTACAACACAGCAGAAATCCTGAATCAGAACTAGAAAAAAGAAAACATTGACAGTTGATCAGTGCTTCAAATAGTGCAGAGTTTAATCAAATAGACAAGGTATTCTTCATATACAGCCCCATAAATTATATTTTACTTTTGGTTTAGCCATTCTTTGGGAAGAATGATGGCTTGAATATCATTGTCAGCATTATAATTGATAATAGTATCTCCCTAACTTTTATAGTATATTCATTATTGTTTTAAACACATATGATCATTTTGATATATTAATTCTTTCTACTCAAGGCATAAATGAATTCTAATAAGGGCCAACTGTACAAATTGCAGGGTAACAGTTTAATAATATGCTAACGTTTTTAAGACATAACTGACTCTTCCAATGTATACAACACTTTTCTCCACTTTAACTCCTGGAGAATAAAATGAACTGCAAAAGAAATAACCAGGGTCATTATCATGCATACTTAGAGTTGAGCTTTGCTGATTCCAGTAGCAAACACTACTACTAATCCTCAGAACATTCTCCCTTACAATATGTTACTGATTTAAGCCTGCTAAGGCAGCTGGGAATCAACAGGAGCTGAGCTGTGTTGTTGGTTGACTGCACCGTTGGCAGCACATAACTGAAATTTCTCTTGAACCTTTTCTTACAGTTTTTTGAACCCACTGCAATGCATCTTCGGAATGACCATCAGCCCAACTGATGTGCAGAACAAAGGTTCGACAAATCCCTGGAAGTCTTATAGAATTCAGTGGTTTCAAAGGATTAGTGTCTGTCTCTGACTGATGTAAATGTAAAATATAGCGTATGCAATGTAGGACACCATCTGGAAATTTAGGCTTTTGGCTACTTGAAGGGACACATTCTGTGCAAAATTCTAAGGTGTTGATTCTGGTTGCAAGTTCAAGTTCTTATTTCGTTCAGTGGTTCAGGACTGAGAGTTGAACTTGCTTTAATTCTATTATGAATGTTTGAAGGTAAACCTTGAATCAAAATTGCTATTCCTTGTAATATACCCATTAAGTACTTTTAAGGGTACTACTTAAAACCTGATTCTGAACTAGCATCAGTAGGCTCAGCTTCATTTCAGTTAATGGGGTGTTTTAATTTTACACCTAGTATCTGTTGAGATGTAAAAGAGGGCTGTAGTTTCATGATGCACTCTGCATATTGGTTTGTTTGTATGCTTGTTTTTAATCAGCTTGTTCAAATGTAGAATTTAAATGAACATTCCCACTCTGTTACAAAAAATATTCCAAACTGATGCCCAAGGGACAGACACAGAACATGTAAACCATTGCTTATTAAGCTGATCTGGTGAATTAGGATATTGCATATTATCTTGTCTATAGATATACACAGATAAGGTACTACTAGTAAGTTTTGTGTCAACTTCAAATCTAATGGCAATGAAAGTATTTACAATTGGATTCATACTCTTGTAACAAAGAAAGGTCTAGCCCGCAGTGTAGTATTTTTGTTACATATTTCTTAGCTTCATTTTATTATATACCCACCCTTCATCTCTATTATACTTGTTATTTAAAAATGTAATTGGAGAGAGTTTACCTAATTAAATAAAACCCAATCTTCTTTCTTGCAAGCCCAGTGGATATTACTAGGCATTGAAAAGAACATGCAGTAAAAATAAACTAAAAACTTCTATACATTAAATTGTTGTATATCTAAATGGAATTAACATTAAAGAGGATCATTAGGTACTGCAATGGTTACAGTAGATTCATAGATATAAGCATTGTATGGTGAAGAAGCAAAGGATTTCTTGCTTCATCTAAACCAGGCATCTTTTTCCCAGCAAATTAATATTCAGAGACTAGATTCTTAGCTCATGTAAGTTTTCAGTGTTCCAGTTACTTCACTGGAGCTATGCCAGTTTACACCAGCTGAGGATCTAACTTCTGTCGTCTACTCCTCCTGTATTTTAAGATACATATAGCGTCTTTTGGTCTAGCAACCAGGCAGAACATACTAGGTCAGATGCTCAGCTGGATTTCTGCTCCCTACTCTTCTCTTGAATAGAACATGAATATGTGTACTTTATGTGGGTGGAGTAAGTTTCATGCTCACTACACTTGGGCTAATATAATAATTGTAGCCTACACGCAGAGGTGTCATTTAATGCAGTTATTTTATTCCAGAGGCAACAGGGTGGCATGTTTGAATGTACTTCTAAGTGCACTGAATTCTTTCCCATTTTCTCTGAAACCAGAATTGTAAAGCTTTCCTCATAGCCTTCATACAATATCATTATTAAACATGGACCCTCTCCAACTTTATATTTTATAATTTTTAAAAATATTTTACTTTACAAAGAACATGCTGCACTTTAGGGGCCCAAACCATTGTATTTTAAATTGGATACTTGGCTTGTGTAAATATATTTATTTTTGCTTTAGAAACATGTTATATATACACACACATACACACACACACCCATGAATAATTACCATAGTTTTCAAAACAATCTTGTAAAACAAACAAGGAGTCCTGTGGCACTAGTAGACTAACAAATTGATTGCATTAGCTGTTGTGAGAGGAAATCACACTTCATCGGACACTTTGAAGATTTTGAACAACTTTGTGCATAATACTGTATGTAAATGTATAAAAGTGAAGAGAATGCTAAGCTGGAATTGAAAAAGCCAAATTTTGTATTTAACCTTGTTTTAATTAAAGCAACTCAAAGAATCTAGGTGCAAGCTTTGAAATAAATCTTGTGAATTCCTCAGCTCCCACTGATTACAGTGTTTTAAACTATAGATTGGGTCAGTAGAATCTATTTACCTTGGAAATATCATACTGAATTAGCTCCTTCAACAGTGACTTCAAGCTCTCAGGTTTTGATCCATACATTTTCAGTATAGTATGGGCCCAAATTCTGTTGGTCTGACTTCAGAGGGATTTTTTACATGGACAAGGTGAATAGCAGTTGCCTCAATTTATCTCTCTGACTATTAGGAAAGAAGTATTTGTTTTGGTTCTTAAATGGGTTGCAGAGACTTCTTGCTTATAGGTGTACCCAGTACTATATACACTAATGGTAATAACAACAATTTAGAGCGCCGAATAAATGTAATTATTTTCAAATAATGTCAATTTTTAACAATTCTGGACATATGCCACCACTGATAGCAAAAGCAAAACAGTGGAGAAGAACAGATACGGCGATGGGGACACTTTAAGAGAAGGATTATGTTCATATATACCTCAGATCAAAAGAAATTAAGGGAAATGGCTAATTTTTCCTACATTTTTTAAACTGGTGAACAACCCTGCTCTTAATTACTACTACATGTACACTTCTTTTACAAGACAGTAGGAGCCAGTCAGTGATGCTATAAGCAGTTCCAGTCACCACCAGGGATTGAATTTATAAGAGGCAAGGGGAGGCATTGCCTCCCTCTGTTTGGCTGCTTTCTGCCTCCCCGCTGAGGCAGGAGGGGACCAGCACGGGGATCCAGAGCCACAGTAGCCGTGGTCCTGATTGTCTCAGCGGGGATCCGCTCCTGCCTCAGTGGGGAGGCAGAGCGTGGCTGTCGCCTCTGGTGGGAACCAGCATTGGTGGGGACCTAGGCTGCCACTAGGAGCAGGACCAGGCCCTCGCTGGAGACCTGAAGCTACTGGTGGTGGCAGGAGTTGGCCAACTGGGGTTCCAGAGCCACTGCTGGCAGCAAGAGTTGGTCCCGGGCCCACCAGCAGGAACTGGATTGGGCCTGGGGCCAGTGAAGAGTCACGGCTGGGGGGAAGGGCATGGAGGTGCCTGGCGTGGCTGTTGAACTGCCTTCCCTAGAGACAGCCCCAAAATCTGCCTATGCTCACCGCCACTATTTCACCCACTTGCGCTGGGACATGGTGTGGCAGTTGTTGTCTGCCTCAGTTTAAAGGGTGTGCCAACTAGTTGAAATGAAGGTGGTCCATACTGTAAGCTTGACATTCAATATTTAAATGGTTAAACAATAAGCATGTCAGAATCTAGCTGTCTGTTCTCTTAACCAGGCAAACAAATGTGAAAGATTCACGATTGGCTGCAAAGCTTTAGGTCAAGGACCAACGAGGACTGGACCTGACCTGGCTTAAGGTTCTGAGTTAGCATTGTGGAGCTATCCCAGTATCACCTTTGGCAGGGAGATCCAAATGGCCTGAGAGATAGGTACTAAAAAAAAGCTAGAGATGGGAACATGTATGTGTTCAGCAGGATGTTTGGAAAAGAAAACATGAGAGTCTTACTGAATAATGCAGAAAGTTCCTGGGCTTTTCAGACTTGAAAGTCAGGTTCAGTGACCACTGACTTGAACTTTCCTTAAGTCCTAATTGAAAGTGAGCTCTGATCTTGTACACTAACTGTTCAAGAATCAAATACGGATTCAAATTTATGAATGGGAAGCATGTACCGTGGTATGTGGGGAGAACAAGATGACTAAGAAGAGAGAATGGGATAGAACTGTATTGTAATTAAATGGAAAGCCCCTTACAATTGGGGGGTGGGTAGCTGGAGTTTTACCTGTACTAATATTGATAGTCAGTGTTTTTAATGGGTTGTAAATTGAATAAAACTCCAGCTAGGGTTTTAAAATGTGGAACTGCCACAGTAGAGCAGATGAGAGATACATCTAGCCCAATATCACATCTCCAGCAGTGGTCAGTACCAGCAGTTTCAGAGGAAAGTGTGAGAGTCTCACAGACATCAGACATTAAATAATCTACTCCAATATTAGGTCTCACTCTGATCTCTAATAATTAGAGATTGGCTCAAACCCTAAAGCATTCACCATTTCTTCCAAAGTTTGTTTTATTTATTATCCCCCAAGTTATCTAGAGTCTTTCTAACTTTGGCTAAACTCCTGGCCTCAATGGATTTCTGTGGCAATCAATTTGTTGGTCTGATTCTGTATTGTATGAAAAGTATTTCCTTTTTTAAGTTGTGAACTCGCCCCCTTTTAATTTTATTAAATGTCTCTTCCCTTGTGTTTTGAGGTAGCAGGAAGAGACGCTCTCGTTCTACTTTCTCAATTCCATTCATTTTTAAAATATATCTTTATCACGCCCTGTCTTATTCATCTTCTTTCTAAGGTAAGCAATCCCAATCTTTTCAGTTTCTCTTCATGTGAGAGATGTGAAAAATAACTGCAAAAATGTATTGTGTTGCTGTAACACATATCTGCTAAGTTTACTGAGGAAAAACAATTTGTTCATAATATGGAACTAACATAGCTATGGGAAGAGTGTGCTATATTCCATTTTGTCTCACATATTTGGTGCGAAATTGTCACCTCAATTCTGTGCTGCACTGGTGAGGTACAAAATATAACGATTACAGGGACTGACTGCATGGAGACAAGTATGACCCTTTCAGGGTTCCTTAAAGGTATTTTTCAGTATTGTGACATTTCTCCTGTCTATTTCAAAACGGAGAGCCGTGTTAGTCTAGTCCAGTAAAAAAACAACAAGGAGTTGTGTGGCACTTTAAGACTAACAGATTTATTTTTTGCATGAGCTTTCGTAGGAGAAGACAGACTACAGTGAGAGATTATGCCATACTGTCTCACAGAAACTCCGAGACCACCTGATCAGTGTCCTGTATAGCAAACAGAGCAAAATTAAAAATGAACTCTCAAAACTAGATTCCTTCTTAGAAAACCTACCTACAACACATTCTTCTACATGGCTGGACTTTACAACGAAGAGAAAATCCATCTACGACATGCACTTTGCTTTCCTACAGAAGAAAAAAGATACCAAACTATGTAAACTTCTATACAACACTATAGGAAGCAAGAATGACACCTATAACCCAGCCAGCAACACTGTTAATCTCTCAAGCTACACACTTACTCCAGCAGAGGAATCTGTTCTGTCTTGGGGACTTTCCTTCTGCTCCACAACTGCCACACATAAGGTAAAATTCTGCGGTGACCTAGAGGCCTACTTTCATCGTCTAAGACTCAGAGAATATTTCCATAACACCACAGATCAACGCACTGACACACAGATGCCTTTCTCCAAACATTACAAGAAGAAATATTCTTCATGGACTCCTCCGGAAGGCTGAAATGAGAGACTTGACTTCTATATTGATTCCGCTACCATGCCAAGGCTGAAATCGTGGACAAACAACATCCTTTACATCATAACCTCAGCCCTGCAGAATGCAATGCCATCCACAGCCTCAGAAACAACTCTGATTTTATCATTAAGGAGGCTGACAAAGGAGGTGCAGTTGTCATCATGAATAAATTGGATTATGACCAGGAGGCTTATAAACAGCTCTCCAATACAGCCTTCTACAGACCACTTTCCTCTGACCCCACTAAGGAATACCAAAAGGAATTACAACACCTACTCAAGAAACTCCCTAAGACAGCACAATAACATATAGAGACAGAAACACCACTAGAACCACGGCCAGGGATGTTCTATCTACTACCCAAAAGCCATAAAAAAGGAAACCCTGGATGCCCCATCATCTCAGGCATTGGCACTCTTACTGCTGGCCTATCTGGCTACGTGGACTCCCTCCTCAGACCCTGTGTTATCAACATCCCCAGCTATCTTCAAGACACCACGGACTTCCTGAGGAAAATACAGTCCATTGGAGAACTTCCTGAAAACACCATTCTGGCCACTATGGATGTAGAAGCTCTTTACACCAACATCCCACACAAGGATGGATTACAAGCTATTAGAAGAACCATTCCAGATGATGGCACAGCGCAGCTTGTGACTGAACTTTGTGACTTTGTACTCACCCACAACCACTTCAGATTGGAGGATCATTTATATCTCCAAATCAGTGGTACTGCTATGGGCACCCGCATGGCCCCACAATATGCCAACATCTTTATGGGCGACTTAGAACAACGTTTCCTCAAGTCTCATCCCAAAACACCTCTTCTTTACCTGCGCTACATGGATGACATCTTTATCATCTGGACACATGGCAGGGATGCTCTTGAAGATTTTCACAGAGATTCAATAATTTCCATGACACCATCAAATTGAGCCTGGAACACTCCACACAGGAGATCCACTTTCTTGACACTACAGTACAAATCAGGGACAGACGCATCACCACCACCCTATACCGAAAACCTGCTGATCAGTATAGTTACCTACATCCTTCGAGCTTCCATCCTAAACACACCACACGATCCATTTTCTACAGCCAAGCCCTAAGATATAACCGCATCTGCTCTGATCCCTCAGACAGAGACAGACATCTTGAAGATCTCTATCAAGCATTCTTGAAACTACAGTACCCACCTGGGGAAGTAAGAAAACAAATTGACAGAGCTAGACGGGTTCCCCGAAGTCATCTACTACAGGAGAGGCCCAAGAAAGAAAGCAACAGAACACCACTAGTCACAACATACAACCCTCAAGTCAGACCTCTGCAACAGATCATTAAGGACCTACAGCCTATTCTAAAAGATGATCCCTCTCTCTCTCAAGCATTAGGAGACAGACCACTCCTTGCTTATAGGCAGCTCCCTAATCTTAAACAGATTCTCACCAGCAGATATAAGCTCTGTTAGTCAATACACATACATTCCAGCAATTTCAGTACGAGTCTTGGGGAAAAGAAGTTAGTTATTATCAGGACTTAGTAGAGCCTGTGTGTCTAGAATTTTCCAATTTTCCATGTATTCTAAACTTTTTTCAGGCTGCCAGTTTCTGAAGCCTACCTTTCTTGAATTTTCTGAAGAACGAATCTGAAATTCAGCAGAACAGGAGATTTTGTGAAACTGATTGGGGGTGCTCATAAACATTTGTTCCAGACTTGGAGAGAGAAATCACATCACAAAAGGGATGTTGATGAAGAATAAGTCAATATGTCTTCAGCTCGTCACATTATTATCCCTTCAGTGCATCATTTCAATTCACTTTGCAGTAGTTTGAAGGGTGAGGAAGAAATTTCATCTCCAGCCCTCAGATACATAAGTCAGTGAACTGAGGTCTGTTTCATCTTCTTTTGCAGTGTGGCATGTGGATTATTTGGTGGGGTCATCTGGTTTTATACCACTTAATTCCTTGCCATTGCAAGGGCCTCAGGTACAGATGCAGTCTATCCTATTCTTTGCCTGTAGTGTACAATAGTTTAGTTTCCTGAGGGTTGTAATGCTTTCGCCGAACTTCTGTTCTTGGGTTAAGGGTGGGTGCTGGGTGGTATTGAAGGACTGTGGTATGCAGGAGATCAAAGCCCGTGGTCTCTTTTGTCCTTAACTTCTAAAACAAGGAGAAAGTGACATAGTTCTCCACACAGCAATTTATTCGCAGGGACCACTGTAATTTTGAGATGTTCAATTTTGTGAACTCTTCAACCCAATTAGTTTGTAAGATAGATTCTACTGTACTTCTGAACCTCAAACCCAGGGATGTTTATGCCTTAAGTATACAAATAAAGAGTGCTCTGCTAGTGTTTATGATTAGCCATGGTGCTCTTTCAATATCTCTTCTCAGTTTATCTTGTGTTTCTTCTACCCTCAAATCGCTCAGGAAAAGCTCTTGCATTCCCTTATACTTAAATAATACACATTTTTAAACAGATAATGAAAAAAATAAAAAACTTCAACCAGCTTAAGCATTACCATAGAAAACTGTTGTATCACAAGATTGTATTTCATAGAGCATTACAAAAAGTATATTTTCACCAATACAAAGCACAAATGCTCCACAGCATCACCTAGAGAATAGAACTGTTTTTCCAGTTTGCAGGAAATTCTGCAGTTTCTTAATTTGCTTTTACTACAAAGAAAAAATTTCAGAAAACATTCCATTGCAGGATAATAGAAGCATTGTTCTGATAAAATAAAAATGTGTTTTCAACATTTTAATTTAAAAAAATACCAAAAAGTTACTTCAAATGATATCTATCTTGAAAATGCCAAAACAGAACATATCAACCTTATCAAAATGCTTTTTTCCAGTATACAGTATTAAAAAAACAAATGGTTGTCAATATAGACATATTTCTCTAGGAAGTTTTTGATTTCAAAGAAATGGAATTTTCTGATGAAAAAATATTCCATCAGAAATTTTTCACCAGTTTGAATCAAGACCTTTCACTGTACTTATTTCACTAAGGGCAGTGGTAGTAGAAATGGGTGATTTTATTGTATGTGGTGCCATTCACAGGCACAGCAAGTAGGATTACTCTAAAGTAGGAAAAATAATACAAAAGAGTGAAGGTATGCTGTAGGGGTTCTCAAACTGGTGGCTATGCTACTCAGAAGGTCGCAAGGTTATATTGGGAGTGGGAGGTTTGCAATTTCTATTTCTGTGGATAAGGATGGTATGGCATGGGGGGAAGGCAGTTATCACTTTTGTCAGGGGATCATGGCAGCCAGAAATATTTTCAAAGGGGTCCCAGCAAAACATTTTGAGAATCCTTAAAATACTGGTATCTGAATTAAAACATTTTTGGCTTTGATCCTTGGTCTTATAGGTCTTTGTTACTGATCAGTACTTTTACAGGGAGATTATTAATGCATGAAAATTCAATCAGCTTTTATCATCATCATGTTCCCTGCAGCCACTTTTACTTTACCACTGATATAAGAATCCTTAATCATTTTCATATTTCTTAAACAGTGGAGTCAGTCTAAAATCAGGCACTGCTTGGAATTCTGTGCATGTTTTCAGAAGACACTGATCCTTCTATTTTCGATACTATTAGATATTTTATATTCAATCTTTGGTGTAATTGTTTTGTTTTATTTTTATTTATTTTTGTCTTCCACACTCTGTGTTTTAGTAAAATTTCTATAACAAGGATGTTCATTTGGACTGCAAAAACCAACAATCCATATAAAATAGGTTGTTAGTGACTTCGGCACTTGTTCTTATGACATGGACTATGGCAAGAATGTCAACCTTTATATCAATGGTGCCCAAACTTTTCCTTTTGTATCCTCACTTTTGTAAAGAAATCTGTCCAGGTCTCCACTCCATTATGGTATAGTTGCTCAGCGAAGCGACTGGGACTGAAGGTGGATCGAGGCTGGACTTCTCTGAAGGTGGAGTGGGGCTAAATGGCACTTGGGGCTGGAGCTGGCTCCAGGCCCCATCTTGTACCTCCTTTAATGCTCTTTCTTAATTTCTTGGGAGACCATGCCTCACATTTTAGGGACATTTGGTTTTTTATATAATGAATGCACATCTTCTTGATTCCCAAATTTACTTGGGGCTAGAACTTGGGATACTCTATTAAGTTTTCAGCTTAAAGAGATTTTTATGTTAGTTAATGAACTACAAACTTCACTTGCCTTCTGATTCACTCGTCATATATACACATGCTACTTGTTATATAATAAAAATTTGCATCCACTTTGCTCAGATACTTTTATTACCTAAATACAAGTTAACTTACATTTGGAAGTTAGCTAATATATTTATATATATATATATATATTTAGTAAGCACAATAGCCTGAAAAGTTGTGTCCATGATCACACTGAAATGAGCCCTCCAATGCTATTACTGAGGCAATCAAGCATAAGAAATATCCTAAATACAGATTGAGTCCAAAATCTTCAGCTGGTGCATATCAGTACAGCCCTGTTGAAGTCAGTGAAGTTATGCCAAAAGGTCTGTCATAATTACAAGACTATCTGTGCCTCTGACCCTTCCACTCAGGTCTTAGACCTTGAGCCTTCAGTTCTTTCATGGTTGAATCTCAATAGTCTCACATTCTTTGAGCAGGTCCTGGGCTACGTTATTTTCTGTGTTAACTGGACATACCCAGAAGGCACAATAGGGTTTGTGTACCTGTGATTCTTCCCTCTGGGAACTTGTGTTCAGTGGTTTAATGACACAAACCAGCTTTATTAAATCAAAGCATTGTTTAATCTTAACGTGAGGAATGAAGCATAGCCTAGGAGGAAAAGTGTTCCAAAACAACAAAAGGGCTGTACCCATGACTGTCTTAGTAAACGATTATCTTCCCCTGTGTTTTAGAAGCCTGGGAATGCATAACTGCTTACTCTCCACATTTGCTTTTCTGTGTGTGGATATGTTCACTGTGAACAGATCATTAATAATTGCCTGGCCTCTATAGCGTAACTGTTTATAGTCCTTTTGATCTGTTGGATCACAGCCATTGCAAAACAAGCTTTGTAACCTGGCTGGGTCAAAGTAGTAGGTATCTTTAGTTAATTGCTCAGCCAGTGTTGATTAATCCAAGTATTTAACAGGAGATGTTTTATATGGAACCATCATCCAGCTTTCCTGATTACTTCCTAACCTCCTGCTATTAAAGTAAACCAACACATTCACACCATGAACAGCCCAAAGACTTAAAACAGTCATACAGTAACTTTACCAATAACCATACAGCATTCATGAATTATTAGCACCATATCCTTCATGATGGCTATTGGTTAAATATTAAGAAGTGCTTTTACAATTTTGCATATGCATACATATTAGAGCTAGAGCAAAAGCACTGAATTATCTAATAATCTATTGTGTGAACTCCCACAGTAAATGATGCCAATGGAGGATTTTGTCTTTTGTTACTTATCTTAATGAATGTTTAGAAGAAGAAGAAGAAGCGTAATTGCAACAATATATTCAAGTCATAGTGCATTTGGTGTTTTTTGTTACAAAAAGACATTTATACACTATATTTTTGCACCCAAGAAAAGCAGAAGTCTGCAAACAATGCTACAGGTGATTGTTCATGCTCTGGAGAACAAATCTCCTCAGTGGAAGACCTTCCACCAATGTTACTGGGATTTGAGCCTATAGACTGAGGGAAATGTATGGCTTTATCTTTATACTAGTAAAATATAGTTCAAAAGGAGTAATCATTTTAGGCTAGTTCAGCAAAACAAACAAGGAGTCTGGTGGCACTTTTAAAGACTAGCAAGTTATTTATTGCATGAGTTTTCATGGGAGAAAATCCCAAGTGTCTGATGAACTGGCATTTTCCCCTATGAAAGCTCATATAATGAATAAATTGTTTAGTCTTTAAAAGTGCCACCAGTAAAATACAGGTACAACAGAGGGAGCTGAAAATTCAGCCTGATCTGTGAATTTCATGGCTTCTTTGGATTTATCTCATGTTCCTATTTAGCCTTTTTTTCTGCTAATAATTTTAGAGTTTTAATGGTCAAGGATAATTATTTAGTAGGATTCCTGGGTAGAGGGAGGTCTGAATGGCACTCTGTATTAATCCATAAAGAATTTTGAAACTCCTCATAGTAGAAATCTCATTTTTATGTTTTTGAGATTTTAACTCCTCCAAAAGTTAAGACATCTACAGACATAGATCCTGTTTAGTCTTGTGCTTGAAATTATTTTGACACTTGTCACTTGAGATACAATTTCTACATCTGTCTCAAACTACAACAAAGAAGGAGTCCTGTGACACTTTTAAAGATTAACATATTTTTTAATCACATGAGCTTTAATGGGTAGAATCCTACTTCATTGGATTCATGAAGAAAATGAAAATAAACTGTCCAGGTTTTGTTAGACAACATGGACTTGATCCATTGCTGTGTAAATGTACATTAGCTGAAGATCTGACCTCAAGCTTTTATAATATATGAGCTGAAGCTTATTTAGACGGTAGTTAAATCAATGTGAATAAGTAAGATTAAGTTTTGGCTTGTCTTTCTTAGGACTTGATTCTGATCTTACTTACAAACGTGAACTCAGGACTAATTCCACTGAAGTTAACAGAATTATTTTGGAGTTAAATTAATGTAAGTGAAATTAAAATTGGGGTCTTATATAAGACGAAAGCTGTTTCAAATATGTATTCTTATTTTATGTGATAAGTCATACAAAACTGTGATATTGCTAAATCTAGGAAAGGACAGCCTACTACAAAAAAATTACATAAATAAATTTGAATAAAGGCAGTCCCTAAACAGTTAAGTTAAAACAGCACAAGGTAATAACAACTATAATTAATTAAATGAATTAAGGCAAATATGTCCCTAAAAACTTCATTTAGAAATGCCTGCCATTACATTACATTTCATTCTTTAAAAATAAACATGAAGGCAACATGAGGAGCTTTTAATGGTGAGTAAAAGACAAAACCCCCAGGGGGAGCAGGAATTGAGATGCAAAAGAGATCACAAATGCCTGTATAAGAAACTCTGCACATGATGTATCTATTAATTTATTTTTATTCTTTGAGTATAAAAAGAGTTTCTATATCAGAAAATGGCTTTTTGCATTTGAGATGTGTTCATTAACAGCTCCTTACAGAGCAGTTGCAGGAGCATTTGTGGGCTTTTTTTTTTTAATTAAAACCAGTGGGTAAATGTGCTTCATTCAGCATTGGTACAACAGCCGCAGAAGCTAAATAAGGTTTAAAATTCTAATTCCAGGAGCATAATGCAATTCATATCTGCATGATTCCAACAGCCTCAGTTTATTTTAGGAACATGAAGTAATTTGTTCACTCGCAAGGTACCATTTTGCCAACTTTTATACCAATCAAGGACTTACCACTTTTATAATCAACACCTTTTTATGTTCCTAAATCATCAGAAATATATTCATGTCAGATGTGTGAATTTAACACTTTGGCTTGCTAAGAGTTCCATTTAAAGTTACAGCAAGCCAAAGGTATCTCCTAATATATATGTCTTATGACAAGACCTGTTTCTCACAGGTATAATAAACTTGTAAAATCATATATTGAACCCCATCTAAAAAATCTGTCCTCCGTATAGGACTTCAGGGAGAAGAGACGAGAGGAGGCAAAACTGGATTTATATCATCTTTGTGCTGTTTTTTTCTAGTGAGGATACTTTTGCAAGCCACAGGACTGCTCTAAGTCATTGGTGGTGATCCCATAATGGGACATGATGCCAATCAGAGAGGAGCTGGGTAAAAACAGCACCTGAGTTACTTTTACTTCACTGGCCACATCTTTAACTTACCCCCTATGCTAGGGGCTGAGGAAGGAGATGGTGAAGACCTAGCTATCCTGGGAACATCAGCGCGGCACCACAGGGGCACTCTTTAACTGTCTGGTTAGGGGAGCTTCATAACTGCACCAATGGAGTGGTAGAAAGAGATCATAACGGGCAGCTAGTCCTTGGCCCATTGTTTTTATTAAAAGCTGCCCAGCACATTTTGGACAATATGTACTTTCTTCAACATGATGTGATATATTATCAAAGACAGTAGGATTCATAAAGATACATTGATTTCAGGTAAGACTGTCTGCATGATTTCTGAGGTCCAGAGCTCTCTGGTCTCTTCTGACTAGCCAGAGAGCACACAGAACCAGAAGCTTTAGCCTGTTCAACAGAAAGAGGAAGGCAGGTTTTTTTTTAATTTTAGAAATTGTTTGCTTTGCTTTCCAGTGCTGAACAAGAAAATTTCAAAACCTCAAAAGTCGTTACGACTTGGAATTCTCATCCTCAGTCAGCTCTCATTTTTATACTGTGCTTGTTCTTAAGCATTCAGATAAGTACATACATGGATTAGATTCAAATATATAAAAGATATTAGGAAAAAAATAGACAAATCAAATTAGCTCCATATACTCAAATAGAGAGACTAAATTAAACAGAAATAGACAGACCAAATTAGCCCCATATACTCAGGTCCATTCTGTATTAACAGCACTACTTAGAAAGAAGATAGCAAAGATTCACCTGGAAAAAAATTGGGCCTTTCTTTTTCTGGCTACAGTGATGCAAGAGTTGGAACTAAAGGCAGGTGATCATGGCGCACATGGGGATGTCAAATCTGTGGGAAACTGGAGGTGAAAAGGCACCACATTATTTGGAAGCTCCTCTCCACTTTTTGTTCGTTTGGTTGGTTTGGTTTTGGTTTTTTGGCTCAGCCACTTGAGGGCACTGAAACCTTTTTCTTCTTGGGCTGCAGAAGAGTTAGGGCTGGGTGTAGCATCACTAATGCAGTATAAAAACATTGCAGTGGTGTAAGCCATGGTTTGATCAGTGCATCTTAAACCAGTGCAAGCCTCAGTTCATATTGATGGAGTCTGTCCACCTAAGGAAACTGCACCAGCGCAGCTACATTGGAGTAAATTTGATGCAAAAAAACCCAGGCAAAGACAATAACTTAGGGACCCCTTCTCAACAAAACACATGCCTCTAGCATCCTATGATCAGTCTATTACTCTTTATACATCTGTAATTGTTAGTTAAAATGGTAAGAACTAGGGGCTTCAAACAAGACTAAAATCCCATTGTTCTAGACCCTATAAACATACATGGCCTCATCTAAAGCCCACTGAAGGCTACTGAAATACTTCCAGTCATGTCAAGGAATTATGGATTAGTCCTACAGAAAACAAAATCTTTGTTCCATAGATGTTAAAATTACAGTTGATCATAAAGTGTTCCTTTCTTCCTCGCCTGCCAGAAGAAGAAAAGTTTGACAAAAGTAAAAAACACATTTTCACTGAAATTTTCCACAGAATTTTGATTTTTGTTGAAAAGGTGAAAAATAAATTTCAGCTGAAAAACCACACCATTTTTTGTTTGTTTATTTAGGAAAAAATTTAGCAGTTTGATGAAAACTCAAACTTCCAAAGAAAGCAGACAGTTTTCATGAAAAAAAAAAACACTGGTTCAATCAAAAACCTGTTTTTTCCACTTTCCCTGTGTGCACTCAATATTGACAAGGTCGAAAAACAGTTGACAATGAAAGATAAGCAGTTTAGAGAACAAGTTAATGACAGAGCTGGGAACAGAATCCATGTCTCTGGAGTCCTAGTTTAGCACTTTCTCCATAGGATGATGCTGTTTCATCTAAGATTTGAAACAGGAAGCTATTATATAATAGACAGAATATTCTTTAGGGTGACGAAGCTTTACATTCTGACATGAGAATGCACAAAGAATTCTTGGGGCACCAAATAGCATGTGGAAAAATTAGAAAAACTAATTATGCTCTCAGCATTCTGTAATTTACATTATAGAAGAGGAGTAAGCAGCATACACTGACTGGATTACAAAATTCAAAATGGCATCCAAGAGGAGAATGCAAATTGAGACTGTTGCAGGTGGTACTTTAAATTCTTAGTTGTTGCAGCTAGAGCTGCTCAGTAGCCCTGAAGGTCTGAATGACAGTGATTTGGCAAAAACTATGAGAAAGGGTCATTTTATGTCTTGATGGAATAAAACTGTCAAGGCAGAAAATCATTAATCCCTACATGCAGAGATGGGAATCTACGTAAAATAAAGTATCAAGTGTGATTTGAATACCATTATTTAGCAAATCAATACTTGCATTCTAAGATATGTATGTGAAACATGAAATCAGGCCAATTGTTAATACAATATAATTAACAAGCTAAATATATCTCCAACTATTAAGTGACTTTCATGACTGATGTAAACGGAATAGAAATTTCATGTGAACTTGCTAGAAGTGTGATACTATTGATCTACTAATACATAATGTGTTTGAGTTCATCAGAAAGATGATTGTGCAGATGTTCAGACATAACTGTAAAGATTTATAGGCTATTTTAAAAGGCTCTGAGTGCCTGCTGGTTCCCATCACTTCAAAGATATTTGCGGGTGTTCAGCACTTCTGAAAACCAGGCCATTACTGCACAACAGATTGCGTGATCACTGAGGATTTCATAAAGGGCCCCTTGGCATGTCATTTTATTATATATTTTTGTCTTGTTTTATGATTTATTCATACATTTAAAAAAAGCAGTATGAAAAGCAGTATATATGTATCATGCAACTTATATTTTATATATATATATAGATATTTATATGTAGCTGTGCCTTTTACTGGAAGAATAAGTAAATCTGTTCATACCAATTGTCATCCATTCAAGCCCCTAACAATCAATTTCACTGTATTTTTCTCACATTTCTGTGGATTGTGCCTTGTAGATTTTTTTCTTTATTGCTATAGAGAATAGTGTTCACAGAATCCTCTTCCAAAATGTTGAGGTTATGCTCCTTCAATAATAACTGGAAGAAAAGAGAAACTCCTGCTGAATGATTCCTATACAGACACTTTGTTGTGATAAAGAGCCTCCTCTTTTGAATAATATTAATGCAAAGTTTATTCCATGTCATTTTTCGTCAATTGCCAAATAAGTTATTCACAAATACATATTTGGTACTATTCAACCAGGTCCCAGGGTCATAACAAGATTCCCTAAATAATGTATTCATTTTTTCTATGAAGCATCAAATAATTTTGTGCCAGTAATCACCTACCCTATCTGCTATGATAATTTCATAATTTAGGGCTACCTACTGTGGTATTCATTTTGCACACCATACTCCAGACGTAAATATCCATTGAACGGTCATCTGCAAGATTAGCATCTGACCCAAAAGGTAACATAATTTGGGAAACTGTCTTTTGATTCTTAATGTTGATAAATGCCCATCAAGGACCCAAGCCTGCAATCTTTATTCAAGCAACAGTTCCAGTCTAATCAGTTTTTCCCAAACAAGACTTGCAGACAGATATATATCAAATGTATGTGTGACTGAGTGTCTGGATGGGCCACAATGAGAAGGCTATACTTAGGACAGACTGTAAGAAATAGGGCAAACCACCATCCAAACTGGTGGCTTATTCTATAATTAGATTCACCAGGCCAGTAACAAAACAGTTCCTGTACCATGCTAGTCACCAAGAGCCCCAATACAGTGCCTTTTAAGGATTCCAACCCTTGACTTCCATTTCGACACCCAAGTCTAACATAGTGATGGATTAGTGAAAACCTTATTCACTTTATGTGAGGTCCAGCAATCCCATACGCCTGGACATTACATACATAAAAACATGTATAAAGTCCTTAGCTCAGTTTGATAGCTGAGATGGTGAGGCTGCTGGATTGTAAAAGTCCTTCTGGAATCAATGTAAAAGGCTATTGTCCAATAGGCAGTGCAGGAGGAGACTGTTCAAATTCTTCCTGGAGATCTCAGTCTTACAGTTTAGACCACCCCTGTTAAAGTTTAAGCAGACCTGAAATGGCAGGATCTGGCCTAGGGCTTTCTATATGGCTCCCAAACAAACTGTGAAGCCTTTTGTTACAGCAGGACCTTCCTTGGGGAAAAACAGGTAGTGTAGATAGTTGTCTTAAAGCTTATCTTCTATTTCCTTTGCATACACAGATAAACTAATTGGATTCATTATTGTACAACAATTAGCCAGTACTTCGTTACAGCATATATAATTAAAATGAAGACAATATAAATAATTATTAATTTCCTTAAGTAGCTTATAGTTTTGATTTTAAGATTAATTGAACCATCCACATGCATAAACATGTAAAGTTAAAACATGAAAGGGCATTAGCATCTGCAGGCCAATCTGGTTACATTTTTAAACTTCTAACGTGATATAGGTAAACACAGTAAAATGCACTTAGCATCTGCTCTTGATTTTTATTACCACAAATGAATGGGTTAATGACTCTGGTCTAGTACATCTTTTTAAAATTAACATATAAATAGATTTTCTTGATTATATTTTAATTTCTTATTTAAAATTTTTATGGGTCATACCCAGGTTGTCTGTTCTGTCAGTACCATAGTATGATGGGGTATGATTTTAAACTTCAGTGCTTCCATGAGCTTACATTTCTCATGGTGCAGAGGTTTTTTGTTTGTTTGTTTGTTTTTGTTTTAATCTTCATCAGGCCTTTTATTAACTAAATGCTAACTTTACATCCATTAGCATCCAATACTATGGCAAGCTATAATCAGAGAGCAAAGAATCAGCTGATGTCTTTAGAAATATCGAAATTGTGCTACTTATAACACTGATGTTAGGCTTCATTTTTGAAGGCTACCACTTAGGTATATGTTTGTTCATTTGAAAAGAGTTGTTATTCCAGCTTGGATTACATTATGATTCTCTACCATATTGTGGTATGTGGAATGAGGTCCTGATCTCGACTATCTTGTAACATGTGTAGTGGGTATGAAATGGTAATGTTTCCATGTACATGTATTTTACTAGAAGTCTGAATGAAAAATGCAGCAAAAATAAATTCGTGTCAAAATTTTAATCTTGTTTTAAAACTGCAGCCACTTTAAAATTGTTGAAAGAAAAAAATTCAATTAATTTTTTTTTCAAAAATATTTCTGAAATTTGAAGAAGGGAACACTTTTGAACAGCTCTATTTTGCACGTACTTTCCACAAATGTCACTTTGCAAAAGATACAAAAACGTGAAGAATCATTTCCAATGATTTTACTCTCAATAGGCCAATTTCTGCATCCCTTACTCAGGATGAACAGTTATTGTCATTGGCATAAAAATTCCTTTCCTTCCCACTTTTTGTTCTTGTGTTGAGTAGAGCTCAGTCAGAACAGAAAAATAGGCTTCTAACATTTGTGCTTGAAGAAGTTAATGAGCCTCTATATTGTGATAATATTGAAACATCAAAAGAAGTGAGACTGTACAAGAGCATTACATTAACATTTGGAAGTTAAGCATGCTGTTGATGTTTCTGCATAAAGAGAGCATTTGTCAAACACTGAACACATACTCCAGGGATGTATCTCCTTTGCCTTTTCACTCCAATGAGACTGGGGTTGCATGAGTAATAGGAATGCGAATCTTGATGGTGATTTAAATGTATTGATAGATTATCCATGGCTGGACAGAGTCCATTGTTCCTGTTACTGGAGTTTTGAAAACGTCCTTGAGCTTCTAGATGTCATCTAATTGGCCATTTCTACTCAAATTCTTCAGTTTCTCACTGAAGAGCTTCAGAAGTCAACCAACATTTTGAAATCCATGGTGGGGATGGACATTACAGCAAAGAGAATTAAACAAACAAACAAAAGTTCCTACAGTTTCTTGGATAGATCCTTAACTTGTATGAATTATTTCTCTTTTACAGACTTCCCAGGTTTTATCCAGGACCTTCTTTGCCCTCTGCTGTGTGTCAACAAACGGCATTCTCCTACTCACAACAGTTTCTCTCTAAAAAGCATAAAGTCCTATTTATTGCATTGTCTGGTTTAAATTTAAGTCATGGGCTTCATTCTCCTTGGTGAGCACCCCAAATCAATTGAAGATAAATTGAAAATGTCTGCTCTGTGTCAGAGTGCACCAAAGGCTGCCCTAACTAATTTACACTCTCTGCAACTAAGCTCGTAGAGCTGAAAACAGAGTTCAGTATCAGTGTGTGGGGCTCCTGGCCATTTCTGACTTTCCCTAATATTCTGGCAGCTGATATAGGAAGTGGGATAGGCATCCTTGGGTATGTCTACACTAGGGGCTATGTCTGCATTAGGGGCTTAAGTTGACTTAAGCAGAGCCCTGGCCACATTTAGAAAGTATTAAGTTGACTTAAGGGCTTCCTTAAGTCGACTTAACTCTCACTCTTTAAGTCAACTTAATGCAATGTGGCCATCTAAGTCGACTTAAACAGCCCTATGTAATAACATGTGCCTGCTTTAGTCGACTTAGTAAAGTCAACTGAATAAAGTTGACTTAAGCAAACACATTTTTTATTAGGATACTTACTTAAGTTGCCTTAAGAGAAGTGCGGATTCACTAAGTCGACTTAATAAAGTTGACTTTATGTAGACCTTACTAAGTTGACTTAACAAAGCCCTGTGTGTAGACATACCCCTTATGCTGCTTGTATGAGTAAAGGATCACCCTTGCATTGGGGCAGACTTTATTGGGCTGCCTATGCTGTTTCTGTAGACAAATTTATACCAGCTGTGTCATACCACTAACTCCAGTCCTGTATCTTCAATATTAGATTAACAAATTTGATGATAAATTTTTTCTTGGGAAGCACAAAAGAAATCTTTAGATCACACATCTCACACAGCTGTGAAAAATGCATGTCATCTGCTCAATAAAATGTATTTGGCTCCAGCACTTATAACATCACCTCTGGACTTTCTGTCAGCATCACTCTCTGCCCTCAAGCCCCATACTCCACTACTTCAGTCTTTACCTGTTACTGCTCTAAGCAGCTCATAACAGTAGCTGTGAACATGAGATAGACAGTTTAAGAAGATGATAACAGAGAGAGACAATCCACAAAGCCGTGATTAGTTCAATGTACCACAGAATGGGAAAAGAGGCCACTTACAGATCCTAGTTTTCTAAATAGGTAACAATGTAACACACATTTGTCAAGGGAGAAGAAAATCCTTCTGAAGCCATGTTGAATATCTTATTTAAATGAACAAATCTGAAATAAATTGTAGCTCACATTGACTCACTATGTTGTGTCTTGGTCTTTCACAGGCAAATTTACAGATGGAGGGGAAGACTGTTTTAGCTATTCTTGTTTTTAAAAAAGCAATACCTTTATTATACGAAACAGTCTTGGATACTTTTCTATTTTTGCTTCTTTCAAGATTTTTCATTCCAGTATTTTTAAAAGTTAGGGAAAATGTTTATGAAGATCCTATAATTTATGAATATATAATTTACATTATATGGACCAACATGTTAATCTGTTGTGTCAGTGCATGCAATTAGGTACCTGGAATGCATGGTTTATAGCTTGAAACTTTAGTCACTCTTTGGAAGCATTACAGTCTATCAGATCAACAGGAGAGTCTGTGGCAGCAAATAATAAAATTAGGCTAAGCTTGTTTCCTGTACTACATGTGCCTGATGAATATTTATATTAAGTATCCCTATGACAAAGTAATTATGCAGAAAATGTAGTATGTAAAACTAATACAGGAAAGGTGTTGCCAGCCAAGCCACAACAGTTACATTGGCAGATATGCTGGGAAGCTTCCAAAGCACCTGGAAACTCTGTTTGGATTTAGTCACAGTTATTAATCTGTCTCTTAAGTCAATGATAAATTTAATATGCTATTTATATCTAGATTTATCTAAACTTATTTAAACCAAATATTTTGGGGGGAAATAGTCCTCAGCAAAGAGCACGTATTTCAAGAGTGAATTTTTACTGTAAAAGCATCAGTCACTGGTAATAAAGACTTGTAATAAAACTCATTTAAATCTTTAAAAATAACATCATTTCTTAGTATCACTAATAAGCCCATTGCAGAATGTAGGCCCATCTGCTACCAGTTTAAATATAGCACAATACAATAATCTAAAGTTAGGCCCCTAAATTCCTATTTAGGCATTTAAACCAGAGGCCTGCTTATCAAAGTTAAGAAACCAGAGCTTCCATCAACAGAGGGCTCATCAACAATGTCCATACTTTTGACTACAGGGGTGTCAATAGCAGTGCCCACTGAAACGCTGTGCTGTATTTCCCCTGTATGGCTGCTGCAGGCACAAACTAAATGGTTTCTTGTTTGCATTAATGTAGTCCTCTTCAAACAGTCCACACAGGGAAGTTACCATGCAGAACTTGTGCACACTGCTGTTTTTGCCCCACTAGTCCAACTGCAGGTCAGCATGGACATAGCCAGGATGTTTTACCTACTCAACAACACACACCTGCTATTAACCAACCTCCTTCCCAAAAAAGGTGCAAAGGCACATTATTATTACAATTTATCTTTAAAGCAAAAACTAAGCGTGGAAAACTTCAACATGGTAAATGTTTTAAGGAGTTAAAATGAATTAGAAAACAGGGGATTTTTATTGGAGCCGTTACAGAAAATCTATGCCATACTTAGAATAACTCATGGAGGACACAGGCAACTGAGCACAGCTAACGTGGTGAGTCTCAACTGCTTCTCTCCTTCTAGAAAGCTCCTGGAAGATCCCTTCTGTCCCGTGACATCTCCCCCATACTGAGATAGATCTGACAAAGAGCTATACTACCTCCTTGTTAGCATGGGAGACCTCCTTATTGGATCATTGGTCAACGACTGCTTTTGGCACCTGGAATAATGTAAAGTGGGTTGATCATAGTGGAGAATGAAATGGCTTGCATAAGAAAACAAACACACACACAAGTACACACACATACACCCCTCCAAGCCAACCAAATAATGTTTTGGTGGCTTATTTAATTCAAAAGCATTTATCATCTTCTGTGACTTAAGACCCTCACTTTTCAAGTGACTTCATGAAAAACATGTGCTCTTCCTTTTGCCCTGTTGGTCTTACCTTTCCGTTTCAGCACCACCTTGAAAGATGTACAAAACTTGTCTGTGTCTACTAGAAGGAAAATGCCGGGTGAGAAAGACCATATTTTAATTAACAGAAAGCTCTATTGGCTTCACCTATTTTTTTCTAAATAAGACATTTGTCAACTGTGCTTGTCAACATGAACAGGTAATTATGAGACTCATGCGTACATGTTTTTCAGAAAAGTTTTCATTTAATGACCTTCTTAAAATAATTTAAGGTATTACTAATAAAAAAGTGCAAGCAATGGGAAACCAAACACATGCTTACTATAGTCATGATTTAGATAGCAAAAATTTCCAGTTTTCCAAAAGTAAGAGAAAGAAAAAAACCTCATATAATTAAGTGCTATTTATGCAACACTGGCTACTTCCTGCACCCTTAACACTAATCATAGCTTTTCTATACACTAAAAAATCAAATCCCATAGGAACATAGAAATTGCCATTGTGGATCTGACCAGTGGTCCATCTAATTCACTATCCTCTCTCCAGCTCTCTTACGTAGCAAGCAGCTGCTTCAAAGGGAGGTGGAATAAACTATTTGGGGGGCAATTATGGAATATCCTAACCAAAGGAAATTTTCTTCCAAGCGTACATTAGTTAGAAGTTGATTTGTACCATGATGCATGGGATTTGGCAGACCGTCTAAAAGTCTTGAAGGGTTTTGCTTTTATAACCCTTGCTGTTGTAACTCTAAATATTCTTGATATCCATCTAAATGGCCAGGACTTTCTGAGTATCCAGTACCTCTTGGCATCTGATATCTTGTGTAAATGAATTCTACCAGCTAATTTTGCTGGGTGTCAAAATGTGCTACCTTTTTGTCTCTTTCTCTTATATTTGAAAAATTCACGTGCATTTCCAGTCTGCCTTCTCTATACCAATGTTTCTCAACGACCAGTCTCTGAGATCTTCCTGACACTGTATAAGAAGCCAGTCCCTGGTATCAAAAAGGTTGAGAAACACTGCTCTATACCATTCATTATTTTGCATATTTTAATCATGTCACCTCTCTATGGTAAACAGTCCCAATTCTTTTAATCTCTCCCAAAATGAGAGATTTTTTGCATCAATAATTTTTGTTGTCCATCCCTGAATCCCTTTCGGTTTCAGCAACAGCCTTTTGTAGATGAAGTGATCAGAACTGAACACAGTATATCATGTGACAGCATACAATAAATTCAGATAATGGTATTATAATATTGTTGTGGCAGGAGTCCTAGAAAGCTACCTCAACATTAGCACTGTTCACGTTGATGAAATGATGTATTGCTGTTAGTTTTGTGATTTAGTTTCTTTTGGGCAGCTGTTTCAAGTAGCAAAAGCATTTTTGTTGTGACAAACTGTAACTAGAATCAGCCTTGATTCAGAGTTACTTCCTGGATATAGTGCATTGGTATTAGTGCTGAACTTTCTGAAAGAGGTGATTGCCTGTATGCTTTTTGTGGCTACCTCTGTTCAAGGACTGCTATACTTAATGTAAATAGAACAAGAATTCATCAATGATGGATTTTTCCTCCAATGGAAAGATGACTACTTAAAAAAAGAAAGTCACAACATTTTTAGTGCTGTTTTACATCCTTAATGTAGTTTGCTTTTTGACCACTGCTGCACCTCTAATTATCATACATTAAAATGAACACTATGCTTTGTAAAATTACCTGCTTTGTGTATACAAATCATACTTTGTATGTGTGAATGCATGTTTGTATAGATATCTTTGAAGACCAGCTAGCTTTGTGGTTCTGCACATATTCAAATATATCACATGCCTCTAAAACATTCTTTTAAAATTATATAAAACAAGTACTTTCTCCTTTTTAGTTAAAATCCTATTGAAACAGTTATTCAACTTCACTTTTGCACCCATAAATTGAATTTGATGTGCAAGTGATAATAGTTGCACATCTGACCATATAATTTGCACATACACAGCCTGCTACAGGTGGGAAAAAAATCCAGATCAGCATTTACAATCCAATTGCAGGTATAAGAAGATGAGTCTAATTTGCAGCTTAAAAAGGGAGGTTAAACCCCTTAAGAAGATACATAACACTGTGGATAAGGTGAAGATGACTTGTGTTCAGGAGATTTGGGTTAGATTCCTGGTTCTGTCACTGGTTTCCAGTGTGATCGCGGCTAAATCATAATCTCTGTGTTTCAGTCTATCTGATTTAAATAACTAGATAATTATAATCCCCCCCATTCATTCCTATTTAGACTCATTATGTGCTTGAATAGAAACCAACATTATAAGGTGTCAAATTTATTTGGGGCCTTTCAGTGTGATTGTGATAAATAATATGAGCTGCCCCGATCATAACAGTCTCTGTCAATATTCTCCCTGGCTGAAGTGAATATCAGAATCTTTTCACCATAGGTATTCGACAATTGTTCAGATATTCATCCTACTTGCTGGGAGTAGAAACACCTCCCACATGCAGAAGAAGTGATATTTTTAAGCATACGCTTATCAACAGCTATTATTAAGAATGCAGTCATATCACTTTTGACTCTAATTAAAGGAGCGTGTAATCAGTTCAAGTGCAGTAAGGAGAATTTGAGAGAAATTCTAAGTCACACGATTTCTATTAATAGAAAATATACATCAAGGAGAATGCAAGTTCTTGGATAAGTATCACTGTGGTTCCTAGTAGTTCAATGGCAAAAAACAACAAAAAAAGCCCTTTCTAAGCCTGTGCCTACATTACGGGCTAGAGGTGTGATTCCTAGCTGAGGTTCTTACTTGTGCTAGCATGAATATAAATAGAACTGCAGCTGGGGTAGCATGAGCAGCAGAGGCACACGTGCTGGTTGCAGGTGGGTTTGTATTTGACATGGCTAAATGGTGCCACAGTGCCTTTGCTGATGTTCCTGTGGCTATTTGTGCTTAGGGGAGCCTGATGACAGGTAGTGCAAGTTTGCGTCCGTGTGCTGGGAAACATACACCCAGCTCATAGTATAGATGTCACCTGGCTTGTTTGGTAATGTTGAGTGAATATTGGGGTATGCTTCCTGAACTGAGGCATCCATTCTGGGGCTGGATCATGCAAATTGAATAAACTTTTGTGGATGAGGAGGAAGGGACTGCAGGGATAAACAACTTCAGGGAAACACTACAGAAGTTGTGCTTCAAAAGATCTCCTGGGGCAAGGCAGAGTGGTTCCTGTATATTCTTATGCCTGTGTGTCTACAGAAGTAATCACATTCCAGTTCTCTATTTTATTTTTAATTCTTCTGTTATGGGGGGTGTAGGCAGAGGGTTTTTGTGTTTTGTCTTTTAAGGCATAGGCCTTTAGGGATTGCAACCTGGTTATATTAGTGATAGGTTCAACTATGCAGAGAAGTGAAGTGCTTGGCCCCTTGCTCCCTACCCCTTGTTTTGTTTTCTTTCCAGTGACAAAACTAATTAAGGAGGAAAATATAACTTTAGCAGTAAAAAAAAGTACAAGAGAAAGCAGCGTTAAACCTCCTGGATAAACTGTTTCCAATTAGGTTTTTATAATATATGGGATGTGAAGAAAGCACGGACAGCTTTCTCCAAACTTACTGTTTGCACAGTATGCATGGGAAAATTCCTTCCAGGCTTGCCTCCTGTTCCACATATCGTAATTCTCATTAAACACCCTTGGGTATGTGTTCATTTTGAGATGTACCTTGCTTATTACTTTTGCTTCATCTGAGTATTTTAAAATGTAATTTACTTTAGTCTTAGAAATGAACTAGATTATTTGGGTTTCTGGAATGCCTAGTGCCCTACTTATGCAGCAAGTCGAGACCCCATTGTGCTAAGTGCTGCACACCCACAGAACAGATTGCCCCACCTCCCAAATAATATTATTAATTTGTTGGATTGCCCAATACAGTCCTCCCATTATTTGACTTTTCCATATTTATGCTGAATATTTGGTGGCTGGCATGCTTTTATATCACCCCACAGAAGCATGACTTTGAAAGTATCATGGATAAAGTCACTTCACTGGCCAGTGTACCAGTAAGCCACAATAAGATGTGAACTTTTAGGCTATTGGTGCATGGCTGTGCTTTGAGATATTAAGCCAAAGAGTTATTTCAAGGTAATCAGAAGTGAATGAATCCTGTACTAATGCATACCCCTATTTATCTCATTGCTTGCATATTGCTATTTGCTTTGAAATATGAGAAAATTGTTTTAAAATGCATTTTTGCAGGAATTTGCATGATTTGTATTCTTTTACTACAGAAATAGTTCATGAGAAAATACTAGGGAAATGAACACAAATACATTTGCTATACTATTGTAAATATAAATTTGTTTGTTCATTTTCTTCAGATACTCTCTATTTTTTTTACTGAAATCATTTTAAATTAATCTATTCCCCTTCTCCTTCAAATCCAGCCCAAACCAAACTATCTGCAGTATGTTGCAAAGACTTTCTTGGCACTTCAGCTCTTGAGGGTGCAGAGCAGCAGGACAGGAGAGAAAGAAAAACAGTTGTAGGGAAAATCAGAGAGACAGACATGGATAAAGGGAAGGAAGATTGGTTACAGGATTAACTGTCTTTGTAGCTAAATATTGTAAGGCCAAATGTTGATGCATACAGATATAATCACCTTAAAAATAGAAAGAAGGTGTTTTTTTAACATTTATTTCCTATTATTTTCTCTATCTTATTGATGGAATGAATATTAGTTAAAAACTGCCATTCTTAAGAGTGCAGGTCTAAAATTGGAACTTCCAATAATTAATGATATCGTAGCATCTGGTAATGTTGATTGGTTAAGAGGATGATACACCTACATGACATTTTACAGCTAATAATTGCAAGAGGAGCCGAACATGCCAGATCTCTGTACATCCATGCATAACTTAAGCACCATCCCATATGAACCACTCTAAGTGCTTATAGGATGTAGAATCTCCATGGTTTAAATGTAGTCATTGCCTGTCTTACTCAGAAACCTACATTACAGTTATTTCATAGAACCGAATTCAGTATGCTACTTGCAAGAGCAGACCAAATGATGGGTTATTGTGAAGACTGAATTACTTCTTACATTTAAAAAAGACAAGTGTGAGAAAAGGTTAGTGCTTGGAGAAACAATCTATCACTGCTTGCAACTCGGTCCATCAGGGGTTCAAATCAATTGAATGACCCATTGCATGTCAAAGAGGTGTAATTTTCCAGCTGGTCTCCATTTTGAATACTGTTCACATTTGGAAATATGTGGAGGAGGAGGCACAAACTCCTCTAGTCACACATTGGCATTCTTTCAAACCACTTCCTTTTTCTTCACAGCTTCTCCTCCTCCCCTCCTCTTCCAAATCTGGATGAGGGTTGAGGGAGGAAGAAAGAACATCAAGGTAGGTGGAGGCAGCAGGGAACTGAATCCTTCTGAACCACTGGCCTGATTATAAACAACAGTTTTGAAGCCTAGGAGCAGCATGAATGCCAAAGTTGGCATGCAAACTTGGTGCCTTTTTGCTATCTAGTTTTTGTTTGGAAAATGGTCCCAAAAGGATTTAGTCCCTTTGGAAAATCCTGTTCCTAGACAATTACTCATTTCAATCCCTGCTATAGAATATATAGTTTCCAAGTATAATTCTGCTAATCTGTGTGAATACACATGCAGACACAGACATATGTGTATGAACACGAACACACACACTAAAGTGATATTGCATGGTAGTGCCAAACTTGTCACAGTTTGATTGCTCTCCCAGTAAAGGAATGGCTAAAAAAAAGTGACATCTGTGATCTCAAGTGGGAGAGAGTCATGGACTTGTATTGCCAGCTGGCCAAGAAGTAGCGCTGATGTCAGTTGTGAAACATCTGTTCTTCCACCTGGAATTATGATGGTGGCAAACTGCTGTCATAGCAATGGGTAAAGACAGAAAATGTGTATTTAACAATTGTACACTCACTGTCTTCAGTCTATTTTCTATTAAAAAAATGGCAAATTAGCACACTTAGAATTAGTTTTAACAACTAAGAACTTTGATCAGATTACAGAAGGGAGCCAATAGTCAAAAATGGATTTCTACATCTCCACCAATTGCAACAAAAATGGTTCTGAGTATTGGGTTGGAAGGACTCAATTTTTATTTACAATTTTAAGTAGACATCTACTGCATTACACACACAAATAACTGAAATATATTTCCATGAATAACAGAAATTTACAGCTAGGCAACATCAGAAGACTGGTTTGAGAACAGAGTAAAAAAATCTAGTGATTTATACTTTTTGAATTAGGCTGGCTTCCAATTAACTAGTGAATGAATAGTAAAAAACAGATACTGTTTGTTGATTAAGGATATTTACTTTGTATATTTTGATATTTCATGTTTACAGTGTGTATTAATGGTTTATAAAGTTTTAATTTTTTGAATCTCAATGTCTTTTCATTAAACCATTGTGAAACTGTGAAAAATTATATCAATAAAATCTGGGGAAAAAGCTTTGAAAAACTTCAATATTACTCTTTGAAACTTTATATATAGAAAATGTGAATTTTTGCCAAGCCTAGTTTATGAGGTCTGGTCATTTCATACAATGAAAATAATTGATGGAAAAACTGCAATTAAGAAGCTAAATGGTGAGAATAAATGAATTGTCACAAGGAGGAGATATTTCATAAAACACATGTCCATGATCCTCTCAGAGAATCCATTAGTCAGAAGAGGTGCAGAGGGCAGAATTTCATGATGTGCCACTTGGAGGCACAGAATTTACAGCTCAGGGAATGAGGGACAGTGGTAACTTTACGTTACCCTTGTGCTTTCCTGATGCCAGTCTGCTCCACAGCTGATCCAGCCCTGAAGAGTGTTAGAGTTACAGCAGCCTCCTGAAGTTACCTTGTGGACAACAATCCTGACCAGAATCATTTAGTGCTTTGTGCCATGGCCCTGTCCCAAATGGATCCCTCCCATCCTCAGCTCTGCCCCTGGCATTACCACTACATCAGACTGTGAGAATGGATTCTCAAAGCACGATTTGTCTCTTTCACTCTCAGTTCTTGCATCAGGGAAACTCTCCCTAAGCCAGATATGTGGCTGTTGTCTAATTGGTGTATTAATTAATTTCTTAGACCACTGTGGTCACTAAGGATTTGGTCTCCTATTACAACAACAGGAAGATTGCCACTGATGTAATTTTGAGACCAGAGAACCACACAAGAAACAACTGCAGTTTATCATATTTCATTATTAACAAATCCATTGTGCAGCTAAGCAAACCCACAACCAAAGAAATATAACAGCAGATAAAATGATAATGCAAAGTGATTCATCCTCTGACTGGCATCACTCGACTCCTGCTGTGAAAGCCCAGAATGTGTCATTATCTTGCTCCTCCTCCTCAGTCACCACCACCACCACCACCACTGGCTGTCACTGTGGTGTCTCCCAAGGCATAAAGCTGGGAAGCAGATTTTACATTGTTTATGCTGAAAACCACTGGAGTTATACACATTTATGAAGGTTTAAGTCCTTTTTCCTTGTCTATGCTTTCACACCTCACCAAATTTGGGGTGCTCCGTTTTCCATTGGCTGGCTTGTTAGTTCCCTTTTACTCACTAATGTATATCACTCAATTACCACAACAACTTGTGTTAGCATATTGCTGACCCTCTCTGTCTGCAAATGAAACAAAACAAAAACAAAACAAATCCAACCCTTTAATGAGTACATTGCATATATTTCCAAATGTCAGTAGTTAGTACTGCTATTACTGTAGCCATTTCTTCTGGTGACATTGGGTGAGTCAACGGGTAGCTACTCGTGTAAGCCTATCTTTAGGCATAAGGCCTTTTTTTTGGCTCAGCTAAATGTATTACAGACCTGAAGGGTTAAAGTTACATTAATTAATACTTGTATTTCTCTGCTGTATCCTAAATACACTCAATATCTTTTACCCTTAGCTAAATGGCATTAAGAGCCCCTTCCTGCTTCTCCAACTCCTTTACCCATGGAAAAAGAAGCAGGAAAGGATGTGAGAACCTCATCCAAGAATTTAATCCAATGTCCACTGAAGAAATTGAAAAACCTCTAACTGACTTCAACAGGCCTTCCTCTGGACCCTAACTGAGTCAGTTCACAAAAGACTTGTTTGCTTATATATCTTCTGAAGACCTTAGGCCACTGCTCAGCCATTCTGACCAAAATCTACATATTAAATAACAGACATTACTTAGAATAAGGCCACATTAAACTACATGGAAATAAAAATCCAGCGTCTTTCACTTGGTTTTTATGACAGCAAAAGAAGAAAAAAGGAGATTTATTATAAAATCACATTAAAAAATGAATCATAAAATCATAGAATCATAAGGTTGGAAGGGACCTCATAGGTCATCTAGTCCAACCCTGCCAGAGGCAGGACCACTCCCACTAAACCATAGAATCATAGAAAGAAAAATGTTAAGAGCTAGAAGTTTATACAAATAAGATAGAAGAAACAAGCAAGCAGCTCTTTCCACCAGTATCATAACAGAAATTATGGACAAAATGCAGGGGTGTCAAACTCCTTTGTTATGGTGGGCCAGATTTGACTTAAATGTACTTCAAGTGGATTGTACATACAATAAATCGAAATACTATAGCACTCTTGTGGCATCATGGAGCACTGAGTATGTGAAACTGCACTCTGCAATACCACTCTTTCTTTCTCTGGGAGAGAGTGTGGTCTCACAAAGCGCAGTCTTGCGTACCTAGCACTACACAACGTCGCAAGTGTGTCAGGTCTCATGACATCATGGAGTTCTAGGTGTGTGAGACCACACTCTCACTCTATCCCCCCACCTCCATTAGAGAGAAAGTGTAGTCCTATGATGCAGAGTCAGAGGCCAGATGGAAGAGGTTTGCAGGGCACATTTAGCTCACAGGCCACGTGTTTGACACCCCTGAAATAGAATATATGGCTCAAAGTATTAAGCCTGAAGTTTTTAAAAAAAGTGCGTGAAAATTATGAATCATGCTATGGAGCTTTAATTAAGCCTTAATGAATCAGGGGTATTCACTGATAAAGTAACCTTTAAGGTCAGATGTTCAGACATGTTCAACTTTGAAAACTGCAACCAGATTTTCAAGAGTTCAGTTCTCATTTAAGTGCCTCCATATAGGCCACATGCAGCACCCAATATCCTGAATTGTTTTGGCAATCTGGCCGAATCAAAAATAAACAAAATGACAAACAATTGTGTTATATGAAAATAATACCTTTATAAAAGCCCTATATAAAATGAACAGATACATTTAGAAAGTTCTTTTATGTGACCCACCAAATTGTGAAATTTCATATTATTGGCTATGTTATTGATTTTCTGCTCACCCTTGGATAAATTCATATGACTCTGAATGCTCACAAACAAAACCACAAAACACCTCCCCAAACTTGTCTGTATTCTTAATGATCTGATCCTGTAATCTTTATTCACGTGATTAAGCATATTGAAGCAAATAAATAAGGTTTGCAGGACTGGGCTTCTACTTTTTTCAATGCTGCCCTTCGTTAGTGTTTCTCAGTGACCAGTCCATGGACCAGAGCTGGTCCCAGAGATCTCCCTGTCACAGCTTAGGAAGGCAGCAAACTGGTTGAGAAGCACTGTCTTGGACAGTTAAAGTTAAGTACACTTGCATATTTCTTTTCCCTGACAAATTCCTTAGGCTATGTTCACACACAAGTGCTTGTTTCAAAACAAGCTGTGAAACGAGGAGCTCCCTCCTTTCGAAACAAGAAAACGTCGTTTGGACATAGGGACTTTTATTTCAAAACAACCAGTGTTGTTTCTAAATAAAAGCCCTGTGTGAACACACCCTTATAGCAGCCGTGCGGACTGAAGAAGGAAAAGATAAGCCAGCTCCAGAGTCTGAGAGAAAATCATGTTGGCATGAGCAGACGTGGAACAGCCTTAACAGATATTAGAGTACTGAGGTTTTGGGGGAAGGTGGAGCCCAGGCATGAGCCCATCCTGACTCTTTAGCCCTCCACCCCCCTTAAACCTGAAAACCATGAAACATCCCAAACAATTGTAATTCTTACAGAAAACACTCCCAAGCTAGAACACTTTTCAAAATCTGGGTCAGTTCGTTTAGATGGCTATAATGAAGATGAACATTTCAAAATCGGTCACAAGGTTACAGAGGGAGTCTGTGGCATAACCGAATACTGAACACAGATCTCCCACATCATAGTCCAATGCTTTAAGATTAAGATTATCCTCCTTTTTGCTGAACATCATAGGATTACATGCTGCCCTACATAGGTCAGAAAGCAAAGGAGAGTGAGCTGGGATATACTTGTGATTCAGACTTTATGTGGATCCAGTTTCCTTAATATCTGAACAATTGATGCAGAGGGCAACTATTCCAGCACATGAACTGGAAGAATAGTTTCAGAAGCTGAACATGTATTAGTGTACGCTCACTGACCTGAAGATTGGATCTGATGCGGTCTGTGCACAGAACAACCTGACTGATAAAAGTCTGTGTATGTGAAAATTTAACAGATTGTTAGAAGAGATTTAGAAACAGATTGAAAGAGTCAGAAGTCACCCAGGGGTCATCTATTGCTGGACAGGCACAGCAAGGATAATTACAGAACACCACTGGTCATTACCTACTGCCCCCAATTTAAACCTCTAGCACATCATCAAGGATCTATAACATATCCTGGAGGATGACCCTCACTCTTGAAGCCTTGGGAGATAGGCTGGTCCTTGCTTACAGATTCAGGCACCCAGCCTTGTACAAATATTCACCAGTAGTTACACACCATATAAGAGGAACCTTGAACCAAGTACCTTCAACAAACCCCATTCCAAGTCTACCCACATATCTACTCAAGTGACACTATCATAGGACCTAACCAAATCAGTCACTTCATCAAAGTCTCATTCATCTGCTCATTTGCCAATGTAATATATGTTGTCATGTGCCAACAAATACCCTCCTGCCATATACATTGGCCAAACTGGACTGGCTCCATGCAAAAGAATAAAGGGACACAAATCAGATATCAAGAATGGTAACATTCAGAAATGAGTAAGGGAACATTTCAGTCTAGCTGGACATTCTGTAAAAACCATGCTGGTTACAGTACTTCTTAAAAAAAAAAAAACACCTACAAAATGCATTACAATGTGAAACTTCTCAACTTGAATTCACATGCAAACTAGCTACCTTCACAATGGGTTTGAATAGAGATCTCAAATGGCTAACTCATTACAAAAGGTGATTTCTTCTTTCTTCCCTTGCTTCTCTCTTCCATACTGTTTGAATGTGAACACCTCGTTTTACTTTGCTGAGATAGGCTAGCAGACTATTCCTCTGGATCTGTTTGAATTGACCTTGCAACCCAACCTTCTTTGCATGTATAAATACAACTAACATGCCACTTTTTTCATTTCATACATCTGATGAAGTAGGATTGTGACTACAAAAGGTTACACAATAAATAATTTTTTTGGTCTTTAAAAGTGGCCCAGGACTCCCTTTTCTGTTTAGAAGAGACAGAGAATGAAAAAGGAGAGTGCAACACTGGGACCCATGTTTTGGTTTTGAGTTCAGTTCCATATGTTAAATCCTGGGTAAGATGCTCATCTTGTGTAAGCATCCCTTTATTAGTTGATACTCAGAGGTATAAATTAGCCCTCAAATTTACCCATAGTTTAACTTTACTTGGTCAGGGCATGGCTTTTAAAGGTGGCTGCATTGGAAGGGGAAAAAGCATATGACAAAATGTCTAACCTACTAGCCATGGAGATTTGTTTGGAGGGGGAAAGGAAGTTTTAGGAAGTTGAAATAAATCAGAAACCATCTTAGTGGCTAGCAGGGACCTATTAGTTAACAACCACATATTTAATTGTGATAGTTAAAGATAAGACAAAATCAATATTTTGTTCAATATTTATAGTCTAGTTTTCAGAGGAGCTGTATACCCCAACCTGCCAGTGGAAACCAATGTGTCTAGTATGTCCAGAAACAAAATAAAGCCATTAGCATAAAGTACTAGTCAATCTACAGTTGAAGAAAAATGTTTAAAATTCAAGGAATTACTTTGATTTTCCCATTAATACGGGCTTTGAATTTTCTAGCTGCTCTAAAGAAATTTATTTTGAAGTATTTTAATATACAAATAAGAAAACACTAAAATAAAGAGACTCTAAGAGAGAAAACAAATAACCATGGGGGGAGGGAATCACATAATCTTGGCAACAAAAAACACAAAGCAGCCTTCCCCTAGCAATATCACTCAAGAAATAAAAATGTGCTCGGATGGTAATCAAAAACTTATACTCCATCTTGTCAAGAAGGTGACTTGAAACAGGGAAACAAGCGAATGACAACATGCATATTAATGATTCTAAAGGAATTCTCAATTACACTTCATTATCATTATCCATTTCAGAAGTAAAACCTGGATAAAAGTCTCATTCTACCCTAGAAGGAATCAAAAATTGCCTGGGAAAAGATGTTTCCCTCTGATGAATTCTAAGTAAAGCCAAAGAATCCTTGAATCTAGCATTTAAGATTTAAATTAACTAATGAAGGACTGAGGAAGAGACTCGTCCAGGAAGATGAAAAGACAATGCCCTGTACATAGTATTCATATATTTCCTCTAATCATACTGCTATGCATATATTTGTATCAGAGCTCCAACCTGAGGGTTATAGGCTTAGTACCAGTTCTGCTGACTTTTCCACCTTCATTTAACCTTATTACCCAACACGCAGCTCTAAACATTTTAAAATACTACTCCACCAGCTGGTTTCTCTGCCTGCTGATTGCTTTCCTGATGCTCATCCATATAGAAAGTCTCCCTGTAGATCAGCAGCTAAATATAACTCCAGAGAATTTGCATGCACACTTTACGGTGTATGTGTGGTACAACCTTTATGGGTACAGTATCTGGAGGTCCACAGTGGTCAGTGATAAAATGAGTAACTTGACTCTTGCTGCTTTCTGTTTTACATTTTGGAAGGGGTGGCCATGGTGCAAGGGGTCAGATTTAAAAGCAAGGCACTCAGAGTCTGATGCACAAAGAGGAAACATAATTGGTTCCTCTGCATTCAGAGAAGCTGGACAGGAGAGAACTCATTCTGGAAAGGAGTCTGATTCATTCATACTATAATACCTGGGTCAGAGATCCTCATCCTCCATGGCATAGGACTCCCTATGAGTTCCAAAATATGCCAGTTAATTATCTATTTCCCATCTGACAAGTATCTGGGAATTAGCCAGTTCACAAAGGTTAAGGGAACTTTGTAGCTTGCCAGGACTGGAAATGAAAGGTTGGAAGCTAGATTGCTGAGCTACTGGGAATCCCACCATCCTGCATTATAAAATATGGATCCTCAGCTATGGGAAATTAAGAGAAAATAAAACTTAACACTGCACATGATACAGAATTGAACTTTGAAAATCACAGCCTCAAGCCCATGTAATTTTTATTCCCGGCTTTACCTGACTCACATGTGGGGGAAATCAGGAAACATTCTGGTGGCAATGGGTGTTGCAAAGCTGCTGGGAAACTGGGCACAAGAGAAATAGGTCTCTGTGGTAACAGATACATTAGTAAATTTCAGGAGAGGAGGACAATGGTCAAAATAAGTGCACTTTATTGCAAGGAGAAATATGCAATTGTTTCATACTAAACCATAAGGAGGGTTCAATTGGCTTAGGATGCAAACCACTTTTCCTTCCCCTCCCAACAGCTTCATTAATTTATTTTGTTTTACAAGCTAATCATCAGTCCCCTCTGATATTCAGACTGTTCATTTTAGGCAATTTGTGTTAATCATTGTCATTTGATTTCCTGATATTACAAAATTTTAATCTGAAGTGCTTCATTTTACACAATGCAGGAAGCCATTTTGCAAGCTTTCTTTCTTTCTTTTTTTTAATGTACTTTTAGAACTGGAATAAAGTCTTAAAGTAATAACCTGCCATTGGATCTTCAGCTAATGACTCCCCTGATGCCAGAATCATTTATTATGATTTTTCTAAAGTAGAGTTTTCTATACATTTCCTGCCATCCTTCATTTATCACACAGAGAATAAAGAACTCAGCTTCAGACTATTACGCTACATGTTAATCAGAGATTTCTCTGATGAGTAGAAACCTTGAGGGTGAAGTTTAAATGGCTTGTATCACCAGAGAGCCACTGGTTTGTTCAGGAAAATAAATCTTAAAAGCAGAAATTCACATGAAGGTCTCACCCAAAATTTTGTCCTCTATTTTGTTCCTGTAGACTTCTTTCAAATTCACTTCAGAAATAATAATGGTATCAACAAACTGTGATGTCCTGGAAAGGAACATGACTTTATTTTCCAGCAGTCCACAAAGTACTTACTGGATTCAGAGGCATTATTTAAACAAGAAGAACTAAAGGAAAAACTTTCTCACCAGGAGGGCGGTGAAGCACTGGAATGGGTTACATAGGGAGGTGGTAACATCTCCATCTTTGGAAACTTTTAAGGCCCAGTTAGACAAAATCCTGGCTGGGATAATTTAGTGGGAGTGGTCCTTCTTTTAGCAGGGGGTTGCACTACATGAACTCGTGAGGTCCCTTCCAGGCCTAGTATTCTATGATTCTATGAAAATGGGAAAATAAAGATGCAGAACATAATCCAGCAAATTATGTGATTCCCTCAAAATTATGTATCCCACACAAGACATAAATTTGCAGAATAGGAAATATGTCCTGAGGAAAAATCAGCAACTCCTTTAGTAGAGAATCTGAGGCAAAGGTATCTGCATTTTGCATCTACTTATTGCACAGTTTTCTGCCTGATTTGTAAGTAACCTGTATTGACTGACAAATTCACTGGTATTTATGTATCTTATGTATTAATGAAGTTGCAACTACCTTCTTTTACATTTCTTAGTAAAGTTTCCACTGTTATCAAAATAATATGTGGCTTCCATCCAACAGAAGCCTGTGGCAAATTATGAAATATTTATTTTCTGAGGCTTTTTTGGTGAAGAAGTTCCACAACAGCATTTATTTTACCAATCTTTTAAAAAGTATATTTGAATTGCTTTGATGTTCCACAAATTTTTCTGTTTCTTTGAATTGAAATATAGGTATGATTAAAAATATTTTTGCTTGGCTGCTCAACAATACAGTAATGTGATATTCCCTTTTTTAAAAAATTGGACTGCAGCAGAACACCACAGTGTTCCAGTCTTTTGAGGGCTAACTCAATTCCCACTCAAGATAATAGAAATTTTACCATTGGATTTCAGTCATCAGTTTGAAGGTGATCTTATACAAGTAAATCTTTGAAAACAATGGATCTGATATCCCAGTCATAATCAGCAAGAATGTGAAAGTGTGATTTTGCATGTCTATATTTGGTATATTTCTGTGGCAATTAAAAGGATCAGCGCAATTGTAGTTTTAATGACATGAGCTGAGTGTTCTGATGACTGAAAATAGAGTACAAGGAGAGTCCTAAAGAAAGAACCCTCATACAGAACTACATTTGCATTTAATTATGAAGTAGTTTGCATTGATATTCCTTGTCAAAAGACTTTGGGGGGTTTCGAGGGTACAAGGAACGCGTGTTTGGGCTCCAGCCATATTGTTAACACATGCCAGCTTCAAACAAAGGAGCAATGTGAGCTTTTCAGATAAATACAGTATAAAAAAATAAAACCATATGATAAGCGATGTTGCTAATTCTTCCTAAGAATCTTGAAGATTCAAAAGAACAACGTTAAGAGGCAGAGTGAGCATAACACTATTAATCCACTGTGAGTATTCGTTGTTAACTTAGTAATAGCTATACCCCAGCACAAAAATAAAAATGGTCTTTGGCTTAAGAGTTTGTTTAGCTCAGGATATCCTTATTAGCTTTTATATAATAAATATTGCCGGGGAAATGGTGTTATTAATAGGGAATCTATTTATATTTTCCTTACAAGTACAAAATCTTCAGCATGCCTGGGATAGTTTTTGAATACAGTAACAAAGTACTGTGTGAAGGTCAGTTGAATCCCCTAGGTGAATTGGTTCAGTGAACTACCTTCATATATGACATTTTGACAAAATTGACTTCTCAAACCATCTCCAACAGAAGAGCCAGGATGAATGGGTATAGCTGATACAACAGACTAATTCTACCTAGATGTGTCCATAGACTAGCTCTACTGACAACAGTATTTTGTGGGTTCCTTCCACTCTCCCAGCAAAAGACAATGACGGTATTATTCTAAAGATTGACAACTATTTCCTGCCATAAACCACAATGTTACACGCAAGGATGCTCCAGTATTGCCAATGCTTAGGCATTTATTATGAGTCTGACAAGCAAGTTTTTCCAGAAGCCCAACTTCCTAGAACCATGTGATTATTTGAAAACCTAAATTTTAATTTTAGGTGTTGTGAGGCAAGAAGAGAATTTGATTGCTGAACACATGAATCCTTAAAGCTATAAAAGAACATAAAATCTATTACATTTTTAAGCTGTCATGCTTTTGGGGACCTGAATCATGATGCTACACTTGGTGTTGGTGGTACACAGGTCCCTTTCTGACAAAGAACATTCGGAGACAGTGAAACCATAAGACCTTCTGTAAGGTCTTCATGAGTGAATGATACCTGGAGCAGTTGGGATGCACGTATTGAAGAGTAGGTTGTGATGAGGACTTAAGACCTGGCCCAAACTGCAAATTACAGCAGATTTTAAACTGAAGTTAGCAGGGTAAGTGACACGGGCTTGTAAGAATCATATATCATAACAAGGAGTGAGAGTCATGCCAGGAGATGTTTCTGAACACAGCTCCAAGCAGCATGAGAAGCACTCACTAGCCTGGGGTAGACCTCTCTCTGCTAGGAGGGCTGCTGTGGGTAACTGTCAACAGTGTTGGCCAGCAGGTGGCAGTAGGGTATTGCTCATAAAAGGTACTAATACTCCTTTCAGCTGTTCTCTCTTCCTTCCTGCATTGTGCCCACCATTCAGCTCTGCTACAGTCATCCTATCCTACAAGCACATGGTTAACATGGATAGCCATTCTATACCTTGCCTTAAAATGGCCTTGTTTACATAGCTGATAAAATTCAGTGCAGCCTCATGTGTGACATTTTATACACTGGGAAGCAGTGATTCTGAAAAAGACTTGGAGGGTAATGCTGAGTGATCAGCTGACCATGACTCCTAGTGTGATGCTGTGGCCAAAAGGGCTAATATGATGCTTGAATGTATAAACAGGGGAATCTTGGGTAGGGTAGGAAGGTTATATTGCTCCTATAAGTGGCAGTGGGGTTACCACTACTGGAAAATTGTGTCCTGTTCTGGTATCTACCATTCAAGAAGGAAGTTGATCAACTGAAAAGGGCTCTAATCTTACAGTGATAGATTCAAGAAGTTTCAGTTTCTTTATTGTCACAAAGAGATGGTTAAGGCATGACTTGATCACAACCTACAAGAATTCACTTTGGGAAAATAACTTTGATAATGGACTCTTCAGCCTAGTGGACAAAAGTATGAAAATAACCAATAGCTGGAGGGTAAGCCACACATTCAGATGGGAAATAAGGACGAATTTTCAGCTGTGAGAGTACTTGGCCACCGTAGCAATTTACCAAGGGTAGTGGTGTCTTCTTCATCACTCATGATTTTTAAGTAAAGCCTGGATTTTTTTTTCTTAAAAAAAAGAAAATATTGTAGTTCAAATGGAATTAATTAAGGGAAGTCCAATGGTCTGCGTCATGCAAGATGTCAGACTAGATGATCACAAGATGTCATACTAGATTATCCCTTCTGTCTTCGTAATCTATGAAGTTATTCAAAGCACTAATTTCCATATAAGTGAAACCTTGCTTAAAATAAATTGTATGGATTTAGTTTTCATACAGCCTTAGTGAATGAAGATCTTACTTTATCTACAAAATAGCATCCCCCCACACACCGTCCTGTCATTATGCCTCAATCCTGACCTAGGCCCAGCTTCCTCTAGGTGCAACTGAGGTGGTATATTGTCCATAATCTATCTCCATAAAACATAGGCACCTCCTCAACATTTAGGGCATTGTCTGCACTATTGGAGGTGAAACAGGGAATGAGTCACAAAATCCATCTACTTTAGGCGTAATCAATTTTCACCTTTATTTACATAAAGAATGATTCATCAATACTCCCAGCAATGCACCTTTCAAGATCTAGGTGATAATTACAACATGTGGTATACTTCATCCATAACAATAATGCCCGAACAGAAAGTACATGGGTGACTCAGACAGTCAGTATGCTCTCAAATGAATTCACACAGGAAAACGATAAAAGACAAAAACATCACAACATCCTGTGGTTATGTACTCTTCACGAAGAGATCACTCGCTATCTGACTTATCCGTCCTCATCCTCGGAGGAAAGCTGCACGACACTTTCTAAAGATAAGTCTGGCAGATCAATTTCATAACTTTGTTAAAAACTAAAAACCATGGACTGAACAGAGACTTTGGATTTCTGGCTTATTACAACAATTGATAACCCACCACCACCCTCTCCCAGCTGCTTTTCCCTCTGTTCCTTCCTTTCCTCCATATTCTTGGAAGTGTGTTAATGTACCACCTCACCTGGAATGATCCCTTCAGATATGTGTTAACTACTTATGCTGAACAATCTGTTCCATCTTGTATTTAGCAGTGACACTCTGAGTTAGTTTCCCCAACCTGAAGAAGAGCTCTGCATAAGGTCAAAAGCTTGTCTCTCTCACCAGCAGAAGTAGTTCCAGTAAAAGATATCAGTCATCCACCTGGTCTAAGACAAAATTATTGTCACTTATAGCATGAGAACTTAACATTTACAAATATATATGTCATTCTGCGCCACATGAAAGTTCTCCTATATTTCTTGGTTGTTGTAGCCTCCTATGATCCCTTAGGCTATGTCTACACTGACAAAATTAATTTGAAATAGTTATTTCAAAATAACTATTTCAAATTAGGACTGTTTCAAATTTATTATTTCAAATTAGGAGGCCAGGGAAGACTCTGTAATTTGAAATAAGGTGGGAGTTATTATTTTGAAATAGAGAGTCTTCACTAGGTTCTATTTCAAAATAGAGGAAGGCAGGCAGAAGAATAGGGCTATTATTTCAAAATAAGCCTATTCTGTGGTTTAGAATGGATTATTTCAAAATAATTATTTCAAGTTAAGCACTATTTCAAAATAAAAGCAGGTTTTATTATTTTGACATAAAGCTTTGTTATTTAAAAATAAAGAAACGCTTATTTCAAAATAACAAAATGCCTGCATGGACAGGAAAAAAAGTTATGTCAGAATAGGCCTCCATATTTCGAAATAACTTCTAAGTGTAGACATACCCTTTGTCTGGTCCTTCAATATTGTTCCTTCAGTTTCTGGTCTGCTGCTCTCCAGTTTGGGCCTTTTCCACTTGGATTTTTCCATGTTTCCATATTCTTAACTTTTCCCCAGGCAGATTTTAGCACCTCAAGTTTTTGGCTTTATGTAATCCCTATTTTATGGAAGTGTAAACTTCAATTTATCCAACATCTGCATTTTTGCTCTTAATGCAGTTTGTATCATATTTTGATCACCTTGTTCCTCAGTTTTGCCAGTTAAAAAAGGCTCTTGTTGTTAAAGGTTTGCTTTTTACCTGAAAACTTCCAGCACAACTTTACCTTGATTCTATCAGCAATAGCATCATTTTAAGCAGATCAGCAATTCTATGTAACTGAAAACTGGCAAACCATGCTTATGTCAGCATGACCTTACCTTAAGTGTTACCTAATCAATACTCATTCACTATTGATAATTACAGATTATTGAAATATACCAGTTTATAGCACTAAACTACAAAAATGAAGGGTTGTTAAATGGTAAAATTAAAAGCTTTGTTAGTTAGATGTATGTTATCATACCCTCTTCCTTAATTTACTTGGAGCGGTCAGTGTGACAATGACTCACATTATGAACCTTTTCTGTCAACATTTCATCTTCTTTAAACATGGGTTTTCAAAAGGCCTTTTTTATTCGAAGTCCAGTTTTGTTGTGCATCATTGCAAAGGTATCATTAGAATTTTCCTGTCTTGCATTTTAAGGGGCATTTCAGTTTTAGGGCCTGTATATTTAGTCACTTTAATGGTACTCTGACAACATTGTCCCAGTTTGGATTATAGGGGCGTGAATAGCAGGCCTTGTCAAAGTGCAGACTGTATCTCTCCCATGGCGTGCTATCAGTGCAAATTTAAAGGTCCTAGTTTGCACTAATACACAGGACTATATCAGAGGGGAAATACAACACAGCACTTTGCTGAGCCCTGCTATTCACAACCCTATCATATGAACTAACGGGGAATGTAGACATGCAAATAGTGGAACACTGGAGCAAATTTGTCTTACGTTTCCCTTTGATCTTTCACAATTTTGCCCAGGCATCAATGCCGTCCAAGATGCTTTGTTTATTGCATGAGCTTTCTTGGGAGAAAATCCCACTTTGTCAGAGATGAAGTGGGATTTTCTCCCATGAAAGCTCATGCAATAAATAAATTTGTTAATCTTTAAGTGCCACAGGACTCGTTGTTTGTTTTGCTGAACTAGACTAACACAGCTAGCACTTTGGAACTTGGCAAGATGCTTTGGTGACTTAATCCTCCAGATAAGAAGAAATCAAACTTAGTCCCACTAGGTCCAGGGTGCTAGGTTCCTAGGCCTTACAGTGTCTGTAAATATTCCCCACCCCCACCCATATCAGAACAAGCTATACTTCTTTTTTCTCCTGACTCCAGGGCATCTCATTAGGGTTTGAGAATCTTCCTCGGTGTCCCTCCCTTCAGCTCCAGTATCCACAATAAACCCAGGAATTTCTGGCCCTCTCTCTGGCCTCTGCTTCTAAGCTTACTCAAGCTTTTTCACTAGGTCCTTTGAAAAGAAACCAAGCACATAGGTTTTCCTTCTGGTTTTCTAATGGAAAGACTCCCTGCTCTCCTTGAGTCTCCTCCTAAACCAGCCCTCTACAAACTGCCCAAGTCAGAGCAACCAGCACCCATTCTTCCCCTCTTGCTGGACCTTTTGGGCTTTTAAATCTCCCACTCTTCCCAGGGTCTCAAGGGAGAGCCAGCTGAAAGTCCTAGATGGCTGCAGACCTTAAAAAGACAGGCTATTCTGTGATAGGCATGAAACTCTTGGCTTCTCTGCTAAATCTGCCACTTAGTGAAAAATGTGGCAGTGAGTTTGTTGGGTGAGTGCTGGAATTGAGACCTACCAAATGCAGCACATATAAAAGCTATCAAACATCCATTATATGGGAACAACTATTAACGCTTAATGTGTTGGGATGGATTCATGCTACTGACCTACCAGCAAAAGGCTATGAATGGCATTAGCAATATCAAGAAGCATTCAGTCACCTAGTAAATACCACACACTTTTACTCCTTCAGGCGTGAAGCTTGTTTTCTGGAAAGATAAGTTCTTTAAATCACATTTTGATTTTTAAGAGCTTACCTAGGCAGGATCTTCCATTCTGTGTACACAGCGCTCTTAGTCTTCTTACCTTACAATATGTACACACTATAGTACTTAGAAAGAACTCCTAAGTAACAAAAATACAAACACTGGAAATAGAGGAGAGCGAAATGTAACAGAGCCCATGTTTGGATCATTTGGGATTCAGCCTTCGATCTCTAGTACCAGCTTCTACCACTTGAATTAAAGAGCAGCTCACAGCAGCAGGGATACACTGGCAAACTCATAAACCCTTATGTGTTCTCTAGACACTAGAGAAGGACAAAGATTCATGCCGGCAGTGTGGAATAGAGAAGCATATCAATCTTGAGCATTTCTTCTACAGCTGTGTGACCAAATGGATGAAAATCTGATTTGCCATATTACAGGTCTGGATTATACTCCTAGCTCTGTTTGCACTGACCTTGTCTAACTTTTCAGCCACCTTATCTATAAAAAGATGATTTGTTGCCCTCCTTAAGGCAGAATTTGAGGTGCGGAATAGAAAGGATTGTGAAGTGCACAGAAACTGTAAGAGCTGTTTGTAAAACAATTGGGATTAGACCTCAGACGTTTAACTTCCAGATCAGAACATGTTCCCCTAAATTAGAAGGTGGTGTGTGTCAGAGGGCTGCACACTTGTCTGTCACTTTAATAGTTGTGTGGGATCATGTTACAGGCCTGCCAAATGTGTGAGTGCCAAGTAACATAAAAGGCTGGTCTGTATCTTCTGTGCTCAGCTTTTGAAAATTCCCTTTCCCAGGCTGCCTCATTGCCACTGGATCCTCTGTTCACCCCTCCAAATTGCTTTTTGGGCTATGCAGATCTGCAACATGGATATTTGGAGTATCATTCCACTCTTTGGGGCATCATTCTAGTATTTTCCCTTCTTTCAGAAAGTACAGAGTCTGGGGGATTTTCCTCATTCCCTCGTCTGAGTAGGAAAGGACATGAGTCTTCCAGCCCTATGATTTGATTTGATTTGATTTGAGTTAAACTGTCTGAATTTGTAATACTTTATTCTTAAAACTGACTGATTTGTCACAACACATTGCTAAATCTCAGCATAGGGCCCCAGGTCCTGGAGTCATGTGATTAAATCCAGTACTAAGCTTTCATGAAAAGAAAAAAAAATGCCTTTCTAGCCACATGGCTGTGAAAAAAGTTTGGAGGTATGCCCCAAATATGCCCAAACCAGTAATATCTGCCTGTGTTGGTTTAGGGCATGAACTGGACGATTAATATAGCTGGGGTGTTAATGCCAAACCCCATAGCACTGGGATGCCTGGCAGAGGGCTCTGTTTATGGCAGGAGAGAGAGAAGTGGTGTGGCTATTCACTTGGCTCACCAAATCAGACATCCCTGCTGTTGAAGAAGTTCCTAAGTGGATCTTGCAGTTGTCTCTGAGGCTTCTCATACTCTCTGCAGAGTGTTTTATTGTCAGTGACCTGGGAACTTAAGTCATGGCTACAATTATGTAGATACTACACTATCTTCACTTGGAAGACTAGAACAAAATATTGGCTCCAAAGACCTGTAACCAAATGCAGACTGTTTTATGGCTTATCAGGGATGCATGGCTAACTTATTCAAATAATGTTCTAGGCACACCTCAGGAGTTTTATGAACAACATAGCCTGTTGATTAGTATAAAAATGGTCATCTCCATAGTGCAGCAAGATGCAATTCTTGTTCAAATACATGTGGGTCATTAAAGACAAGCAAGGTGCCTTGAGATAGGTCAGTCTCACACACATTTTACATAGATTATTAATCAGAAGTTTTATTCAAAGCAAATTAAAATCATTGAAAAGTTTTCAGTTAAATATTGACTCAAGGCAACAAAAATAATAATTTCCCTTTAAAAATATCACATGGAAACTTTTAGAAAGACTAACCCATTAGAGGCCATTTTTTTTGATCAAGGAGGCTTCTAAGAAACAAGATGTTTGTTGTGTCCAGCAGCAAAAGAGGAAATTAGTATCTTTTCTTTGACATTAAATAACTGAGTCTATTTGATAGGTACTTATTTTAAACAAAGAAATTAAACAATGGATTTTGTTTTTTGTAGTCAGATACTAAGGTCACTGGGTTGGGTAGTCCAATCACCACATCACCCATTCCAAGCAAGGGCTCACCATACCCCTCTAAAGTAGGACTTTAATCACATCCTCAGACACTTATGAATGGAATTAGCAAAAATCAGTGAAGATTTCATTTTTAAAAATCCACCAGCTGTATATATGAAACCCAGGGGTGTGTCTGTATGATTTTCTATAAAAGCTGTTCTTGTGATTATTTTAATTGAAGTTTTTTGGCATGTGCAACTGGAAGTCAGAGTAGACAGTCACCATGGTCCCTTGTGGTCTTGGAGTCTCTAAGGCTATGTCTACACTTGGGGGCTCAGTTATATCGATTGAAAGTCAACCTTGTTAAGTTGACTTAAGGGTATGTCAACACTGGTAGACATATCCTTGGCCCTCTGTCCCACCCTCTGTCCCACCCTGGGGTGCAATGTGGCTCCAGGGCCTGATCCAGCTCCAAGCCCCCTGCATCTTGCTGTGCGTGGCAGAGGGTTCAGATCAGGCTCCCAGCCCCCTGCCAGTGGCAGCAGGAGCCAGCTCTAAGCCCCCTGCCACCTGCAGCAAGCAGTTTGGGGTCGGATCAGCCTCCCAGCCACCTGTCGGCAGCAACGGGAGCCAGCTCCAAGCCCCCTGCAGCAAGTGGCTCAAGGCCAGACTGGGCCCTGGAGCCAGATCAGGACCTTGGGCCCCAGCCCTTCCTGCCCTCTAAAGTCAGCTTAACACTTAAGTTGACCTTCAAGGTAGATGTTATTAAGCTGACTTAAGCAAGTGCTTAAATCACCTTAAATTCTAGGTTTGGCCAGGGAGTTCCTTAAGTCAATTTAAGGCAGCTTAAGTTGACCTAAGGTTTGAGTGTAGCATACCCTAAGCGTCCTCACTGATGAGTTACAGGAATCTGATCTCACATGTTAAAAAAGGATAGCTGATTATGGCAAAATCTTGCCCACACATTCACTTCAGTATAGTCTTCCCTTATCTCAGTCCACACCATCCCCACATCTCATCCACTTATTTGCTCACTATTAGAAATCTTCAAGTCTTCTCCACTTGTTAATTCACTCCTGGAATCCTTCAAAACTGCAACCCTTCCGTATCTCCTTCCTTGAGACTTTGACTAGGAACGCCACATCAATATCTCCCTTTGTATGCACTCAGCCATGCTCATCAGTCCTGTGAGGACTTCTGGGAGCTGTTTGTGCTAGAGCAACTATGATTAATATTTGCAGCCAGGAGTGGTGGGAGGAACAGGTCGAGATGCTCCCTGTGGACACATGTGGTGATCTTGAATTAGCTACTCATCCCATGGGGCTTCGCAGCAATGGAGAATGATTGTATTCCAACTCAGCAGCCACTCTGAAGGTATCAGTTGCAGGGCAGGAGCCGTTCAGCAACCTTGACCACAAGCAGAGAAGGATGAGGTCAGAGAGAGAGAGTGCAGCAGCTTCATCACAAGATTTCTGCCATTTTGGATTAGCAGATGAATCTGCTTTCTGATTGAACTGTTGCCAGGACTCTGATAGACACCTGACCCACACAGAAGTTGAATTTCGGTACTGTCTTGATCCATTCCTCTCACCTCCACCTCTGTTTATATTATAGTATGAATATTTCTATGTACTAAATCAGTATTGCTCTTTGAAATATCTAAAAATATCATGCTGGAGGAAGCCAACCTTTCAAACTATGTATATTTAGTCTTCTCCAGCTGCTGGAAATGCTGATACAATTTGAATGTCTCAGAATTTTGGTCTAGGCTGCAGATTTTTCTTAGCAACAGTTGCTATGCAAAATATTCTAAGAGCATTTATTATAAATGATGCTGCATGGAGATTTAGAACAGCTGATGCTTAAAGAAGTCTGCTATAAAGAACCACAAGTTTTGAAATTTTTAACCAATGGGGAAAAATTTCAGCTCTGTTAACAACAACTAATATGCCCTTCCATTGTAGTTTTCTAACAATAGGGTCTTAGAACACTTTATCTGTACTGAATAACTGAGGGTTAGAAAGTGCCCAGCCTGCACAAGAATGCAAGAGAAGAGCTGTAAAATGATCCTTTGCCTCCCCTTTCACCTCAGGAGATGGGTCAAACTCAATCCTATTGAAAAGTGGAGGCATTATTCTTGGCTAACATTCATGGCAACACTACCTTCTTGAAAGAACACGGGGAAAAGTAGGGCCATAATCTGTTGTTAAGTCTTTTAACACCACCAGGAGGTAGGCGTATTACATCCATTATACTGATGGGTAACCCAGGAAACAGAAAGGTAATGTGGCTTGTGTGGGAACCTATGAGATCCACTAAGAAAACTAGGAACTGAATCCTGAATTTATGATTTCCAGACATTTGATCTAACTCTTTGATAATGATCTGTCCACATCATAATTTTCTCCCTTCTCAGCACAGCTCTTGGAATTATGCTTCCTTTGTCTTCTACCCTGAACTTATACAAATATCTCGCCCACAACCCAACTGACTTTCTGAATGAGGGTTCAGTCATGGATCTTAACACAATGGTGCTTTTACTAGCATGAACTTAGGTGCAACTATCAGCTCATTGATCAGGTTACCCTGTGAAGGACCACGGCAGAAGTTTTCCTTAGCTTTCTATATATAAGTGTCCATGGAGTTTGTGTAGAGGGTTTTCTGTTGATGTGAGGGGATTAACCCCGGTGTTTCTGCTTTTGTTAATCTTCTCTCTCCTCATATAGCAAAGGGAGAACGATGCTTCAATGACAGTAGAACCATCTGGTGGCAGAAGTCCCAGCAGGTCTCTTCTGAAGTGAGGTAACAGCAGAATAGTTAGTCAGCCAAACATTATGGTTGATGATTAAAATTTTTGAATTCAGTAAATCCCTATATTAGCAGTAATTTGACTGATTTATATCAGGGATCCATGTCGCTTATCACCAATGCCAGTGGTTTTCTTACAGTGGTTAAGTGTGTCATGGAAAGCCGGGGGACATGGTCTGGTGTATTCTGTGGGGTCACAACCCAGTACCAAATGTGTTGCTACCCAAAAAAGGTTGAGAACCACTGACCTAAGCTCTACATAGCAAAGATACTTTCGTTCTACAGTATGAGGACCATAGTGGACTTTATGGAGCTCCCTTCTCCCTTCCACAGTTACATGGATGGCCTTTGGTCACTGAACTAAGGGAAATGCCAATTTTTGTTTCACCATATTTTATGTACAGTAAGATTAAAATAATAGTAGCAAACTCCACTTCTGCTGTCATTCTGTATAAAAGAGGCTTGAAAGACAGCTAAGAAGACAGACTTCACTTTTCACTATATTGTGCAGCAAAGCAATCAGGGTAATAAGAACAACATATGGATTAGGGACCTCACAGAAAGGGAAGATATTAGAGACGCACTGATTTGGATCCAGTTGACAGTAGATTTTACGGTTTGGGTTTGTCATCAAATCAGGGCAAAAGATTTATGGTTGGCTGTAGATCCAACAGCACAGTTGTTTCATCCAAAAAGCTCAAGATCAAGATTGGCTGTTCTGAGAGGTTGCTACATTTAACGTGGAAACAGAAAATAGGACCATGACGATTTGGGACTATAATTGTATGGATACAACTGGATTAGTGGGTCTAGGTCCTCAAATCTGACCATATCTTCTGCAGTTCAAGCTTCTATACTGATGAATGTGGTCAACAGATCTCTTGAATGTATACAAAGGATTTTGTATATCAAGCAATTTTAGTGAGTTTATCCTTTTGTTATTTTTGTGGAAAGAAGGAAAATAAAAATCTCCAGCAATTTTTTACATTAGGGGAAAAAAGCCAAACAAAAGATTTTTGGAGGATTATTTTTGGGGGGGCAGGGAGCAAATACTGAATTAATTTATCATAGAAACAGCTGTGAAAACTGTAGGTCAGTGGATAAATTCTTCTTGCTGTCACAGGCGCTGGCCAGTTCCATGGAATTCTTATCATTGCCAGCTGGACCTCTCACTTTTATTAATGCTGCAGCCCTCAGTGAAAAGAGCTAGTTAAATTCCAGAGGAGGTACATGCTTGGAAGTTGAGGGTATTGTCCTGATCATGGAGAAATCTTGAAGGAGCAAAGATCAACCATGGGAAAGAAGTTGAGAAACCTTTGCAAAGATGGCTGGGAGGTGAAAGGAATCATAGGCTGAGGTGGGTTAATAAAAAATCTAAAAAGAAGCTGAAATGTATATGGGCAAATTTTCCACCTGTGGAAACCTGACTTTACTGATATAGCCTAGTCAGAGAAGAGTTTGTTCTTCAGTATCCATATGTCTTTCTGCAGTTAGTGGTCAGTTTTGAAGCCACTGGCCAAACTAGTTAGTTTCTCGTGGTCATGTTAAACACTGAGTGTTTCAATTTATAGGCAATTTATTTTTTAAAATGTTGGCTGCTTCTGTTTTCATTTCATGTAAGCACCATTGTGCTGTAAACTGCAATTATTTCTGGTTTTTTGCACAGTGAGCACTGAGTATAAGAAATTAGAAAGGAATTGTTAGCCAGAAAACTGTTCAGTTGGCATATAGTACATTAAGACTAGTACAGGAATGTCTCTTTATAGCCTCTTAGCAGTCAGCTCAGATAGACATTAGAGGCAGTCACACATGAAAGCAACCTAAGCTGTCATGACTAAAACTTGCTAGGGAGGTTCCTGGCTAGAACATTTTCATGATGTTTCTGGCACTTATGCAGTCACACAACATGACCAGTAAAAGTGAGCAGGAAAAGAGAAGTTCTCCTTCAGGGACTAAGATGGACAAAATAAGTGATAAAGTCTCCACTTCCAGAAACAAACTCTCGAGAAAGAATTTAGCATAACCTTTCAGACTGACTTTCTAGTCTCCTGAGAGTAAAATAGAATATCAAAAGTATTTGATTTCTGGGAGCTATCCTCTGAATCATCATCAATCATCATCAATCATCATCATCATTTTAACCTACTTACATTGGAAATGTAAAATCAAGAAATAGAAGGCCAAGATGCTCTTCTGTTATAAATAAGCAGAGCTCTAGTTATACAAGCTGAGGATCTTGGGCATCATATATTATTTTAGGCTTTCTGCATAACAGCTGCTGGAGTGGGGGAGGTTCAAAATTATGACTGTGACCACCATGGGGGAAAAAAGATTTTGTTTATCTTTGAATGCACCAAGATGTATCCTTTTGTTGAGGTAGCTTTCATTCCTACTTTTGAAAAATACATTTGAACATGAACTTTGCTGCAGCCACTCCTTAGTGAAACATTAAGAATAAACTAATTCACTGAACTGAATGACAAAAGGCAGACATTGATAAAAGCCAGCCTTGGGCAACAGCTTTTGATATATTTTTTTAAAATTTCAACTCTAGTTCTAACATTTGTGGGCTGCGACAAAAGACTGCATGCTTTTTTTTTTTGGCATGAACTTCCCCCTCCATCTCATACTCACTTAGTTCAGTGACGTCCTTCAACATTCAATCCAATGATAAAACAAGTCTCCTCATTCGTGTGAATGTCACTAATGAATGGCGCATATTGTAGCTGTCCTTCCTAGCATACTGCCATCTTTTTTTTTATTCAGTATCCAGCTAAAGCACTTGTAAATTTTGCCCTACAGAAAGAAAGCTCACTGATAATCATGGCCTTCTCTTACCTTGCCAGAACAGCAGAGTTTTATCATGTTTTGTGTGATAAGAACATTATTGTGAGAGGTAGAGATGATAGGTTTCCTTCTGGCAGTGGTGCACTATTGTCACCCTTAGATCACAGCCCTAGTCCTGTGTATATCTGAAGCTAGAAAAGAAAGAAAACCAGACAGGAGTTAGGAAGGAAGCCAAAAATGGCTGATATGATAACATTTATTTTTAAACAGTGAGGATTGTTTAACAGCTTTCTTCATGCTCTCCTTTGCTTGCCACCAAATGTCAATAGAGGAGGCTTTCTTCTTCTTCTTCTTCTTCTCAGTCTCCTTTGCCACCATGCAGATAGCAGCTCGATCCATGAGAATGTTTCAGAAACTTGTTTTTTCTTGCCTTAGAATCTTCTGTTAATAAGAACAAATATTCACAGGTATCTGAATCTTTGGGGCTAACTTGTCATTGGCTATACCTACATTGCCAAAGATATTTTGGAATAGTTATTTTCAAAATAACTGTTTTGAATTTATTTCAGAATAATTATTTGAAAATAGCATTATTTCAAAATAGCATTATTTTGAACTTATTTTGAAATAGAGAGTCTAATGAAGACTCTCTATTTCAAAATAAGGTAGGAATTATTATTTCAAAATAGAGAGTCTTCGCTAGACTCTCTATTTTGAAATAGGGGAAGGCAGGGAAAAGTATAGTGACATTATTTTGAAAAACGCCAGTTCCACAGCTTAGAATGGCTTTTTTTTTAAATAACTGTTTCAAAAGAATTGCTCTTTCAAAATAAGAGCTGGTTTAGTTATTTAAAAATAGCGCTTGTTTTTTTTTTAAATAACAAAGTGCTTATTTCAAAATAAAATGCCTCCATGGACAGGTAAAAAGTTTTTTTTTTTTTTTTCCAAAATAAGCCTTCTTATTTTGAAAAAACTTTTCATTGTAGACATACCCATAGAGTCTCAGGGTACACAGAGAGAACACAAGGAATCTTTCCTCAGATTTGCATGTCTTATGCAAGATGCATTCAAGGCTACAGTCTATGCACTGACAGGTATACAGGGTCTGGTTCTTCTTTACATTTTAGGGGTACACAGTGTTTCAGATGCAATGGGAAATGTCAAGGAGGCAGCCATTCTCCTTCATACGAGCCCATGAGCTGGGCTAGCCACAGAGAAGGGAGAGAGAACAGACTATATTGGGTGCTGGATGATGCAACTAGTATAGTCCCTTTGTGCTAGGGAAATGGATTGATGGAGCAATCCTAGCTGAATGCATGGATATCATTTGTTAAGAATACACTCTATTTTTCCAAGGGTACCTCTTCCTGATGCAGTCCTACATTACATGAGAGAGTCTCAATACACAAACTTTGTATTTGAAATCAGAGCCTGAGCACCGACACCATGGAGTGCCTCTGCTTCTAAGATGTTAGGTCAGCTTCCTTTGAAGATAGGAACCATTTGTAAAATTCAAAGCTGAAGTTGGACCTGTGTTTTGCAATGGGGGATTTTGTTGAAGTCTTGCCCCACTGTTTATTCTTCCCCTCTTATGCTATCTCTTACTGCTGCTGTCCCACGAACAGCTATACTCTTTAATGATTTCATGGCCATCTTCTTGGATAGTTTTTATTCATTAATTATTGGTGGAAGTCAGAGCATAAAGCTACCGGTATGGGAGAAAGTTAGAAAAACACCTGTGAGATCAGTTCAGTCGTAAGGTTGGAAAAGAAATGAATTCATGTCCATTGTAGTGCTGAAATTGAATAATTTTATTCTCATTAATATCATTTCTAGAAACAGAAAATTAAACAATAAGGGTCTGTGATAGGCTCCCATTCCAGAACAGATTTTTCTGATGAGATTAGATTTGCCAGTTGATGAAAGATATGGTGGTAGCTTTTTTTCCCCTCTTTTTTTAGATAGGAAGTTTACATTCAGAATATTAAGCTAATTCAGAATATTAGAGAGACAAGGTGAACTAGTTAAATGATTTTTCCTCCACCTCCTTGTCTTGCTAATATCTTGGAACCCACACAGCTACAACTACACTGTATAAAGCTAATACAAGATAAATCAAGAGTAACAAATGGTAACAATTCTTCATCACTTCCTGGGCTACGTTTGAACACTGACCATGTATTATTCAGGTTTGTGGCTGCCAATTATGGTACCCAAAATAAATGCTGCCCATCACCACTGCCATGAACTGTACAACGAGTTAAATCCCTCCATGACTACCAGGGAAATCTGCCTTCTTCATGGATGTTGAGAGCCATGGTAGAGGAACATTTTCCACATTTGAAGAAGGCCATATGGCTGTTCAGGCATTCTGGTGCTAGTGTTCCTGGTTTAATGGAGATAGGTGAAAATTTTCCTCCTATAAATTGTCTGTTCCCTTGTTCTTAGTACCCAGTAACTTCCAGCGTGGGAAAGAAATTTCAGCTTTTTAACCTTTCTGTGGTTTGTAATATTCTTTGCTAATTATATTATGAAACTCTGTTTATCTCAGTCTGCATCTTTGAGACATTTTGTGTGGTTTCTTCATCAAGGAATTTCACAGACAACTCACTATCTCTCACTTGTACACTCTAATCTTTATTTCCCTCTGTGTTTCTTTTCATGGTCTTGGAGTATGTTCATGGTTACAGCTCCTCTTTTTGCCCCTGGTTGTCAGTTCCACACATTAATCACCCTAAACTTCCTCAGAGCCCTGTCCTTTTTTTGCTTCTGTTCGCATTCTGTTATTTATAAGTCTTTTATTTTCTTACTGAGTTTTGGGGCATCTATCTTATTTCCACTCCAAAGTCACATTTCAAAATCATGATCTCTCAGTCTCCTTTTCAAATCTAAAATATTTTTGATTAATTTTAGTTAGCCCACAACACATATCTTTATGTCATATCACTAATGGCTCACAGCTATTGTTTTCCAAATAAAATATGAATATAAATATCAATATATTTATTAGTGACACTTAGCAAATTTCCAATGAAATATTTGTTAGATGCAAAAAGATATATTTTCCCCTTATATTTTCATTGGTTTTTTTGATCCTCTCTAATACATATACACTATTTAAATCTTAGGACAGAAAAACAGAGATAAAGGCAATGAATTGCCACACTCATTTTGCCTAATTCTGAACTCATTCAGATGTCATAGAATAGAAAGCTCAGTGTGAATTACCACAGTCAAGTTCATATTCTCCTCATGGCAGAATGTAAAAAGGTACACAAAGAAGGAAGAAAGACACCCAATATCTGATAGAACTAAAACTGTAAACTGGTGTTTCTAGTTACATTATTTGCTATTTGAGTAGTGTCAAAAGTGATTTATAGCCCCTTTCTAAAGAGCAAGGCTGTATATGAGTGAAATCTATTATTTTTGTTTGCTTGGTTTATTAATCAAACATATATTTTTAATTTCTTTCCCCACATGATAGAATCTCTTCTGAGACTATATTGGAAAAATATTTCCTTCCACTTCTTAAAATAGAGGGAATAAAACTGTTGGTGATCCACATCCATGAGGCATCTCTGCACCATCATTCACCCTCTTTCCCTGAGAAGTTGGTTGCAGTGGGCAAAGAAATACTTATTCTGTCCCTATCAAGATGACAGGAAATCTACAATAAAATTAAATCTGACTGAGCTAGTGTTAACTTTTGTATTTAACTCTCCAGTAATGGAGTGAACTCAGCAGGAGGGGAAGAAATCTCCTGGAGGGCTGCATTGCCAAGGAGATCAGTGGGTGGTATTTTCACTTCTCTATGCCTGTCTGTGGTTTGTATTATTCTCTGCTGACTATATTGTGAAACTCTGTGTACCTTGGTCTGCAGCTCAGATACCTTTATGTGCTTTAGCCTATCTAGGAATTTCATAAACAAATCACCATCTGTCACTTGTACTTTGTAATCATTGTTCCGGTCTAAGTGTTTCTTTTAATGTTCTTGTAATATGTTCATTGTTACAGCTCCTACATCTGCCTCTGATAGTCAGTTCCACACATTAATCACCCTAACCTCCTGTTGCATTCAGCTCTTCAGTAGTGGAGTGAAATCAGCTGGAGAATCTCTGGCAAGCCTATCTTCAAAGTGAAGCATACAGGGTCCTTAAATTAATAATTAAACAAAAATACCACACTACACAGGGTAAAGGTCTCATTGTGCTTTGTGTGGCTTGACACAGACCAGTGGTTCAGCCACTTCACTGGCTCAGGTCCATCACACTGACACCAGGATTAGCTGGGATTCCTGCATGCACCTTAGTCTTTCTCCATCATTGGAAGATTAAGAGCAGGTTAGACAAGCAACCATCAGGGGTGGTTTAAGAGGATACTTGAGCCTTCCATGAGTGCAGGGGACTTGACTTGATGACCTCTCATGGTCCTTCCTGATTCTATCCCCTTCTCAGAATGTGCCCCCATTATCTCCAGTCATTTATAAGTATTAATAGCCGATCATTTGTTAACCCTTGACCTTGGAGATACTCCTCAGTGAATATTGTGTATTTAGCAACTTCCAGATTTCAGTGTTTAGTCATTTTGGGATTATTCATGTGAAAATGAACTCCAATCTTTAAAAAAGGGAGAGGGGGAACTCTATTTTTTTCTAACTGCATAGATTTCCAAAGTGGATTTTATGCATATTTACCAATTAAATTCACTTTTGTTCAGGCACCAAGAATGGAAAATCTTAGAGCCCAAGATAACTGCTTAGAAAGTTCCAAGAGTGTATAAATAGAGGATTATGATGGAAAATCATTTGCGGCATAGATTATAGCATTTGCTACTGAGAAAGGCCTATAATACAAGAGAGACAATGCAAGTATTATATTATGGTATCTGTAGCAGGTCCATTGCTCTACCTTGTTTTTCCATCCCACTATGGGCCTGCAAAGGATGCTTGGACTCACAGATTTGCAGTCACATTAGTTTATTTACATTTTATGTCTTAAGTACCCACCACCCACAGTGTCCTTCTTGAGCCAGTCCTTGCAGACTGCTCAGAACCTGGGAGACAGGTAATCTCTCTCCCCTCCTCCACTTCCTTGCTCTTTCTGCCATCTAAACTCCCTGGCCTGGCTTATAAGCCTTCTAGGCTATGTCTAACTTGCAAGTTACTTTGAATTAAGGATGCTTAATTCAAACTAACTTAATTCCTTTCTACACTAGGCTTTCATTAGTTCGAATTAAGGATTTTCTGAATTCAAACTAATGAAAGCTTAGTTCGAACTAGTACGACCTGCCAGTTAGCTAGAACTAAGCCCTTAGTTTGATCATTAGTTTCTATTCATCAGCATGAGCAGTCTTGAGCTGCCATAGTATATTCTCTAGCCTAACTGACTTTTGGTCTTACACACACCACTCATGTTCTATGCATGCCTCTCTGGATACTGCTTAATCATCCTGCAGCAATGACTTCTCTCTGGGGTTTACAAAAAGACTTGTGAAGAGAAAAATCTTTTGCATTCAGAGCATATCAGACCGCACCAAATGGCAGGTAATTTCAGACTTTATGTTCCCAGAGAAGAATACCTTCACAATGAGGTCCTCACCCTCCCTCTTTTTTAAACTGTACCAGGTGAACACTAGGCTATAAATCTAACATGTTCAGCGTATCTTCAGGTGAAAGCATATATATTCTCCAGCAAGGGCACTCTGTGTAAATTTGATTGGTAAGTGGCCTCATCTCCTTCTTTGGTTTTGGTTATAAGAATGCTTCTTCCCTTTTATTTCTGTTCTTAAAATGCCAAAATGAATAAATTCCCCATTGGGCGTCTTGTGGGCCTGACTCAAAGCAGCCCACTGAAATCACTGAGGCTATGTCCACATGTACATGCTTATTTTGATTTAAGTTAAATCAAAATAAGTTAATTTGAAATAAAATCCTTAATTCAAGTTAACTTAAATCAAAATAAGCAAAAACCTTAAATCAAAATAGGAAGTCCAGAGACAGGACTTGCTATTTCAAATCAGGAGAGGGGCACCATGGAAGGTGTGGCAACATGGTTCCTTCACTGGGCCATGCCCCCACGAAATATATACAAAAAGGAAAGCACCCTGGGAAGGAGAAGGGCAAAAGTGTTATTTTGAAATAATGGTTATTTCAAAATAACACATCTGAATGGCATTATTTCAAAATAACCATTTTGAAATAATAGCCATTTTGAATTCAAGGGGGTTTAAGCTATTTCAAAATAATGTCTCTTGATGGAGCTCATCATTTCGAAACAAGAAAACATTGTGTGGACCTAATCTTTCTTAGATCGAAATAACTAGTTTTATTTCTATTTAAAAGATACGTGTGGACATACTCTGAGAGTTTTTCCACGGATCAGGTTCTGTGAACATGTGACTCTCCCATTATGAACAATAGCAGTTATTACAAGCTAAAGGGGATTTTTGGGGGGTGCCTGTAGATAAAATATTGGCAGCATATCCCTACACACATACTACATCCATGCTTAAAATGAACACTGGATAAGGCAGACAAGTGGAGGTTGTGGGCAGAGGTGCCACTGTTGTATCTAAAAGGCAATTGCAAATGATGCTGCAAAAATGGATTCCTTTTACTTCAGGTGGAGGTTAACATTTTATGTGGAAGAGAATAGTGGGGCTGTGTCACTTATTTTTTGCCAAGGTAATTTGTAATTTAAAAATATCAAACATTTAACAAAACCTCTCCAAGCTTCTCAACAAACTCTACAAGAGTCCTGTGGTACATTAAAGACTAACAAATTTCTCTGTGAATAAGTTTTCATGGGCTCCAGCCCACTTTGTCAAATGCAAGAGACCATGAAAACCATGAAAACTCATGTACGAAGAAATGTGTTAGTCAGATACATTGACTGGAGCCCTCAAAAGCTTGTACCTAAACAAATGTGTTAGTCTTTAAGGTGCCACGGGACTCTTGTTGTTTCTGCTGTACACAGACTAACAGGGCTACCCCTCTGGAAATTTTCAACAAACTCTGTTTTTGTAAATGAACAAAATTACAGTTGACCACACTACACCTTTTAAAGGAGTATTTGTCTGACTGGCTGAGAGAAGGGGACAGTGCTTTATAGTTGGGGTGGGAGAAAATGAGGTCATCTTGTGGCAAAATGAGGCAAGGGGACAGCATGGTGACATTGACTCATCCCCTGGGAACTGGATGGTTGGAAGGGCTTAAAAGGGGCAGCTTTGTTCATACACGGCATGAAGAAAGGTGTGCCATATTTTGCAACTTATTATATAGGTGTGAGGCATATGCCTAATGCAGATACCCCATAGGAAAGATAAAGAATGACCCAACTAATGACTTTAAAAAGGACTTAAAAAGGAGGTGTTTATTAAAGGAATGGAACTGGGGGAGGGGAGATGCTCCTATAAGTGTTATGGCATGGAGCCAGTCCCCCTTTCTTATAACCTATTTTAACCCTCCCTGTGAAGAAGGGTGGATGATAAGGTCCCAGCAATGGACTGGCTGGTGGAACTTGGATGGAAGAAGTGAGGGAGCTGGGGAAAGCTCCCCATTTTTTTATTAAACAAACATGGGGTTACCTGCATTGTACATTTTATCTGTGGGGTAGTCCCAGACATCCAATAATAAAGTTGGGGTCTGATAGCATATGCCTCCAGTTCTTCCTTCAGTATAGACAGATATCATTCTGTGATGCATTGCACGCTTATTACAATGACAGGGGCAGAACCTGCCACCCTTACCAGACTTAAGTAGCATCATTCCCCACAAGTGATCCCACTGAAATCAACAAAGCTACTGGAAGGGTACTTATTGTGCTTAAAAGTGGCAAAATCTGGCTCCCAGTTAATAGTAATCTTGAATCATTATCATATCTGTATTACAATTTGCTTTGACTTAATAGAAGGTATAAAAATGGAATTAACATATGCATGTAGTTCCTATTGTGCTGCAAGTGCACATATGCTTGTGGGTTGTCATATGTATCCTGCACCTGATATTTCTGAATATCATTTCTTTTATGTACCATTAGGGTAGAGTAGAATCTGTGGTTTGATTTAATGACAAGATTGAATTTTATCTACTAAAAATTACATCTTAAGAGAAATAACCATTTTTCATTCTATTATACAGTATGGATTATATATTTTTTAGCTATTAACTGCAATCTGAATTATTCAGAATTCTTTACAAAGCTCCCTATGAATTTTATATTTGTCATTCTCATTACACATAGCATTAAGCCAATGCCAAACAGAAACAGAAACAAAAGCAAAAATGAAAACAAGCAGAGAGTTTCCTGACTGCCTTACTCTGGGATGTTGCTTCAAGAATAATTTAGGCACATGCCTAATTTGAAGCAAACAATTATTTCCACTGTCTTCAGTGGGACTGTTCACATGCTTAAAATTGAACACATGCTTAAGAGTTTAAAATTAAGCAAGGGATAATAAATAAATAAATAAGAAAGGAAGAAAGAAAGAATTACCAAAACAGAACATGACAAGCCACTCACAATTTTCATACACATGGAGAGGATGAGAGAACAGATCACAAGCCTCCTACTTGCCTTTGATCTTAGCTTCCATTGCCCACGTGTTTAATTTTCAAACGAGAAACTTTGCACTTTCTCCAAGGCTGCTTCTCATGCATGGTGGCTACTCTCCTACATCATCCTCCAAGCCACTTCATTGTTCTCCTTCAAATCCCTTCTTTGCTGTTATGCTTACAAAAAAACTTGGCAATGGTGAGATTATTAGGGTATGGGGACTAAAAGCCATCATGCTGACAAATAGTCTAATTGTTTTGTATGCCCTCATTAATCTTTCTGTTTATCTATTGACTCTTTTCTTATACATTAATTATAAGCTCTTTGGGGCAGTAACTGTCTTGCTTTTCACTATTTGCACAGCTTCTATTACAAGAGGTCCTGGTTCATGACTGGAGATTTTAGGTGCTACAATAATACAAGTAAATAAATAATGTTAGCCATGTTGCTTCATGCTGTACTGGGAAGCATTAAAATACTATGGTAATGAGTATAAGAAACTATCTAGAATAGACTAGATTAGAATAGAATAGTGTAATGTAACCTAACTGAAGTTTGGTAGTTTATGGAAGAATATTAGGATGCAACTATATGCTTAATGAAGTCTATCTTTAAAAACAGTGACTGAATTTTTAAAAGTATAATAGATACAGAAAAAAATGAGCAAAATCCTCCAGCCTTCAAAACTACTGTCATCTCAGCAAATGGAACAGAGAGTAGAACCTAAACTAAAGGCAATGGTACATATTTTAACAGGCATAATAAATCATTCATCAGTGTTTAATTATGGTATTGTATAATCACAGATTTAAGCATCAAGAATTTCTGTTTTAATTTGAACACTTCCAGCTGTCTAGTGACTGAACTGGGAAACACTTAAAAAATCACATTTTGTTTTAAATTTCTGGCATTCATATTAGCTCTACCTTTTTATTCGTAAGTTTTGATCTGATCCTGCAACCTGCACCAGGTATGGACTTGATTGCCTTTAATGCCGTAAGTGATTAGACCAATGACATTTTATCAACTCACTTAAGTACAAATATTAAAATACATAAATGTTTGAGCGATTAGGCAGTGATCAAGTCTTCATTTTTATTTTAAAGAAAGGAGTTTCAATACTCTAATTTTAAATTTAGTCAACAGCCTACAAGCAAAAATTGACCAGCAACAAACCAGGGAGTGAGAGAGAGATGCTTCTGTAAAAGCTGATTTCGAATTCAAAATGCCAAGGGGTAGAACTGTTTCAAACAGCGAGATGTTAAGTCGATAGTTTGGTAGTTGATATACATTTGAACATGTCGCCACACTAATATCTCAGAGGATTAATTGAGGCAGTTTAGAGAGAATGGAAAGTTGTTTTAAGCAAAACGAGGAATTTCTTCAAAAGTTCTTTCTCTTATGAAAACAAATCCTAATGTGAGCAATTTCGCCAATGAATAGAATACATTAGAGAATATGTGGGTTTCACTACCGTAAAGGGCATCTTTCGCTTTAATACTGTCATGCTCACATGATGGAAAAAAGTAGTTTAGATGAAATAACATTCAACCCAAACTTAAAAAGAGACTCAAGCATACATTCTAGAAACATAAAGAGCATACGTAGAATTTTTCAAAATGTTAATTTAAAACTTATTGTTCAACAAGGTGGTTAGAATGATAAGCAACATCTTGGCTGCCTGATGGATCTGGAACAACAGCTAAATATATGCTATTTGTATAAATATATATGTCTTGTGTGCTTTGACTATGCCATACAACAACATAATTTATGAACGGCAAAATGACGTCATTTGTCTTTACTTAAAGAGCAGCCTGCAAGAGGCTCTTAATGCCCAGTTTATATGCACACAGGAAAACACACAAAGTATGCTGCAGAAGGTAGAACTGGAGAAAATCCCCAATATGTATGGGAAAAAATGGGCATTTCTAAGCAATGTGAGGTGTAAGTGTACACTGTGAGAGTGTGCATGTGAAGGTGGAGGTGTGGGTTTGAATATCGGTGGGCAGGATATTTTATTTTTTATGGTTTCTGTCGAATCAATGTCTACTCCTAATAGTCGATACCTCCCTGAAGCCCTTGTGTACATATTTGGTTGACTGGCCCAAGCTTTCTATGCTGTCCTAGCTACATTGCTATTTTTAGCAAGCTCGACTGCACAGGTGTAGCATGAATAAACCTACACAAGCCAAGAATCACCCTCCTGCACTACCAGATGCAAGAGGAGACAAAGCCAAGGAGGTGGAGCAAAACACTCACAGGACTTGGAGGGTGGGATGGGACTGTTATAACTTTGAACCACCTTTATTCCTTCCTGAACCTGGACTGCTCCAAAGTCTGCAGGGATCCAGAATGTTAATTTAGACAGTTTTGGTCGACTGTCTAAGCACAGCAGCCTCCCCAGGATGCCCACTGGGCTGCAGGGCTGCCTAGAATCTACTCCAATGCTTGTGAGGGGGTCCCTATAAGTCAGTTTGATGGCCATCTTCTTCAGTGCCTGATGGCTTCTAGGATCCTTTTATCTAATATCACTCTTGATGTATAGATCTCTTTTAAGAGGTTCAGAAGCTCTAGGCAGTTTCCCTAAACAATGGAGCCGGCTCCTCATATAGGCAAAGGAAGATTCTTAACTCACACAATTGTTTTACAGACTATCCTAGTGTGGATGTAGTCAACATTTATGGGATCCCTTCAGAAAGCACTTCTTTCTTCAACTCTTTATGTGCTGTGTTTGTCTGAAATTCATAACATGCATTTTATTAATACCTTTATAATAAAAATATTTATAGTTTCATCTGTAGATGAACAGTGTTTTTTGTCCTAGCAATTTCTGTTAGATGAAAAAAATAAGTTCTTCAAAGAACAGCTCAGCTATCCATTAGGAGTGTGCATGTTGTAGATGACCTGAAACTGCCACAATTTGATGTCCTTCCTGGAAGTATTAACTCATAATGATATGATTCTAGAGACAGACTTTGAAAGGCTGAGTCCTCTGGTATCTATCTCAATATTGCTATATACATTCATTTATAAATGAGTTCAAATAAATGAAATGGTCCACATATTTTGTAAAGGGTTGAGAATAGAAATTTTTGCCTTTTCTCCTGAATACTTATCTACTTTTTTTTTTTGAGCCACATTCTTGAGCCAGTATCTATCTGAAAACCAATGCTCTTAGGAAAAGTGCTAGTCAATACTCCAAGTTTTATATCTTATAAAACACACAATCATTGATAATCAATACTTAGAACCATATGTCAAGTTCTCTTCTTTAACTAGAAGGAGATATAGATCCTGCATCAATAGTCACAATAAAATTTTCCTATGAAAGAACAGAGGTCATATAAATGTTGTTGGTAATGTTCTCATCTGTACATTGGCAAATAACTGGGATATAAATGAGGTTTCTGTGTATTGCCATCAGTCGCGTGCTCCTAGTCATACTAATGACTCAGTAGAAGTTTGCTGGCTGATCACTTCACTTGGGATGCCAATGTTAGACAGATTCCTGATGCTGATGAGTAGAACTGGCAGTGAGAGTCAGCTGTCTGAAAGCTTGCTCCAGATTGCTTTGAGACAGGAATATATATATTATTATTCTGATGTATGTCTTGCCCCTCTTTATGTGACCTACTAATTTAGCATCACAGAAGACTCAGGGCTCTGCAAGAAAAGATGCAGATGATGAAGTCATTTGGAAGTTAAAATTCCTAAAAGGAGGGGCTTACATGTCAGAATTTATCCTGTGTATAGCTACAAAAGCTCCTAAAAACAAGGTGACGTTTTGTGTTTAGTAAATAGTCCTGGCTTTTTTACTCTTTCTTATTTTGTGACAGAGAATGTTATAACAGGTGGGAAGTCACTATTAAATGGTACAGTCAATATTTTTATCAGAGGCACAGCTCAGTAATAACTATCCAGTCTTCATTCTGCGCTGCCCTGATTCATGACCCAGGCTTGGGGAAAAAGGAGAGAGAGTGCCCTCCCCTCAGATAATCCACTCAGTCCAAATTTTATACTGCTCCTGCTACAGAACTGTGGGAGTCTTATCAAAACTAATACAAAGTCACATCCTGTGAGATGCTGAACACCCTCAACTACTGCTGCTGTTTGTGAAAGAGATTGGGAGTCTCGTTCACACATAAAGCGACCATAATGCAGTCACTCAAACATAATATGGCCATCATCCATAAAGTTTATGCACCTCTGCCATTTAATTCTTTGAACCTTGATTCAAGGAGATTTGGAAGAACCTGGGACAAAGGGTTAACATAGTTTTATAATAAAAGACCAAGTGTGGAACTGACTTCAAGGGGGGGCAGGATTTGACCTCAGTGTTTTAGCACCTGAAATAGTTGAATTAAAAACTGTATTTGGAGTGCTTCCTGGTCTAACTATAATACTGCATATGCTGAGATAATAGGAATATTGCAGCATGACCCATCTGCCTGCTGTACACAGCAGTCAGTGAATTCTATCATTCATTTGCAGCCTACTGGTACTGTTGATTAATATGGATATTGCAGTTTAATATTTATTTAATCACTGAAAATAAATGGTGCCATAGGAATTGTCACAACTAGGGCAGGTAGACTGAAATAGTGGTCAGAGCAGCAATCAGACATCAGACTGGACCAACTACAAGGGGGTCTGAGACAGGAGAAAGTACAAACTTGGAGTTCACTAGCAAGTCAGGCTACCAGATGGTGAGAGCAGATATTACCGCAAAAGGAGTCCTAAGCAAGGAGAAGTCATTTGCACGGCCACTTCCTGTTCTTTTACTGGTTTATATAGCAGCTGTGAATCAATAAGGACTGCCCTCCAAAGTTTTGCCAATCAAATTCTAGGACCATCATCTCCTGTGAGTGTTCAGCTTCTGTTCTGGCAACAGTTACCATGCCATCGAGTGGTAGGTTAGTAGTTCCTAGTCCTTACAAACCTGTTAGACCTGTCTTCAAGGCCCATCGTCCTTAACAGGACTATAGCTAAGAATTGGAAAAATATGTTCTTTTTAGTTTGATATATGTATCAAAGTTATATAAGGAGCTTTATTTCTTTCTTAAAGAGCCTTATCTCTTGCAGAACCTAGTAAATTCTATGACATATGAAAATGATGGCTGCAAAGCACAGAGACAGGCCAGAATAATGGTGCTGCAAGTTTTCCATTACAAATTTGTTGATTCTGACTTAACAATTCTTCAACTTTTGTAGCACCTATGAGAAAGGACTTGGAATCATGCTAGATTTAGCACTTTGAAAATGCTCTTCTAGTGGATTAGTTTCAAAGAACTTGGTTCAGTGTTTCCCAAGAACCTACCACTTTAGTATAGAAGCCAGAAGAATGTGTTTTTGTTTGGGTCACAGTTAGGCATATTTTTAAAGGAAAGAGCTGTCTTCCTTTATCCATTCCCAGTCCTTCTCTGATGGTGTTTCTGCTGACACCCTTGATTTGTTATTTAATACGTGTAGTCATATTCTATTATGTATAAGGTTCCTGTTGCTTCTTTATATCTTCAAGGAAGTCTTTTAAATTAACTTGGCACATTCTTCTCCTTATAAATTAGTGAGTGCTCACTGCTGTATATTTCAAATGTAAAAAGTCAGCTGTCATCCAGAAGGATTTGTGACAAGGCAGTTACAGAGGATGTAATTTGCACCCTTCATTTCATTGCCACAAACACAGTCCCTCTCCAAACATGAGCACACAGAGTTTGGCAGGTATTCATTAGAGATGGGGCAGGCAGAATTAGAGAAAAGCTTGTATAGTGTCTGCTGTCACAGAGATACACGAGGCATTAACCTCTCCCCTCATAACTTCATCCCTCTGGGTATGTCTACACTGGAGGCTCTGTTAAGTTGACTTAACAAGGTCATCTTTAAGTCAACTTAAGGTTGACCTGGTAAAGTTGACTTAGAGAGTCCACATTGAAAACTCCTGCTGACTGCCTGCATCCACACTGGCAGGTGCTATGTTGACAGAGGAGTGGTGCATTGTGGGTAGCTGGAGACCAATTAGGTTGACTTAAGGGCTTTCCCCATCTACACTGGCTTAAGTTGACTTAATCAAATTGACTTAAGCATTAAGTCGACCTTATGGGGTGGTGGTGTTAAGTCATCTTAAGGAAGCACTTAAGTTGACTTAATAAAAGCCCATTGTGGTCACAGAAATCTGTAGGTTGACTTAACTTTCCTTAAGTCGACCTTAGGCTCCAGTGTAGGCATAACCACTGAGTATTGGGTGATATTCTGTAGGCAACAATATATGAGCCAAACACAGGAAAAAGGTGGAGGACTATTGCTAGTATTGGTGATGATACAGTGACAGGGAAGATGGGGAAGTTCACAAAGGACCTGAAGTTAAATGGAGCTGGAGAAGGTCCCCTTTTGCTGAAAACCTGGTCAAGGTCAACAGGTTTTGCCCAGCCATTTCTAGCAGATTTCTATCCATGGCAACTTTGCCAGGCTGGACTGTGCCTCACATGTGCTGCTGCTTTCACATAATGATAGAAGAATCCAGCACAGTTTCCTCTGAAAGCCCATCTTATTTTTCTCCTTCTCTGCCCTTATCTTTAAAAAGGAAACCACAGTAGAAGACGTTTTTATTTTCCTACCAATTTTTTTTATCTTAAACCATATTTAAATAGTTCCCGAATAGCTCAGCTTTTTACCATAATTCACAGCTTTGAAAATTTCATTTAAACAAAAACAAACAACGACAAAAATCTTAAGTAAGTAATTTCTTTTGACCTTAATTTTAACTTCTATATTGCAATCAGTAAAATTACATATGTCACCTTTGAGAGTTCTAAATAAGCGTTCTGGTGTCTGAAATATGTCAACCAACCTTGTTTACTTTGGTTGCCAAACTGGACACATAATGCAGGATGTTGGTGGGATAAAACTGGACAAATTACAGTGCATGTTCTAGCAATCCAGCATGTCTATGCAAATATGACACATTAGCACATGAAGTGACAAGATATGAAACATTACTGTCTATGCTGTAATTGATGAGCCTGACAGACAGTAGCAACAGAATACTTGGTCTTGAGCTTCTTTCTCAGATAAAGAAGGGGGAAAAAGAACAAGAGAAGGAAAGTTTTTAAGGCAGTCACTTGAAAGTAATAGTCCAGCAGGGTGAAGTATCCAGAGAGCAGAAGAAGCACTGTTAAAATATAAATTTTATTGCAATTCATTAAGGTTCAAAACAGAGGCATGTGCATATAACCAATAATTCTCAGTGGATCTAATTCTCTATGATGCAATTAAATGTTCACAAATAAGTAAATGGTTGCTTACTACTGGTGGAACAGAATGTATCATGTGTCAGTTGCTTTATGTCACAGACTTAACCTGTCTTCATTTAGCCATTCTTGTAAAGATGCTTGAAATACAGCTGTGTGTATGCTAGTGGATAAAGCTATATTCAAGTCTGCACTTGAGAAACTGTATGTGTGCACTATAGACAAATAAGCCCATATTCCCAAATTAAATTTCTTGGAAAAGCGGGTTATGTCTTCACAAACACCCTCTCTGTGTCAGAATATTGTTGAGTTGCAGATCATTCCTTCTAAGGCCTGGGGCACTCAATAAACAGGGTGGATTCTGAGCTACTGTAGAAATAAATCAAATCATAATAACCATAAGTTACTGAAAAATCTTATACTTGCCCCTAGGAGAAATGTTCTATCGGCTTGAATCTGCAAACCTTCTGCACTGAGTACTTGGAACTACTTGTGGGAGTAAATGCTGGCAGTATCATCTAAGGATGAAGAATTAAACCTCATGCCTACTTTATTAAAAATAAAATTAAGAGCTAAAACATTTAGACAGATCAAGATACTTTTTGAATTTCAAATATATCTACACACCAGCCACTAGGAATTTGTAAGTAATGTTCTATTTGTTTCCTTTTTTACAAACTATTTTTACAGGAGTGGGGAAGCACAGAGAGATGTAATTTATAAATATGAGAAACAAAGTTCTTTTTCTGAAGTGACAACCTTTTAAAGATTCTAACTAGTATTTTTCACTTGCCTGCATGTGATCATTCAGGGTGAAACCTAAGCCCCATGGACATTAATGGGAAGTTACTGAGTCAGGATTTCACTCTCCGTCTTTTATCTTCCCGTAAAGTGTAAATCTCCTCTGCAAAGAAGTATAATATTAGAAGATGAGGGAGTTGGCTGATGTGATTGCAGAGCTGGTAGCCATTATCTTTGAAAACTTGTGGTGAATGGGGTGATCCCAGATGGTTGGAAAAAGGCATATATAATGCCTATCTTCAAGAAAGGGAAAAAGAAGGACCCAGGCTACTACAGAGCAATCAGCGTCACCTCGATTCCTGGGAAAATCATGGAGATGGTCCTCAAAGAATCTATTCTAAAACACTTGGAGGAAAATAGAGTGATCAGGAGCAGTCAGCATGGATTCACCAAGGGCAAATCATGCCTGACCAATCTGATTGCCTTCTATGACAAGATGACTAGATATATGGATGCAGGAATAGGCCTCGATGTGATATACCTCAACTTTACAAAGCTTTTGATATGGTTTCCCACAACATCCTTGTCAGCAAGTTAAGGAAGTATGGTTTGGATGACTGGATCATAAGGTGGATAGAAAGCTGGTTAGATCATTGGGTTCAGTGGGTAGGAATCAATGGCTCAGTGTCTAACTGGCAACCAGTAACTAGCGAAGTGCTCCAGGGATTGGTCCTGGGACTGGTTCTATTCAACCTCTTCATTAATGATACAGATGATGGGATAGATTGTATGCTCAGTAAATTTGTGGATCACACCAAGCTAGGGGTAATGGTGAACACGCTGGAGGGCAGGGATGGGATTCAGGGAGACCTAGACATATTGGAGCTTTGGGCCAAATGAAATCTCATGAGGTTCAACAAGCACAAGTGCAAAGTCCTACACTTAGGATGGAAAAATCCCATGTACTGCTACAGGCTGGGGACCGATCAGCAAGTAGCAGCACTGGAGAAAAGGGCCTGGAGGTTATGATGGATAAGAAGCTGCATAAAGAGTCAACAATATGCTCTTGTTGCCTAAAAGGCAAATAGCATATTGGGCCACTTCAGTAGGAATGTTGCCAGCAGATTGAGGGATGTGATTATTCCCCTCTATTTGGCTCTGGTGAGCCCACATCTGGAATACTATGTCCAGTTTTGGACTCTACAATACAGAAAGGATGTAGACAAATTAGAAAGAGTCCAGTGGAGGGCAATGAAAATGATTAGAGGGTTGGAGCACATGACTTATGAAGAGAGACTGAAGGAACTAGGCTTATTTAGTCTGCAGAAGTGGAGACTGAAGGGGGATTTGTTAGCAACCTTTGACTACTTCAAGGGGTGCTCCAAAGAGGAGAGAGCTGTTCTCAGTAGCAACAGAGAACAGAACAAGGAGCAATGGTTTCAAGCTGCAGCTGAGGCAGTTGAGGCTGGATACTAGGAAAAATATAGAAACATTGATTGCAACATACATACACAAACCAACCAAAATCTATTTCTATCAATAATAACATAACATAACCTAATTACAGATAATACTAGAAGTTATATATATAAGAAATGTGTTTATTTCATGAACATTCGTGGGAGAAATTCCTGAAACATCTGATGAAGTGGGAATTTCCCCATGAACGCTTATACGATAATTCAATTTGTTAGTCTTTAAGGGCCACAGGACTCCTTGTTTGTCTTGTCTCTCTTGTATGCTTTCGCATGTGATGTTGAGTGTTTTAACCTTTTGTAAATTTTAACTTTTTTGAATCTCAGTGTTTAGTGTCATTAAATAATTTGCTGCTCTTCCCATAATTTTCTGCAACAATCCACTAGCAACTCACTTGCACCCCATTTTGGCTGCAACCCACTTGCATCTGACGAACTCTATTGCAGCCAATGAAAGTTTGCGCCCCAAGAAATTTATTATTCTTTAATGTGCCACAGGACTTACTTTGTTTTTGCTATAAAAAACCTGAGTTTTCCAAGTCTACTTATAAATAGTGCTCTGTGAGATGTATTTATTTTTGACCAAATTTGGGGGAGAAGAAAATTTATTTGAAAAATAAGGTTCTAAAAAGTAGGGGTAAAATACTTTTGAGCATGTCTAGCTGGGATATGTTAAAATTTTATTTAAAGATCCTAAAGAAGCCATTTTTTACATCAAAAGCCAAGTCATCGCTTCCAAGTTCAGAGGAGTTCGAAAGAGGCAAATTGTAAATGTCTTATCAACAGACATGGAACTTTTTTAAAACATAGATAGATAGATAGATAGATAGATAGATAGATAGATAGATAGATAAGAGGCCAAAAAACTGAAAAGAAACAAAAAGAAATCCTCTTAGAAGGCAAATAGTCTATCTGTATACTGTTTAGTGTAAGTGTAAACCCACATTTAAACAATAAAAGAAACAGAAGCAAAAATGTACGAGTGTGCTGTAGTATTAATGGTTTTTGGATCAAGAACTTCAAAACATTTAATGAAAAGCAAAAGTATTCACCTATAAAATTTCATTGACATCATTGCTTTTTTTAAAAAAAAAGATCAAGATTTAGAGCGGTACATGAGCACCCAGACATTTACCACACTTGACTGCACCAACATTTTATCACAAAAGGTCACTTTGAAATGAAATATGAATCTATAGCTCTCCAGGATATTATTCAAGTGTTTTCTCAATTGTTAATATAGTGGACTGGCTATCTACAATCAAAACCACAGATACATAAACAAATGTGATGACCATATACAGTATGTGCAAAATTGCCTTGGTATTAACACCACAGTTCAACAGCTTGATTTACATTTAACTTCTCCAGCAGTTGAAAAATACATGTTGTATTGTGCTGGTGGATGTATACATCCCAATATAAAACATAAATCTTTCAATTTAATCCAAGGTTCTCAAAATTTTTTACACAGTTTTTATGTAATTACAACACAATGCCCTTACAAAAACCCTAGTTAGGCAGTCTTCACTCAGTCAAAAGTCCCACTGACATTTAAGGGAGTTTTGGCTGAGTAAAGATCACAAGTTATATCCTATCAATTTAATGATGAATATGGTGAGGTTTAGAGAATTTAAATGACTGACCAAGATCATATAGAAAACCACTGTGAGATACATGGCTTCAATTCAGCAAACAACGCTTACTGAGCAATGTATCTACAACTTGCATTTCAAGGACCCAATTAAAATCCATTGGAATTAATTGGACTAAATCATGTGCTTAATACTTTTTGAATAGGAATATCTTTAAACACATGTTTAATTGTTTTACTGAACTGAGGCCTAGGAATATTGACTTTCAACTCTTCTGGACAAGCCAGAAATAATGTTTATTTTTGTTTTGTTTTGCTTTGTTTTGTTTTTTCATTTTTAGTTTGATGTTGAAAACTCTTGTTCCATCTTCCTACTATAACCAAGCAGCAAACAAACAAAAAACCAACACAATAACAGTAACAGTTGAGGGCATTCCCATTTTGTAGATTATCTGGTATTTAGCAGATATTGCATAAACACAAGTACACTGACATAGATTTTCATCAAATTTGTTTTCCATTTCCTAGTCCTAGACATGGCTAACTTTCCATCATATTTTCATAGTCAGTTATTTCGTTTATTCCAAAGTGGCAAACTATGGTCACTTACTGTTATGAGATTTGTATGAGACCACAAACTTGTGAGCATAAGTGACTCCATTTTAGCACTGTTCCCTTAATATTATGTTAACCTCTAGCCTGACTAACAAAAGTATAGAGCCCCTCTCATCCTTGAACAGTCTATAAGCAGGAGATTAGGGAAACTGCACCAGTCTCGAGGTCACCTATTAATCAACAATTTCTCTTGTTTATTACATTCCCAGGCTCCGAGGAGCAAGCCTGACCTTCTTTACTAATTCTCCTATCTTATATGAATATGTATGAAAACTATCCCTATATGGTACTAATAAATGTATTAATCTTGTTTACATTGAATATATTAACCATTTTTAGATTTCCTTGAATCAAGTTGTTGTACCTGGGTATAAAAGTCTTTTAGCACCGGTCCTTCGGGGCCGGCCACACTCAGTAGCTCTGAGTGTCAATAAACTTGTGATTCTTCCTCCTGTTGTCCGGCTCCATCATTGACCAGAGCAGAGAACGAGCTTTTCTCTTAACATTACTAAGGCACAATCCTGCTGCAAGGTATTTTTTTTTTTTAAACTGAAAAATATAGTCAGCAGATTTGGAACTACTTAGCAAAACTCGCACTCCAACTTATTTCATCCTCTCAGACTGTGGGAAAGTTCATAATCAAAGATAGATATAATTGTAGGTGTAAATGCAAATGCATATGATACCGCTGTAAGGCAGTAAGAAAGAGTACAGTATGGGCTCACAGGTTGGTACACACAACTGTCAAATCACAATATCAAGGTTTGGATCACCAAATAAATCTCACTTCATGAGCAGATTAGGATGCCCGGAGTGCTATGGAAACCACTGGGGCATTTCCTGAGTGTGGATGGCATTCATTTGTAATTAAAGAGTGACATTGCTAGAGTGCTGAAGGGAATTCAGTTCAGCTGTTCTGAATGGGCTTGGAAAAAGTTGTGGTAGTGAAGCTTGGGTGCAAGACGATGAGTTTATATAAAGGGATTATGAAGGGTCAGGAAAGATGTAGGCTTCAGACATAAGTTTTCACCTTATCAGTGGGGCTGGGTGGAGCACAGGGCACATGGTCGCATTCAGAAAAATCCAGTTGTTGCTAAAAATAAATAAGATGAAAAATTGTTTAAATAGACCTGCCTTATATTTCATCAATGGCCACTTTCACAAAAGTTTATAGAAAATTGGGCTATTTAGTTACAGGGTTACAATGTTCTTTTTAAAACTCCTTCTTGTCTTTTAAAGCCCCACATGCCTTTGCTAAAAAACTTGGTTCTTTTTCTGGTGTTGTGATATATAAATTTCTTTTAAAAATAGAGTCTAATGCCCTTCTGCCATTATGACATCAGCCATGAATTGTTGTTAGCACCTATGGTAGCAACCTACATTTTCAGTTTCATAAACTTCATTTGGGGAGTGATATTTGAGTGATATTTCACCTTGAAGCCAAAATATAATAAACAGATGTCATTGTATTTTAAGATGTTTAGATAAATCCACAAGAAAATATGTATAGTAAGCTGGCATACTTTATTAGAACCCTTATCACTCAGTACTTCCATTTTTTTAAATAAGTTTCTTGGCCTCACTTAGTTTTCTAGTTCTTTGATTAAACCCAGCTCTTATCAAAAAAGTGGGACAAAGTGTCGAATTCAGTCTTTCAATAGGTACCTAGGAAAAAACATCCATTTTTCTTTAATGGTATGCAGTACCTCAAATTGAACTGACTCTTTCAAAATAGTAATACTTATTTTCATAAAGATTGTCTTCAAGATTTTCCAACCATGTCTTTGTCTCATTCTGTTTATTTTTTTAAAAGGGGGGGGGAAGAGGAATCATTTATGTGTGGTCTTGACTGACAACCCCTGAGTCAACTACAAAAATGCTAGATGTCAAGAGATACTCTTGTCTTGTTCAGTTGTAAATTGAAGTAAAAAAAATCTAATTAATTGTATTTCTCTAAGTTTTGGAAGGGAGAGTAGGCAAACTTCTATACATGTATGGGAGGCATTAAATTAAAAATAAAATCCTAATCATATAGCTACAAAATATTTGTTTAATCAGATGAGCAAGACTTGAAACTGACAGAGTTAAAAGCTTGGAACAGATGGACATTCCTGTTTTAATTCTCTGTGTGATTTGCTGTATGAGGTAAATCTCTTGGTTTCATTTGCTTTAGTCAAATCCTTTGGCTGTTCAGGACACATTGTACTATAGCACTTGTCCTGGAGCATTTTAATGTTATGATGTGTATATAGCACCCCGCCAGCCACCCCCTGCCCACTCCATATACATAATTGTGTGATGGGAAAACTACTATATTAATAAGGGTGAACAAATGAACTGTTGAAAAAAATTTTTTTAACAGTCTGAATGAATATTGAAGATATTTTTGCATAGAGAGATCATTGGGCAGATTTAGGCAGGTAAATAAATGGCCAGATTATAAAAACTGTTCAAAATCCAAAACATCCCTTTGAAAACAATATGAGATGATGTGTGGAGCACTTTTGAAAATCTGGCTCAGTGTTGATTTTAATATATTCTTTTATTTATTTGGTTTTGGATTTTCCAGTTGAAAGGGAGACATCACTGATCTGTCTTTACTGCTATAACATTTTGCACTAATATGCAACTTTCTATACACGAAATACAAACATTTGCTAATTAGTCTTGTAGCAAGCTATTTCTGGGGTTTTTTAGACTTTTATTTTTAAAAGGGATTTAACTACAGCAATAGCTTGTCATGTAAACCATTTTTTTTAAAACTTGCCCAACTGATAAGATGGATAGGAAATAGTCACATAGGTCTTCTTAAAAACTACGAGAGTCCTGTGGTACCTTATAGACTAACAGATTTCTTTGAGCATAAGCTTTCAAGGCCTCCAACCGGCTTCACCAGATGCATAGGTCTTCTTGACTTCTTCATTTTCCAAATGTGACTTGCCAATCTGTATAGTAAGATGCACAACTAATAGTTAACAACAGAGAGACATTAAGCGGCAAATCCATCTCTCCCTATGTACATGAGAAACTCATTGAAGTTCAAGATCAGCTGGACTTCAATTATTAGTTATATCTTTGGTCTGGGATTTTCAAAGATATCTCAGAGAGTTAGTTAGTCAACTCTCATTGAAGCTGGATTCCTAACTCTTACAGATTCCTTTGAAAATCCTATACACAGGATCTGATTCCCGAACCCATTGAAGTCAATGGAAAACTCCCACCACAGCATGTCACTGGTCATAAACCACTCTTTCTTTCAGTAAATCCAATTTTGTGTATCACTTCCTATTGACTGAATTGAGGTCTGTGATAAAAGGCTTTGGAAGGAAATTGGTAAATCTGGGCTATGTATCTTATTAATGGGCTAGAATCTCAGCCACCTAGGATAAATTAATAGTTTTGTCCTACATTTTTAAGAGAGAGAATTAGAGACTATGTTGCTTGCTATTTTAGGCCAATATCTTCATCCAAAAAGAACCTCAAAAACATCTCATCCAGCAACTATACCAGTGGAGGAATGAACTTTTCCATATAACCTTGGGTATTCAACCAAAATAAGAATAAAATGTTTTTCTTTTCTATACCAGTGCAAGTAAATTAAGAAGAATTTTAGCAATTGTTCCTCCAGTCTAGTGCCACCCATTTGTAGTAGATTATAACTCAAACACACTACTGATGAAATGTTGGCATGCAATATACTCCCTGTGGGTGTAATACTATAGTCACAAAATTTCTTTAAAATTGATGCAACCATTTATTTGAAGGAGGAAAAGAAATGAAACAGTGAAACTATGTAAAACATATGCTTATTTCTGCACTTTTGCAATGCTTGACCAGAGAAAAAGGTAGTCTAGTGTTAAAAATGTATTTATATTTGCAATATTTTCTTCAGCTGGATGTTTTGTTTTTTGTCATTAAAAATATAACTTTATGCACAGGACATACAAGGGGTGAGATTTTAAATTCATTGAAAGGGATTCATAGTCATATATCTTCAGATTTTAATGGAATATGTGTGACTAAAGCCACTGCATTGTTTCAAAGCTTCAACTATGGGTCTATTTTAAATATTACTCAGTCAAAAATGTTCTAACTCTTCCTTGGAGCTTCTGAGATATGTCATAAGCTAAAAGCATGGCAGGAAACATCTACAACAGATTTCATTGGGTCATGTTCTCTGAAATTCTATTGAAATTGCATCAGCTCTGGTTCCTCCAGCTTCCCCTCTTGGCTTCTCATCAGAGGCAGCATACCCCTGCTGCTCTCCCACAGTCTACTGTTGTAGAGGGGAGTGTTAATTATTTTAGACTTAAAGTTATGCTAACCTTAATTAAAGCCTTTGGGGTTACCTACAAAACAGATCGGCTTTGGTGGGTTGTTGTAAATATTCCATATCTAAGTTCCAGAGGGGTAGTATATAAGTCTGTATATAGGAAAAACAATGAAAGTCCTGTGGCACCTTTAAAAGCAAACAAATTTCTTTGGACGTAAGCTTTCCTGGGCTGCAACCCACTTCACACATCTTTCAAAGTGTGTTGCAGCTCATGAAAGCTTGTGTCTGTAGAAATTTGTTAGTCTTGAAGATGCGACAGAACTGTCGCTGATTTTATTGCATATCTAGTAACCTTCAGGTCCAAGGACTGTTCTTTACCTTGAGATGTCAGTTTTGTTGAAAACTATTCCAGGACTTCTAGTGGCCAGCAATGCATTCATACACTATCAAAACTCCAGTAATGTCCAGAAACCTGCAGCTACTGTTAAGAAACTTCCAAGCACCAAGACAGGAAGCCTCATTTAATGAAAGAAGAAGGAGCAGAAAGGCAGTATCTTTGAGGTGGCCCCATTTCCCACAGTGCAGCAGGTCAAAGAAGATGGTAATGCAAGTTACTGAGAAGGATGTTTATCAGCAGCAGGACTTCTTGAGACAGTTTAATGTATGGATGCTAAGCCCAGTGAATAATATCAAAGGGGTAGCCCTGTTAGTCTAGTTCAGCAAAACAAACAAGGAGCCCCGTGGCCCTTTTAAGACTAACAACTTTATTGATCTCATGAGCTTTCATGGGAGAAAATCCCATTTTGTCAGATGCTTTGAAGATGGGAGAACTTACAGAATGGGTGGAAAATAAATTCAGGGAAGTGTAAGTCATGGGAACAGGTGAATCTGCTGTTCCCCAGTGTTTGAATCTTAACCACTGCTTTAATTTGCTCTACAGCATGACCTGATCCCATGACTTACACTTCCCTGCATTGATTTTCCTCCCATTCTGTAAGTTGTCTCATCTCCCAAAGTGTCTGAAGAAGTGGGATTTTCTCCCACAAAAGCTCCTGGGATAAATAAATTTGCTAGGCTTTAAAGGGGTCACAGGGCTCCTTGTGTGCGGTAGAGTGAGCTCCTCTGCAGCACCATGGAGAAGTGCCAGTGCCCTGGGACTGGATGGACAGCTCCTGTCCTCAGCAAGCCCTTTCCTGCATCAAGCAACTGCTCTACCTTTTGCCTAAGCAAACCCATTCATAAAATCTAAAAATGAGCCCAGAGGCCATTCTGGGAGCAAGAGATGGATATAAAGAGGCTGAGCACACCCACATGCCCCTTCTCCCTAATCTTTCAGAGGGTGTTGATGTGCCTAATTGGGGCAGCTGATTCTCTGGTTATGTGGCTGGGCTGGAAAGCTGCCTCCTTAGACAATGCCATTGAAAGGAGTGGGGTGGGATGGGGCTTAGCAGGAGGGAGCTATTTCTTCTCCCTCTGCCCAGCTCAGCTCACTTACCAAAAGCAGGTATGTCGCACGGTGGGGAAACAGAGCCGGCTGCAGAGCCAAATAGTCTGGCTTGCCACAGGCAGAGTTTCCTCCCACAACTGCCCGCTTGCTCCACCCTGAACTAAAATGCTCCCTCCCTGTGGCGGGCAGCAAAGCCCACTGGAGGCAAACATCTCACCCACCCCATTCAATGTGCAAAACCCAAAGGGGCTTCAAAGTGATTTCCTGCAGCTTTCAGCCAGCCCGCCTCTTGCTTGGGTGTGATTCCCACCCCAATGCACCAGCTCTTCGTGTCTGTCTGTCTGTCCCTCTCCACACACACACAGGATGCTGCCTCCTCACCATTTCCCAGCTCGCCTTCATTCATATTTATGCAGCAATTCACTAGCTGCTGGCGGGGGGAAGGCTACGGCAGCTGGCTTGTGGATTTTTTTTTTCTTAATGCACGAGCCTTAACATAGGGTGGGTTGCAAATTGCCAGTGTCCAAAGCTTGCAAATGTGACCTGGCAGCCCTCACCCCTCCAAATACAGCTACAGATTGCAGCCAGATTTGAGGCTGCAGCCAGAGAGAAAGGGGTTAGGGAGAGAGCTCGGGAAGTTAAATTGTGCTGCATATAAAAAAAAGGGAAAAATGGGCGGATTGGTCTCTAGATGAGAGCTTGGTACCACCTTCCTTTCTAAAATAAAATCTCTCTGGCATGAAGTCACAGCCTAGTTCACATCCGGTTTACCCTGGGACGTATTACTACGGGCTTGGGAAAGAGAAAGCTTTTGTTGTAGAGCTCCGGGCTGAATATTGGGCAAGAAATTTGGGTGGGAAATCTCTCCAGCAAGGCACCGGCAGGATCCATGATGGCTGAGCCCGAATGACTGAAAGCAGAGCCGGGGAAAGCGCCTCTCCAAAAGCCTTGATTTCTTGGGCGATTTATCTGGCAGACTTTCCTGGTTATTTCCCGAAGCTGTGCCCAGAGGGGCTCTAGGTAAGATCAGTTTATTTCTTGCTAACAGACCTTTGATTGCTTGGGTTTTTGTGGAGTAACATCCATGTCTCCAGATGAGCCATCTCCCCCCAGCAGGTGCATTTCAGCCCTTTCCCCCCAGCAATCCGCAGTGCTGGGGAGGCATTTTTACAGGGACAGAAAAAAATGTATTTTTGGGGGGGATTGGGGGAGCTGGCTTGCTCAGGGAGAGGTGGGGGGAAAAGTTGCAATGCAGGAAGGAAACCATGGCTGGATCTGCACCTCAGACCCAGGCAAACCTCTCAGCACGGGTCAAGAAATGCATGAAAACGCCTCTTTTCCAATGGACGCGACAGAAAGCATCAGAGATGTGTGGGTCTTTCTCCCATTTTGAATAGGAAAACTGAAGACTATTACAAGAAAAGGGGAGTCAGATTGGGGGAACTGGAATCGTCTAATGCTCCTTTCAATTGTATGTTTGCATTTGCTTCTTAGCCTGCAAGAAACTTTACTTCTCCAGCAATTAGGATGGCTCTGGGGTTTTCTTTAAGGGGAGTAGTTGGGGGACCCCATCAGATCAAGGAAACCAATTGAGATTGGTTCATGGTTTTTTTTTTTCCCTTTACACTGAGCAACCTTTTGCAAAACCTAAAGATAAGAGTAACAGAGGGTGGGCTGGGGAATATAGATGTTCCCTTTATCATTTTCAGGGAAATGAGACCTGTGCAATTTTAAAATGAAGATCCTCACGGCTGTTTTCCTGTTACCTCCAACTCACCTGTGTCACATCCACCTAGATTAGCTCAAATTCACTGACTGTTTATGTTCTCATCGTTTTACTCTAAACACATTAATTGCATTTCATTGCTCATCTGCTGCTCTGGAATGGTATTTTATTGATTTAAATTGTCCCTGGGAGTGTGCAGTGAGCGGGGACAGATTTATTTAAATGTACACCATGAAAATGTAGAGTGCTTTATTTTCTCAGACATTTGCCAATTCCAAGTCATTCCTCCTTTTGACTCTTAAAGGGAAAGGGAGATTTGAGATTTTTCACTTATTTAAGATTGACGAATGCTGGAAACTTACTGGATTCCAGCGCACAGGAATATGCACAGAGACTTGCAGGAGCATCTAGCCAGCCATTTGAATGCTGAACATTAATTGCACAAATAACAGCAAAGTTTGGTTCTAAGCTTATTGGAAACATTCATAGGGTCAGCTCACTTTTCACTTCATTTAAAGATCTTTGGTCTTTGGATTAAATCGTGGACTAATAAATAAATAAATAAACAAACAAACCAGGAGCCATTTGGAGTGGGAGGAAAAGAGACTGTTTACGCAGAAACCCTTCCTAGTGTCAGCCAGTGAGAATGGCCAGAGATTTAGAAAATGGTATGTAGGCAGTCAGCACATGGTCTGATTAATAAAATGTGTCCTTTAGCCTGACAAAAATATTAGCGTGCATACTTAGTGACAGACTGTAGAATGAGACTCCAAATATTACACTAGTTCGCGTTGATCCTTCAGTGAAAATATACTAGAAACAGGAATGTCTCTGAACATAGTTGTTTCCATAATAACAAGGTAAGGTGCTTATAACCAAGAAAACTCTGCTCCATTCAGCCAGGAGCAGATACCCCATACAGTACATTTGCACTAAAATATATTGGGGGGGGTACTGTGTTTGATTATTTCCAAATGCCATGAAAAGACTCCACTTTGTCAACACAGGAGAATAGTGAGTAATGGGTTTTTAAACTTACTCTGGAGCTAAGCCTTTCTACTTTGTTAAAAAATAAATATTACTTAAATAAAGAGTCATATGAACAAGATTAAAACTGATATTACTAAATAGTAATATTTCCACCTCCAGAAAAGGAAGAAGGAAGGTACAGAGGTGAATGAATGGGGCACTTTTTTTTTTATTCAGTGACGTCTCATAGCACTGTGAGGTCATTCATTGACATGAAAGTATTCAGCTAAAGTTACTTGAATCCTGTTGTGTTTTTCCAATGACTGTTTTAATATGAGGGTCCTTAATTATTATTTATTTTCCTTTCCAGCTTTCAGAGCCCATCATGAAGAGCATTCTAGCACTTTGTGATTGTCTTTGGGCCTGGATCCTCCTTTTGAACACATTGACCGGAAGAAGGTGAGGGAAATACTTTTAAAGTATTTTTTTAAATAAATTTGAAATTTTTAGTTTGTTATAAGGGAATAAGAAATAACTATTTCATGGACGGGGCTCTACTAAGTGTATTGGAGGAAGTTAATCCCCATTCAAATCCCAGCTAAATCTAAATAATGGAGAGTGAAAAAAGCTACAATTTGTTTATTTAAATCTTTATACTAAGATTAAGAAAGCCTTCAGCAGAAACTGCTGAACCATATTAAAGCCAAATTATCAATTAAATACATATAAAATTTCCTTTCTACTAAACTATACAGAGTATGGGGAGATTATTTGATATTTCAGTTGTGACTGTGACTCAAAGAGAAAGGAAAGTGTTATTAAGGCATTTTATTTCAGTATTTTGGGTCAAACTCTACTTTCACTGAAATCAGGGACAAAACTCCCACTGGATTCTGGGCTGGGTCCTGGCCTGTTTTTAAAAAATGTGATGGTACTTGCTCCTGCAGATCCTTGCTCATTAAAGTAGTTTTTACTTAAGAAATTAGTTCCTGCTAAGTAGTAGAGGAGGCGTAGAAGTCTAAGATTTTGCAGGAACTGGCCCCTGCATAGAACTTTGGGCTTGACAGTCCGTACTCTTTAATCTAGATGTTTAAAACTATCATGTGCAATAGTATTAATGCTAGTGCCAGTTATGCTCATAAAATGATATTGTTTGATTATTAAATCCACGCACTAACTTGAGTATACTGAAAAGTAAAGTATAATCCAAAAAATCACTGGAATGGTTGGGGGGAGCTCAGATATGTATTTCATTATATATTAAAAGATTTAAAATCTATTTATAATCCTGGCTAATGAATAAAGGTCATTAGAGGTATCTTTTTCTTGCTATCAATTAAAAGCCATATAAAATATTTTGTACACAGACTTCTATGTCTTCTTTATATTTTTTAAAGCAACTCACCAGATATTTATCTTATGACCAAGCAGACCAGCTTAGATAGATAAAAGAGGATAAAAAAGGTCTATTTTGCATGAATGTTTCTTTTAACAAATAGAGATGTGAGCAGTGTACAATACAGCTTAATATAGGTGCTGAACAAACAAGACAGATTTAAAAAAAGAAGTACCCTTGTTTAAAAATCAGTCTAAAAAAGTGAGAATTTAAACTATTCTTTTGGTATTTCATTTTGTTCTTTCATTTGCATTTGATTGCTTTTGAAAAATTATATGAAGTGTCACCATTGTAATGACCTGTAGATGGAGTTAGTGTACAGTGTTTTATTATACAGTGTTTTAGTAGACCACAAGCACATAGACTAACTTTTTTCTCCAAAATGCACACACTCCACATCAAATATATCTATTCACAAAGCCATTTGAGCCAAAGCAACTTCACTTGCCTTCAATTCCAGATTTCTGTTAATTTCTTGGCAATCATAGTGTTTTAAGTAAATAAAATTTGTCTTATGTGGAAAAGTTACAGGCTTCCAATAATATGGTTCTGTTCACAAAAGTAAAGATCAATCTGGGAGCTATTGTACCAAGAATGGTTTCCTGAGTTTGGAAAATCTCTAGTGGAAGAATCGCTATTGCCTGGCATTTATAATGTATTGTCTATTCCTCTTATGCAAACCACTCACGTTGTACTGATATGTCAGATAATTAAAACCAAAACACCACCCAAAACATTTGCATTTTGGAAAAATAAAGGAGAGAACATGTAAATATACTTAAAATTCCACACCCAGAAAAACAGTCAGCAACACAATTATATTTTATCACATCTTCTCAGATGACATTGCCATTCATCCATCTTTCCTCTAACTTACCCTAGACATACTCATTTATTTATTCTCATCACTGTTATCAAAGTATATTCCCTTTTACGTTAATCTCAATGAGCTTCTGATTTCCATATATGCACACCAGTTTGTTTATTGACAATTGGTGTTTGTATACAGTTTCATTCAGAGAATAGTCCTGTATTGATGCCTTCTGTAATGCATCTGGGAGTGGGTCCTTTAAAATATAATGCACATGGGGAAAAAATTTAATACACCACTATCATTCATTAATTAATGTATAAGAAATATCTGAAAAGATGTCTAAAGTTATTGAGATCTGTCATTTTAAATTTACAGTCTCAATTTAAAAAGGAAACCAATCAGACAAGAAATATTTATGATAGCTGAAAGTAAAAGTGTTACACTGTATTAATAATTGTTCACTGGGAAAGATATTTGTCATCTTATTCTAGTAGCTAAAACAGAACTGGAAATATTGTTGTAGTATACATTCCCAGGAATAAAAGGAATTATATGGCCCATCAAACAACATGTGAAATAAAATGGTGGTTACACCTTTGGGAAAGTTGGCTTTGTTTGTTGCTTGAATTTGTAGTTTTCTTTAATTCAAAACCTCTCTGGAAATTAACTCAACAGCAGTTTTTCTGTCCCATGGAACAGGTCATGCAAACAGATTCCTTACCACCTCCACCATTTTTGCACATGGGGGATCTACAAACAAGACTAAATAGATGATGTTTAAAGCAAATACTAGAGTTTATATAACTTGACCTTTTATATACCCATTTATTCCTTATAAAACAACCCTGGCTGGTTAGAACAACTGGGGCTGTTAGAATGCTATCTCCCTTTTGTTAATATCCATATAAGGAACATGCTGACCAAGATAATTATAGTTTCCAGCAAGATCTTACCCTACAAAAGGTGTTCAGTATCTTCCCCATATATGTAAAATTATGCCTTGGAAAGCAATTTGGCTTCAAAGGCTAAATCCCACTGGCTATACACATTTAACAGGAGTTTCCCATGGTAATGGATGGTTTAAAGATGACAAGATTTGGCTCCAAGACAACCATAAAACGTGATTAAGATGAATTAGTCACAACCTGTATTTGGTAAGGACTTTAGGTAGTTAAGAGAGTGATTCTGATCTAATTTTACACTTGTTCAACTCCACTGTAACTTAATTGACTACAATAGACTTCACCCTGATTTATACCAATGTGAGTGAGCTCTCAATGATCAAGTTCAAAGACTTTGAGTCTGCCACCCTGACTCAGACAAAACTTTTGACTGACTTCATTGGGACTTCTGTCTTAATTAGGACTGCAACATAGAGGTAGGAGAGTGGGAGGGGAGGGAGAGAAGCTTTACAGAGAAAGATTTCCATGTCAACATATGGCTTGATTACTCACTTACATGGAATAATTTTAGTTGGTCTTCTTATATAAATCTTCTAATGGAAAAATGAAAGCAAAAATATATCAGCATAAGAAAATGATAAATATGTATGCATCTGTAAACAACAATTGCATTATGTTAGTGGTAAATGTTCTGCTCTGGTTCCAATTCTCCAGTAAGGTCCACAGAGATGTTTATGGAGGACGTTTCTCAGTATTTTTTTCTTTTCTTTTTATTTTAGCAAACATTATCAGTATTGAAATTCCATTCAGCTATTAGGTATTTCTTTTCATCTAAGTAATTTATAACTATTATAAATCACATTGTCATTTGCCAGCAAGTACAAATGTCATTATGGAATATAAACTAAAAATTGCAACCGTTAATGAATAATGAGGTAAGAAATAAAGGATTCACGTCCTACTTGCTTTCTGTTTGTAGAAATGAACTGGTTTTGACCTGAGCTTTTATTGAAAATGTTTTCTTTACAAAGAAAAGGTTTAAGAGAAAGGACCACATAATGCACTACAATCTGGTATTATGGAAGAGATTTTGTCTCCGTAAAGCAGTGTAAGCAAGATTAAGCAGATTTTGGAATTATTACTTTGTGGGTTTACTAATAGATCAATGTTTTACAATGTTAACTGTTCTATGATTTCAGCTATGGACAAACTTCATTACAAGATGAAATTAAAGACAACACTACAGTGTTTACCAGAATACTGGACCGTCTGCTGGATGGCTATGATAACCGCCTGAGACCAGGATTGGGAGGTGTGTGACACTGTCATTTTGAAGGTTGCCCCTTACAGCAAAATTAAGTTTAAAGTGATAGTTTTTGCATTCACAATTGTTTTGTAGGTTTACACAGCAATTTCGATATACAAGACATTTTAGAGAAACATCCATCTGTGTACATTGGCTCATATATACACATTTTAAATTAAGGACAAAATATGTGGTTCTCAGTGCAACAAAGCATTCACTCAGTTTTGCATGAATGAAGAATGAAGTATTTGGCCCACACCTTGACTGACTTCAATGAGCTATAGCTCAGAATCTAAAAGTCTTATTTCTTAAAGCAAACAAACTCCCCAAATTCACATTGATTTTAGTCGTAACATAATATGACTTTAAGGGCCAGATTCTGCCACTATTACTCATACAAATGTCTCATTAAAGTTTATAGAGCTTCAGCTAAGAAAGTATATAAAGCTTTGGCCCACCAGTCTTTCTTTTGGTAGTTACACAATTCCTATTACGCCTCCAGATTAATAACCCAATTCTATAGAAAGGGAGAATAGTTAAACTGTCATCCTTCTTTGTGTAATAATGATGTTAAGACTACAAGTTTTTAAGCAGGAAATAAACTGTCCTTACAATTTAAATAGGACAGAATAGGAAGTCTGCATCCAAACTATTTGTTCCTCTTCTTCAATAACATCCTGATTTATCATTTGCTTGTGTATGGTGACTTTTCAAGAAACAGATTCTAAAATGTAAAGAGATAAAATTGTTCTTTGCAATGATTTTCAATGGCTGACCTTTTGACTTTGAGATACCATAATTTGTTTTTCCTTCCAGTCTTCAGGAAAAAAGCAAAATTGAATATATCATTTAACATTTTTTCTTCATCTGTTAGATTTCAATAGAATTTCAAAGAGAAGCCTTTATTGTAGAAAACATTCTTCTACGAAAAGAATGATTATCCTTTAACTATGAAAAAAAGAATCGGAGATTAAAGAAAGTACATCTGTTAAATCTTTCATTTTACCATGGTCTTTGAACACTGAGTTAACTTCATTCTGGGCCTAACTGCATTGACTTCAGGGATGATTATCTTTAAAATTCTGTTTATAAATTATTCTTTTTCTTTAAGAACACAGAAAGCAAAGGACTGTTCTTTATTAAGGATTTCAAATGTAATTTTCAAGGCAATATGCAAGAAAACAAGTAATCACTTTGTCCACTTCACTGCACTACTATTTTGCCTGCTTTTATGTAATTCCTTGGTTTAGTCTGGAAATAAATATTTCTTTATCCTTGATTAATACCACTGTAGATTTCAGTCAACTGCTGTGGTAAATACGTATGCAATAGAAGCCAATGATAAAGTGAATATGCTATCTAATCTGATGTCATATGAACTCCTTCCAAAAATACAAGTATTTGTGCAAATTTCTTACTTGATTTTTGCACCTACTATGGGTTACTTTAAAATTTTCTAGGCATATGACTAGAAATTGATAAAGGGAAAGAAAATACACACTTTTTTTCTTTGTTAAAAATGTTAATAGCATAAGACAAGCTAATATATCATTTATTTTAAATGCAATTTATCAGAAGGTGAAATAACCAGAAATTTCTAGTGTGTGAAACCTAATTTGCTTGTGTGCCTAGGTCTATATCTTCCAGTCCTGTGTGGTAACACTGCCCATGAAGACTGGGCTTAAAGGTACAGAGTCAGTATAGCACAGTGTCTCCTGAACCAGCTACCTACCAGTTACTGGAGAAACAATGAGAGTCCTGTGGCACCTTAAAAACTAAAAGATTTCTTTGGGCATAAGCTTTCGTGGGCTACAACCCACTTCCACAACCAAGTCCGCTTTCGTGAAGCCCACAAAAGCTTGTACCTGAAGAAATGTGTTAGTCTTTAAGGTGCCACAGGACTCTTGTTGTTTTTGCTGTACACAGACTAACACGGCTACCCCTCCAGAAAATTTCTACCAATTACTATATTAGCTTCTTTGAGTCACTGACACTTGGGTTGAGTTTGAACAGCCCTGAGTCTTCTCCAGCTTACACTGAGAGACCAGCCTGGCACAGAGCTGGCATAGGATTGGAGAAGCACAAAGGCTGCTTTGTAGACATTTCCCTCCCCATTTCTGAGATGTGTTGTGTGTGCCTTAGCTAAGGCCAAGGATTTGGGTGATGGTATTTTTTTATTTTGATAATTTTTGTTTTTAGTTTAATGAATATGTTATCTTCTCTAGTCAAACCTATTTGTGACAATGACTGAAGAACCCCAAAGATAATGACTAAGGAACACATCTTTAAACAAACCCAAAATATACTATAGTTTAGGTGTCTCAAACTCAAATCACCATGAGGGCTGCATGAGGACTAGTACCGTAGACAGAGGGCCACACCACTGAAACCTTTGCATACAATAATATTGCAAATATTGATAACAATATTGTCATTGCAGGCTGCAGAAAATAACTTTAGGGGCCACATGTGGCCCACAGGATGCGAGTTTGAGGCCCCTACTATAGTTGTGTATTTCAAGAAAAAAAGTAATATCTTCCATTGCACTGTATATTCCTTGGAGAGTCAGGGTAAAGAACGGCACACTGGAATGATGTGAGTAGTAAAGCTGCTGAATTTTATACTAATTAGAGGTTTATTCTGTATGAATGGCTTCATTCCTGTGGTAAGCCCTACAATGTTTTGGGAACTTTCATTTATTAGATCTTCTTCTGAGAGAGATCTTCCTTTAATGGAAAACCTGAGCAGCACATAATATAGGGCTTTATACTGTAATTTAATATAAGTATGGATATCATAATGACAACCTTGATAAAGTCATAGATAAAGCAGAGTGTACAGTTTTGGGCCCTTTGACTTTAGGAAAGATTAATAAGTTAGCAAGCTAGATGACCCATGAAGTAAAATCAGGGTAACTGAGTATGCTTATAATAGGGGGGGGAAAAAGAGATGGTAATATGGATGTGGTTTCTAAAAAAGCATCTCTACATTTTGCAATTTCCAGATTTTAAATACTTGTGGTACAATGAAGAGCAAAAGTTAATATATTTTATTGGACCTACTTCTGTTGGTGTGAGAGAGAAACTTTCAAGTTCCACAGTCATTTAGATATCTGCCTCGCTGACATCTACAGCAGCTATGTCCATCCATCAGTATGGACATAAAACTATATTTGCATTTATTTATGCATGGGGGGGAAAAGCACACACAAATAGAAGGTCAGGCAGAGGCTATGTGTAAGATCAACCTTGTGAGTGTCTATAAGTATAGGAGGGGTGATAATTTACTGAAAGTGATGGGGCTAGGAACTGTGTATGCATGTAAGAGATCAAGACAATCTATAGTAACTACCTTTGGACTCAGATCTGAACATACCCAGGATTTTGTTTTAAGCTGTATCTGTGTGTAAAACACTGAAGTTCTTACTGTGGTCTTGATCCATAGACATAAGCTGTAAAGGCCAGAAATGAACAATATGATCCTCTAGTCTGACCTCCAGCTCACTCCAGTACTAGATCTATAACATGTGGCTGAGTTACTGAATTCCTCAAATAATGATTTTAAGACTTCAAGTTACAGAGAATCCATCATTTTCTCTAGTTTAAACCTTCAAGTGAGCCATGCTGCACAGGAAGGCAACCCCACCTAGGGCCTGTCAATCTGAACTGGGGAAAAGTTCCTTCCCAGCCCCAAATATGCCAATAAGTTAGCCCCTGAGTGTATTGACTAGGCCCACCAGGTAGACACTCGGGGGGAAAAAAATCCTGTTAACTCAGAACATTCCACGTCCTGTCCCTTCTCTGGCCACTAGAAATATTTGCTACTAATTGTTTACTATTCTGCAAGTTCCCCCATCTTCAAAGCATCTGACAAAGTGGGATTTTGTCCAATGAAAGCTCATGCAAAAAATAAATTTGTTAGTCTTGAAGTGCCACAGGACTCTTTGTTTGTTTGTTTTACTATTCCGATACTCCTATTCAAATTAAGAAGTCCAATTAAAATTACATGGTTAAATTAAACATGAATAAGGGTGGAAGAATCTGGCCCTCTGATTCTATTCACTTCTTACTCACATAAACTCCCATTTTAAATATCTATCAATAAAAACACATGCTGAGAATTATTCTGGTCCTTGTCCCACTACATACATTTCACTCTGGTGGCATTAAAGACCTGTCAAGGAGCTGCAGTGGAAGGATTTCCCCAATGCAGATGTAGGACTGATGTCATAAGTCCTAGGTGCTTGTCAAAGTCAGGATCTAAATCCTTCGATCCTTCAATCTAGATCTTAAACACTCACAGGGCCCAAAATGTGCATCTTAGGTACCTATTGCTCTTCCAAAACTGCTGATGAAATTGACATTGCTGAAAAAAATTAACAACTAAAATATTCAATCCCATTCCTTTAGTTTTCGACTCTCTAGCTATGGCACCTGTATAAAATAGACAAGAAGTCCTGTGGCACTTAAAGACCAGGACTTCTTTTTTGTTTTGCTGAATTAGACTAACATGCTGCCCTTTGAAAATTGGCAACATGTATGAAACAGTTCCTCCTAAAAAATGTGTCATGGTTTTGATGATCTATCAGTGCTTTATATTTTAGTCTTAGTCATAACCTTCATTTCTCAGGGCATGTAATGTGCCAATGATTTGTTTGAATGCTGCACAATACATGTTAATTAATCTTGTACTTCCTCAGGATAGTCTTGTAAGCTTCATTCTCCAGTGTATTGCAAAGATATATTGCTGTTAAAAATATCAAAATTATATAATTCTCCATGTAAAAGGGACATTTGCCATTTTGCATGTGTCTGTGTGCATGTAACACAGTAGACTTCCTTCCTGCTTTTTCTTGATATTCATTTTTCATTTATTTCTGAATTTATGATCCCGACCAAAACCTCATAAAGCAATGAGGTTCCTGATCAGCTAAAACAAGTTATTTTACTTCCATATCTCTTTGTGTTTGAGTATTTTAGACATTACTTTTACAGTTTACATTAGTTTAACCTTAATAACGTTAGTAAAACAACTGCTTCAGCTGCAGTTATGTTATAACAGATGATGTTTGTTTATACCTTGTGGGTCATATCCTTATCTAATGTAAACTGGTTTACTTCTGCTGAGATTCTGGTTCAATGGGTTTTTGCATCAGATAAATGACTTTTGAGTGTTCTGATATCTAAGATTGGCACTGACGTGTACAACAAATCCCATTTTGTAAATTCCCCCATCTTCGAAAAATCTTAAGAAGTGGGATTTTCTCCCAGGAAAGCTCATATGATAAATAAAGCTGTTAGTCTTTAAGTGCCAAAGGACTCCTTGCTTTTTTTTTTTAAACAAATAATGAGTTAGAGTTGTTTTTAATTGTTTGCTAAGCAATAATAATTGGAACTCTGTTTCTCTGGTGTGTTAAATTTCCTTTGCACTGTTCCCTGGGTACAAATGTAATTTTAATCCAGTGAGTCTAATCCTTGAGGCTTTTTTTTAAATCTAATGGAATCCTCACCTGGATTTGAGCCAGCATTACAACTCCTACATTATCCCACCCCAAGTCCTAGAGGTAGGTGTCATGGTCAGAAGAATGGGCATGTCAGAATATCCTTTCCTGCATCTGGTTTGTGGTTGCTAGACTAGTTCCTAACCTTAGTTTGTACTGTTCAGCATCTCCAGAATTTTCTCCAAACCTGAGTTTGTCAGGCTTTTTTCTATTGCAATTGAGGATTGACATTAATCACAGGCCTTGAAGAATCTCAAACACATATTTTTCCTCCACATGACAATCAAGTTGCAAAATAAAAATGAAAGAAAAGTTTATTTTGATTCTGAATTAAAATCCCAACTTTATGGGTCTGTCACTATAAAATTGTCCCTTGCAGGGGTAACCCATAATTTTTGGAGCTACTAACAAAGCCTGTTTGAATCACCTAACTGGAAAAATGGTAAACAGGAATTTTAAAACAACCCTATAACTGTGAAGTATTAATTCTCTTCTTAGCATGCTCATGGGTTTGGGGGGGGGGTTGGGAATTTTGGCATTGGAAATTGCATGCACAGACTCTTTGGTGACGTTTGTGATAATTCTTAAAAGACTCCATCTATTTTTAATATGAAGAGTAGAAGTTCTGAAGAAGTCTAGTCAGTCTGAAAATATCACAGTCAGTGGTGGGTTTATATGTATTGTCATTACTTATGGCCTTGTTATGCCAGATTTGCTGTTGCGCAAAGTGAAAAATGCCACTCACTCTTCCTTTTTCCCTGAACATCTTCCACATTACTGCTGGAGCATTTATTTTTCATTTCTTCTCATTCACATATAACCATTAACCCTTGTAAGTTTATGTTATGGCGACAAGTCCTAAGAAAGGCTAGAACTGTGTTCAGATCTCATGAACACCAGTACATATTACACAGCTTATTCAATCAACATATTCCAGGGGCTTCAACCTCAAATGGTACAAATCAGCTGAGTTCCATTGACTTCAATGGAGCTACTCCATTTTATTTTACAGCAGGTGGGGAACTGGTCTCGTGTCTCCAGGGGCTGAGTATGCTGCTGTGCATAACCTCCAGCCTCTGCTGTCTTGGGACCTGTTTCAACTCTACTGAAGTCAACAGGGGTCTTTTTATTGTCTTAAAAGCAAAGCGGATCACGTTGAAGTGGAGTAGTGACATATACTGTTTTGTACAGTTAGCATTTCAGCTTTCAATATTAAATTATTGTGAAAGCTTGCATGTCTATACTGGTTTCCACTGTGCTTAAGGAAACAGTAGCCATAACTAAAGGTATTATAATGTTAGAAACCTTTTCAGCGATGTTTTAATGCACCATGGTAAATCTGAATCTTCTTGTGCTGCCAGCTGTTTTACCTTCAGCTTATGAGCATTTTGTAAGAGGAGGAGGCTGAAAGTGGGAACATTCATCTTCTACATTGGATACCTCTTGCAATAACCATATGCTTCTTACAGTAGTTGAGGCTAAATTCTCACTGTGAACTTTAAGATTAAGCCACAAGTCAATTAGATGTCAGGGGAATCTTTAGATTTATTTAAGCCAATTAAATTGCTTGCAGACAATGTTGATAAGGGCACAGATCCATTTCACTGGATGGTTAATAAGGGCATTTTACCACCTTTTGGCAATAGAGTCACTATAGTATTTACATGTTACTCAGTCCTGAATATAAAAGTCTTAAAATTCAAAAGACTCCATGAGGAAATTCAGCTACGACTGTAATAGTATACATTATATGGCTAAGAATAGCTCAAGGAAATTTCAGTCTTTGATTTCTTTGAAGCAAGGTCTGTGATTGTCCTATCTGCTATTTAAATTTTGCACTGACTCGCTAGAATGATGCAATAACAACATTTTTGTAACATTAGCTGTGATGGAGGATTACATCAGAATTATAATTATATTTTGATCATTAACTACTGAAAATTGAGGGATATTTTAAAATAAGATTTTAATATTTAGACCTTTTAGATATTTTCAAATGATAGAAATAAAATTCATATACACAATTATTGCTTTCTCTTCCTTACTTTTGAATTCATGTACACAGATTTCGTGCTTTCTTAATGCTATTCTTTTTATTGTTAAACATGAGTTTCTTTTTGTTACTGTCATTTCCCAGGTACAATAAATTAGGTTTATTAGAAGAGTTAGTCCCCACATTGAACTTGAACAGGTGTCTATTAAATCAATAATTTTTTGTTTAAATTGCTTTACAATTTTGAAGGAATATGTATGTAATATGAAATGTATGTGGTGTCTAAATACTATGTTTCAATAAAAGCAACGAGTCTTGTGGCACTTCAAGACTAACAGATTTATGTTTCAATGTGTTAGTGACCAGGCAGTGGGTGGTCATGCCTATTTGTTTGAGTAGGATTAAGTCCCAGTAGTTAGATCAAGAGCCAGCAGTCAGGAGTTGGGAGTCAAGGGTTAGGACTGCATTAAGTGGAGTGGTGCAAGGTTGGGTCCATGGCTGGAGCGGGAACTATTGCAACCATAGACAAATGTTTTGAGCAACTGCTCAGCTATTGCTGCTGCTAGGCTTCAGAGACCATCTGCTGCATCCGTCAACCAGTCAGGCTGTATAACCAGTAAGGTGGATTACTACGGGACAGCTATACCTGTTAGGCTGCTCAGAGACTGGCTCTGCAGTAGGCCCTGATTTTGGACAAAAGTCCTATGACAAATATCCATTATCATGAAACTTTGATTCCCCCACCTTTAATCTGTTTTCTCTGGGATTACTTCTCATATCTCATATTCCAAATCTGTCAATAACTGTCATTTTATCTGAAATCTGAGAAATGTATTCTTCATTCTTCCGAATTTGGAATTTCCGCCCCTATAACTCATTGGCCTGAGGTCTAGGATAGTCAATTTTCAGAACTGAATATAGATTCATAGTTCAAAAGGGCTAGCCATGTTAGTGTAGTTCAGCAAAACAAACAAAGAGTCTTGGAGCACTTTTAAAGACTAACAAATTTATTTATTGCATGAGCTCTTATGGGACAAAATCCCAGTTTGGGGATTTTCTCCCATGAAAGCTCTTGCAATAAATAAATTTGTTAGTCTTTAAGTGCCACAGAACTCCTTATTAGTTTTATAGATTCATAGTTTCCAGTGCAGTAAAGGACCACAGTGATCATCTAATCTGGCCTTCTATATAGCACAGTCCTCAGCACTTCCCCAAAATAATCTTTTCTCTCTTTTGAGGCCTATATAGCAGCTGTCATGACCCAAACAGAAGCTGGAAGTACGGATGCTGAATTGGTTCAAACAGCACTGACAACAACAATTTAAACAGAAACCTAAGATATGCATAAAATGGTTGTGTAAGATATGAGGCATATACAGAACACATGACAGTGTGGCATAAATGTTTAATTGCCATCTGTTTGGAATAGCTTGCATGGCTCATACTTTTCTATTGCACTATGAGTAATGCATCCACTTCAAATTCCTGCTGACAAAAATACCTTATCATCATATCACATCACATCATACTGTATTTTCTCTGTCTTTTGTCTCTCTCTGTATATTACATAAATATACAACATATATGCATATACACAAAAGACAAACAGAAGGTTATAGGAGAACTTTATTAGAATTCCCCAGAAATACTGGATGCATATTATGAGCTTTGAATACAATATTAACTACTGAGTACTCTTTGTACTTTTGAAACAAGCAGGTCTATTAGCCAAAGGTTCATTTAAAGATTTAATTGACAGCAAAACTATGCCTTGTCTGTAAAGAGATTTCAGCACCCTGCATAAAAACTCTTGTCTTAAAAAGCTGTATTGTGATGCTGCATTAAAAAAAAAAGGCAGATGGAAATATTAACTGTGAAATTGCATCTATAAGCAGTAAATTATCAAGCCCACATTGTGGACCAATTTTAGAATAGTTAATCAAAGCCAGTATATTACCTATTCGGGTGAGAGTTTGTGATGGTTAGATCTAATGAAGACTGTTGATAGACACTCACTGTCCTAATTTCCTGCTTCATCAGAGCGTGTAACTGAAGTGAAGACTGACATCTTCGTCACAAGCTTTGGACCTGTGTCCGATCACGATATGGTAAGTGACAGTCTATATTTTTACAGTAGTAATCTTTTCTTTGAAAGGCATGGGGTATCTACAATAAGCTATTACCTAACTCTTTCATTTATATACTTTTCATTTATATACATATTTCATTTATATATTTGGTTCTAAAGTAATCTCAGAGCTTATAGGTAATCACTACTGTTAGCTGTGGCTGTATTTAGGTGGCCTTCAATTAGGAGCCTCTGTGACTTTAATAATAGGCATTATAAGTGCACTGTAGTATAGAATTTGTCTCTTACTTAATCATTTTGAATGGATAAGTACCCTTCAGAAAATGATCATTCAGCCCAAATTGGCACAGCACTGATCCAATTTTCAGAAAACATCATTATTTTTAAAGCACGATAAATACTTAAGCCTACACAGTGGACCAAACAGTATAGCCTGTGCTTTTAAATTAAATGCTACTGATCAATTGGAAGTGAATTTCCTAGCTATTGCCTGGTCAAAGAAGATTAATGATGAGAACCTGAATCACTGCTTTATTGTGTGGATGTCAAAATGTAATTGCTGCATATTCACAAGGGATTCACATGTTCTGAAACTTCTAGCAGTGCTGTTGTAAGCACCAGGCTTTATGCTTAAAAAAATAAGATGTAAAAACAGGGGTATGTGCCTTTAATTTTTTGCATATAAATTTAATCATTTCCTCTCTCACATGTGAGATGGCAATATTGCCAAGTCTGATCTGAGGTTCGACTACTAAACCTTGCTGGACTCTGACATCTGTGTAAAATGAGAATTGGATATATCCTAATTAACTAGTTTTTTTTTATTTCTTTTCCTAGTTAAATTAATCATTTAACTAATCAAAAGACGAAAGGAACTGGAAGATTAAAGAAAGAAAGAGTAGGAACTAGCATAAGAAACTAATTACCTCGGGTGTTCAATATCTAAATTAAACCAATCTCCAAAATTGTGGCTGGCATTTTCACAGTAGCTAACTGAGGCCTACACTCATGGCACTTTTTAGCAGCAGATGAAGGGAGACACAGAAGACGTTTAAAATACTTTGTGTATCTCCCTTCAATTTAGTAATTCTCACTTAGCTGCCTGTCCATGCTGTGCGAAAGCGAAGGGAAATGCCGTCTGTTTGACTTAGCACTACTCTTCCTGTGGGACTATTGTTACTGAGTCGAACTCCAGATCAACTGAGTTGATCTTGAATTACCTCTCAATCAAACACAAAAGACCAAATTGACAGCGGCAAATTTGCCACCATCAGTGTAGACAAGGCCTGAGGTTTGAGCTGAATAAAGCAGCAGTCCAGGATGACATTGTAGATAAAATGGTTCTCCAAAAATTAGTTATTTTTCATGGGCCACTTTGCACAACACTACCACTCCAATGTTATTTGAAATAGACTGTACACACCTATCAACTGATTTGAAAACTGCAACTGGTGCTACTTGTAGGATGATATTGAAGCAGACAGGTAGATCATTGTGCTGGGATGCACAGACTAGTTGACTGAGTCCTTTTCAATGAAAGGGAAGTTCAGAACAATGGCTGAATCAACTGACCCATGTTCTCAGTGCACTCAGATCAGTTTGTAAAGTAGTTGCATACCTGCACAAAGGCTGATTGTGCTGGGTGGACTACTGTAGAGTTAAAATAATTCAAAGTAGTCAATATATTTGGTCAGCTTTGCCTTTCTTCTGTTCGCATATAATGTGCAAACTCTTACATTTTACTGTTATTTGATAACTATAAATAAATACTTCAATGACAATTTGTGCTGCAGTTTGTTTACATACTGCTATTATTCACATTTTGTACTCTCTTGATAAGTTAAATAAGTCACTTCAGCTTGCTTTTCTTTGCTGGTGAGATAATTTATGTGATCAGCCAACACAATGCAACCAGAATATTTTGAATAAAAGTATGCAATTTGAAATTCAACTTCAGTAAATAAGGTTTCAACTAAAAAGATAGCCATGAAGATTTTCAAAAGTGTTTTATGGTTCCTTGATTTTTGAGTGCTCAAAAATGGAACATCCCAAAGGGGCCTGAATTTCAGAAGGTGGCTGGGATCCTTTAAAATGTTTGCAGTTCAGCACCCACATCACTATCCCCTTTTGGAAATCTTCCATGCACTAGTGGAATTCCACAATAAAACTGACTGCTTATGTTTAGACAAAAGTCTATCCAAGCAAATAGGTGGGGGAAATATGTTCATATATATCAGTCCAAATTTAAAAAATGATTTTTGATTCAGCCATGTTCCTTACTCAATGTTTCCTTGACGTGAACATCTGAACTAAGTTGCAAAAAGGAATGAAGACTTCTCAGCAGTCAAGTCTTATTCACAGTCTGCTTGACCACCTGACTAGTCAAGTGGTTAACTGGCCAAGTGCAAGTGACTATGTGGTAGTCAAGATTTCTCTCTTTCCCCAAACCGTTCATGGTTTTAAGACAGGAAGTTCCTCATAAAATAGATTCTGTCTTCCAATATATTTCTATAGCAACAAACACAATGGGGCTTTTGGGTGCTCCTGCAATATGAGTAAAATAAAATAAAATAAAATTATAATTAATAACAAGCAGGAAGGGCCAAGAGATGGATTGTTTAGGAAAACAACATGTTGAATCATTTATTTTCTTGCCCTCACAGGCCTCCTCCAAAGCAACAACACTAAAATATTTGGCAGTTGTATGATTTATTGTGTGGATGCAGAAACTTAATTTATTTTTCTTTCATTGCATTCCCATTAATACATATGTGACTGATCTGAGCTGTGGATGATGCAGTCAGATCCTTTGGCCTTTTTTAAACTGCATATTTACCAGAATTAAAGCAAGGAGAGTGGGGAACTCTGTTTTCCTGCTTTGTTGGGTAATGTCCTATGCCACAGAAACCAGACGAATTCTAGTGAGAAGATGTGATCATATGATGTTAAAATTGGCTTTTTGACAGCTTTCATATGAGCAGATATAGATAGGGCTTGAGTTCTGGTGGATAGCTATCCCCAGTGAAGTGGGAACACAGTCAAAGCATATTCATATTTAAATTTCAGTGAATACTCTGGAAAAGATTTTGGGAATTAGAGGAGCCTATAATCAGGAAGGTCACAGTACCTAGCTAGACCCATAAACACCTACTCCTTGCTCTCATTCCTTTTCTGTCAAATCATTTGGTCACACATTTGATCACCTCTCAATTTGAGGTCCTCCTGCACTAATATCCAGTGACTTACTGGGCACCTTAATCGCCTCCTTCCAAACCGTCACATTTTCTCACTGTCTTCTCTTTCTGCAGTATTGGGTGAGTGAAAAATTGCTTCTCTACTGAAAGGTTGTCATTTTCTATGTTTAGCTTTCACTACATTACTGTGTAGGAGGAAGGTTTGGGTAGATTCGAAGAACAAGATGAAAAAACCAGCATTTTCCTGTCACTTGCTGCCCATAAACCAGCCTGCCCTACCTCACATCTGCTCTACTAAGTGACTGAAAACAATAGAAATGTTCATGTGAATAGAATTAAGCACATGCTAAAATGCCTTGCTGGATAAGGATGTAAAGAAACATTTAGCCCCATGTGACTAATTCATTTGATTATCTGCAAGGAATTTGATTATGACTATCACACCAAAACAACCTTAACCATACTATTCTGAATAGTCTGTAATGCAGCTGATATTTTATTGACTAAAAACATCCTACAATGCTTTCTGTGCCATGAAATACTAACATTTGTTAAAAATAAATGGGAGGATTTAAAGATGGTTTGATGTTGAACCTAATTTCTTTGATTATTCTTTTGAGAGTGCCACTAGTCACTGTGTTGAATAGATGCAAGACTGTTGCTTGTTTGTAGATTACACGGCTATACATTTTCAGTGATGGTAGGGTCATTTTCCTTCATGGTTTGTCATTGGTGCTTTGTCAAAAAGTCTCGGAGGAGCATCTGTTTCAGTCAAAAACAATGGACAATTGTAATTTTAAATTGCAATGTTCTTCAATAGTTTCACATTCATCACAATACAGTTAGAGATGGACGAGACCTTTAAAGTCACACAAAGCCCCATGTCAGTCAAGATTATTTCCTACAAATTATTTTTTCATACTTTGTCCAGTCTCATTTTATATCTTTGTTAACACTCTAATTGGCTAACTAGTCTATGATTTCATGTATTTTGCTATCAGCTCTATATATTTATATGCATTAAAACTGTTTTGTGATTTCATCCCATTTCTTCTAGTTATTGCTTTGTGCCATGATAAATATACATTTCTTTCTTTGATGAACAGTAGTTATTGTCAAGGACAAATTCTCCTCTCATTTACAGAGGTAAATTAGGGTGAACCCTTTTTAAAACTATTGTAAGTGTGGAGGGAATTGGGCATTGTGTCCCTTTCCCCATATCATGAATCATTGGTAGGCAAGTTACAAGTGTTGGTCCAAATCTTTCCATGTTACTTGTGCTCAGTACAGTACAGTAATTCTGCTTAAATGCTTTTGTACTCTTTCCTCATAAATCAGTCTCATCATAATTTTCAATGATCTCTTGAACTCCCCACAGTTTGGCTACATAGGGCTAGAACTGAAGGTGATTTTCCAGACGCAGTCTCCCAAAGGTTTATTTTCAAAGGTTTATTTTATATGAGGGAAAAATACTTTCCAACTTTATTACAAAATGCCCCAGCATATGCAGTGAAAATGTCAGTTGACTTTTGTTGCTATATTGTATTGTAACTTGTATCTACCTTGCTGTCCATTTTTATGGTCTCTTTAGATATTAAACCTTTCTAAGTTTCTCCATAACCTTTTTTTCCCCCAAGTCAAAGTGAGTAACAATGCTGTAACCATCTTAATAACTTTTTAGGCATCTTATAATGTTCTCATAATTTTGCTTTTACACAAATACTAAAAAATGCTGTCAGAAACTTGTATTACAAAATATCACATCTTGAGAGTTTTCCTATTGTATGAATTGACCTAGGAATATACAATAGATGTATTCTTCCGTCAAAGTTGGAGAGATGAGAGACTAAAATTCAAAGGACCCATGACAGTCCTCCGGCTAAATAATTTAATGGCCAGCAAGATTTGGACACCTGATACTTTTTTCCACAATGGAAAGAAATCAGTGGCTCATAACATGACAATGCCTAACAAACTACTACGAATTACAGAGGATGGGACATTGCTGTATACAATGAGGTGAGAATAAGAACGTACCCTTTTTTCATTTCATTTCATTTGAAATGACTACTTTTTACCATAATATTTCTGCAAATATATTAGAGATATATTCCTTTTTGAAAATAACTGTATATTTGAATTTTCAGCTTATTTATCACAATAGACCATACAATAATTGACTTAAATTCAGGAGTTTATAGTATAATTTTTCTTCTTCTGCCATACCATGGTCATTTTTATACTCTCTTCCTGTGTTTTAAAGCTGTGATTTTGAAAGGCGCATAAGGAAATTAGGCCTCCAGCATCAACTAGCTTTTAATAGATCTGAAATCAAAGTTGTTTTTGAGAATGCCAGTCTATAAGCACAATGAAGCCTGAAAGTTTGTTACTTATACGAGTCAGGTAGGCTTAAACTGTAAAGGTGTTTCTTTTACTTTTTTGGAATATTATGGAAAACAGACTCTGAGAACTAGAAAATGAGGGCACAGAGGTTTTTGCACATTTTCCATGTTTCATAGAAATTATAGGACATTAGGGTCCAAAACTAGACATTCATCATTTTAGACATAACAGGAAAACCAAGTTATCCAAAAACTTCGTGAAACAATTGGGGAACACATTGTTTCATTGATAGACGTTACTCTTTTTATTTGAAAAGTATCATGTTACTCATAGATAATTTGAATGTTAATGAACTTATGCTAAATGCTAATCAGCAGAGTAAATAACCAATTCACTCCACACATTGTTATATACAAAGATTGGTAATTTTTGGACTGAAAGCCCTTACAACAAACAACGGGAAAGGAATGTAGGTTTTTTATTTGCTTGTTTTTCTTTTGTTGGCATCTAGACAGTTGCCAGTTTACAGGTTTTGTCTTACTGGGATTCAAAGTAAAAAAATATTCTTTTCGACTAATCTTACTGGTCAGAGTGATATTTGTGTGAGTGCTGAGAATTTTTTTTTAACATTTCTAAGCAATGTAAAGGGAATGGGGACACATGTTCCAAGTGTTTTGAGAAATCCAAATGTCCATGCTAGTAGGAGCATATCAAATATATCCAATATATTTTGAAAAGTCTTTGGAGATTGTCAAAGCTGTAGTTGGACCCTGTTGGCTGGCAATTATACAATTTTTCTTGTCTTCCCAAATGTTTGGCTGTTGGGGACGTAGCACAGAAGAGCAGCACTTTGCAGTGCACCATTCATATATATATTTTTTGCCATTATTAATTCTGTATTCTTCATCTTTCACTTGTAAAAGTGCAAGCATGCAATTGCTATATAGTGTTCAGTTATTTTTCTTCTTTCCTGGCTGATGAGTGATGCCTGACTTTTTCAGGGACAATACAACTCCTCTTGTCATTAGTCTTCTGTATTTTACCTGTCCCACGTAAATATTTTGCACTCAAGCCAATCAAATCTGTGTTTTATCAATCAGGAGTTTATCTTGAATTTATCCCAAGCTTATGTAACAAGAACAACAAGGTTTTCATTTTAAGTAAAAACAATAAGAGTCCTATAACACCTTATAGACTAACAGATGAATCTGACAAAGTGGGTTGGAGCCCATGAAAGCTTATGCTTGAAGAAATCTGTTAGTCTGTGACAGACGTGGCCAAACTGCAGCTCGGGAGCCGCATGTGGCTCTCGAATGAAAAAGTGTGGCTTGTGGAATAACATCAGAAAATCAATTTTGTAAGTAAAACTATATGGCTATATGCCTCCATGCGGCTCTTGAAGGTTTAATAATCAACTTCTGTGGCTCTTGAGTTCCATAAATTTGGCCACCCCTGGTCTATGAAGTGCCACAGGACTCTCTTGTTTGTGCCATATACAGACTAACATGGCTAACTCCTGGATATTTCATTATAAGTAAATTTCAATCCCCAAACCACATTAGAAACCAATTCAAGAAGCCCAGAATTTTACAGCAAGTGTTTATAAGGTTGAGAGATTAGAGAAGTACATAATATGAAGGCAGTGGAAGTTTTGTTAGAGTAAGGAGGGAATGATTTCATTTCTAATAATTTTTCTCCCAGGAGATGCAGTATAAAGACTGTTAAGCTAGGGCTATATTGTAATGTATTACAATATATATTATACTATAATATGTTATATATAATATAGTCATATCTATTACTGTATATAATATATAGCATTAATATATTATATAATATAGCATATTATTATACATTATTATGTACTGAAGATCTGACTCATTTGGGTTGTCATCCTCACCAATACATCCCTTTAACAAATTTGTACTGGACATTCTGAAAAACTATTCTTAAAATGGGCAAAGTGAGTCCACAGAACCACAGTACTATTTCATGTTCATTGTAATAACTGGGATTTAAGAAATAGACATTTGAACTTTCTGCACGGCCTCATAGTCCTGACTGTGGACTCTTCAATAAGTTACTTTTGAAAAATTTATTTGGAAGTCTGTTTTCAAACCTCTACTGCCAGTTCATTTGTTTGCACCAATCTATTGATTTAGGTTCCCTATTAAACTCAGGCAAATGTTTTCAGAAAAAGAGAGCCTAATCCAATGCCCATTAAATTCAGAGAAAGCATCTCATTAACACCAGTGGGCTGTGCATCAAGTCCAACTTTGAATAACATCTTTGATGTGAAATGAAGGCTTATTTTGCAACATCTGATGCCAGTGACTAGTGATATTAAATAATTTGATAACTGGCCAACCACAAAGTTACTAAAGAGGAAACTGAACAAGCTGTTTAACATTTTGTATGTTATTGTCCTGATACTCCCACTCCTCAACCAAAACTCCCACTATCCTCGATGATGAAAAATATTAACCAATATTAGGAATGAAAGATTTCAGACAACTCGAGCAATGTCTGGAGCTGAGCGAAGACTGAAAAAAAAACTTCTCATTTTAAAAAGCTGCTTCATTCCACATAGTCTTTTTAAGGTAGTAAAATATGACAATAACTCTTCGGATTTCTCTTCTTAATCACATAGCAAATATATTTTTCAATGATATTTATTAAATGTGCCTTTATGTAATTGTACATATAAATTTTGTTTGCTAATTGCATGAAACTGTGATCTTTTCTTTTTCTTGTGGATCTACTGTAGACTGACTGTGAGAGCAGAATGTCCAATGCATTTAGAAGACTTTCCCATGGATGCACATGCTTGCCCATTGAAATTTGGAAGCTGTAAGTTTATTTTTAACTCAGGTTCCCTGCTTTAAGGTCACTTTACAAATGTTTCACATCAGATGAGAGTAGAAGATTATTTAAAAACATAAAACTGAGTGGAATCAATATCCTGTCTTGGCATTACCCAAAGAGAAAAATGGATATAAAACAAAAATAAAGGTTATGGTGTTGCAGAATGGCATATAGAAACCCACTGACTGCAACTGAATGCTAGTTTTAGAGTAAGACCAGTAATACAGATGAATGAACTCATTTTGATAAAAGTGACCCACCATTTGCATATTTTTTAAAACCAGATCCAAATCAATTCTTTTCTAAGATACTCAAATATTTCTGTCACTTTTTTTTTAAATAGATCTAAAGAAGTGGTACCAAAATATATGAGAAAAAATGATAAATGGTCCTTCAAAAAGTGAAAAACCTTATATATCTCACAAGAGAATCCCATTCTTTCAAAATCTCAAGATGAGATTAGGAGGCCTGAAAACTGAACCACACTGATGACAATTAGAGTTGTGCTGGTGTCTTCACAGGGCCTAGGATTTTACTAAAGAAGTTTTGTGTATGTCAGCATCCAGGCTGAGACTCAACTCTTGATGCTTTTGAGAGTCATCCATCACAGATATTCCCATTTTGCAGATAAATATATTATTGCAATGTAACATAAAGTACACATATAAAAAAAAGCTGAACCGTGCAAAAGAGTTTAGGTCAGAAGAACAACAAGAGGGGTTTATTTTATCTAATTTAACTTGGAAAAAAAAAGATAAAGTGAATGGACATTTAATAGAACGGAAATTATTTTCTTAATGGCTATTTCCTCTTTCCAGTAAAAATGAGCCATTTCATTGGTAATGGATAATTGTTCATCTAATTCATTCTACACTGGATACAGATAATGTGATCATTTACTCTGAACTGAATGGCCCTATATTTACTTTCAGAAAGAACTGATTTATTGCCTCTAGACATCTAGAGTCTTCTATCCACAATTCTGTACAATGCTGGAATTCAGAGAATGAAAAACTTGCAAACTTTGAGTGTAGCTGGCTAGAACTGGTATTTTTTAAATGCCAAACTTTTTTTTTCAGTTCTTCCAGAAAACATTTCTGACTATTTCCTCTGAAACAGAAGAAAATGAATCAAACCTCAACTATAAAAGGGCACATGGCTGCAAGTGTTCTGAGAAGCTTCTGAGACACCAGAGAGCCTACTAAATATGTTCAATTTGTTTTGACCATTTTTTTCAAGACTCTTTTGTCTAATCTAGGATCTTTCTGGCTGACTGTTATAGAAGTCCAGGTCACGCTACCTTTTACAAAGTGTTTGGATTTTCAAATGTGCAAGGCAAATTATCACAAGCAAGTGGGAAAGGAATTCTCTATAGCTACAAGCAAAATAAGAATGGAACAAACAAGGAGTCTGGTGGTACTTTTGAAAATTAATAAATTTATCACATGAGTTTTCTTGGGAGAAAATCCCAAGTGGGATAAATAAAGTTGTTAGTCTTTAAAAGTGCCACCAGGCTACTTGTTTGTTTTGCTGAACTAGACTAACATGGCTACCCCTTTAAAATAAGAATAGAAGCAAGACAAATGAAATGTATATATGTATGAATATAAAATCCTTAATACAAAATTAAAACAAAATGAACAAAAATATCATTAGATGTATTATTTGTGGCTGTGGTCATGATGCCTCTGCCCTATACTCTTTTAAAATTATTATTTTTTTTATCACCAGTTTGTATGCTTTTTCTTCATATACACTAAATAGATTGTCAGAGTATGATCCTGCCAAGATGTCAATGGGAGGTTTACCAAGAACTTTAATAAGAAGAGTGACAAACTATAGTAATATTATTCAGAGCCAGATATGATAGGAGTTACTATGTCCCAAGCTTCCTTCACAAAACTCCATGATCAAACCATGCATTGGACTTTTAACAGCCCTGTTGTTATTGTCTTTGATTCTGGGGTCAGACAGTATCAAATATATTGACTTAAAGACAGTTCTCTACTTTTGTAATATAATGTAAAAGGAAGGAAAATGAAATATTTTTCTGTTAAATTAGATGCATATACCAGAGCTGAGGTTGTGTATGAATGGACCCGGGAACCAGCAAGGTCTGTGGTTGTGGCTGAAGATGGCTCTCGATTGAACCAATATGATCTTTTGGGGCAAACTGTGGACTCTGGAATTGTCCAATCCAGTACAGGTATGTTATAAAACATTGTCTTTTGGGGATAAGAAAGGTTGATATTTATAAGATGCTTTTAACTGCACAGAACAGAACTTTGAGAGTAAAAGAGACACAGATTATAATATAAAGTTCTTCTTAAAGAAAGGCATTGGCATCTGATGCAGTATGTTCTGATACAGTAACTTGTCATGCTTGAGCTGATGGTTACAATGTTTTGTCAATAAGAATTTTACAATAGTGACACACAATAGCCAGAAGAAATGCAGAAGTGTAATTAGAAAAGAAAGTATTCATCTTATGCTTATCATATTTCTATTGTTGCACTGTTATAATTTCCTGATACGAACAGGAAAAAAATTATTATGTAAAAGGGCAATATCTCACTATTAAAGTACTTTTTTCTTATAAATCATTGTATATGGAATTTATATACCAGATAAAGTACATTATCCTATATTGCCCATGTAAGAAAGGAAAACAAAAGTGTTTTTTGTTTTAAAAATATGATGAGAACTAAAGCATAGTTCAGTTAGAATTAACAAAAGTTCAATAATTCAGCAAAGTAGGCTTTAAATGGGCTTCTAATATTAACCACAGGAAAACCAAATTTCAAATGTACACAGTCTAGTAGGCCATTGGAGTCTCATATTTTATCTTCCAAACAAATATTTAGGGTGTAAAATTTTTGTTTTATAAGCCTAACTTCTGATTGGCAAGGTCAGATGTGGGATGTAGAAGTCCTATTAAATGCACTGACGTTAATTTCTTCACAAAAAGAATAGATTTTAAGTTAAGGAAACTGCTCAGGAGCCAGAAAATCTGCATTCAAGTCCAGCTCTGGCACAGATGTTATAATGCATCCTTTGGGAAGTCATTAATTATTACTCTGTGCTTCAGTTCTAAAATTATTATTGTGTCTCTAAAACTCAGATCTCCTAATAGAAGCTACTTCAGACAACTGAATAGATTTTTTTGTGCTACCCACAGATGATTAAATCTGCTCTTTTAATGTCCAGTTCTAGACTATTTGTCATTAGATATAAAAAACTAGCACTCTCTCATCATCACGGTATCATGTGACTGAGGTTTCTGGGAAGGATGAACAATTTTGCCTTTCTAATGCTCAGCAGTCATTTAAAATAGATTTAATTTATTTACTTTGGCTATTCCTAAAAAGAATGAAATTTTAAAAGCAGTATTAAGCTGAAAAATTGGGACTCCATAAACTCTAACACTTTTGATCTAGCTGAATGGTCAATGGACCATACAGAATTACTCTATTAGGAGAGGTAGCCACATTATATCGAAAGTGACAGAACCAATGATTGTAGCAGGGTACTACCTTTACACCTGAATAAATAGAGATCTTTTTAAATATCATTCAAAAACAAACAGACATTTAAAAGAGTCCACTGAGATCCCTCTAATACAGCTTTGCCATGACTACTCATCTCTGGGAATTTACAAACTATTAAGTCAACTGTATTTCAGCACCGAAAAGTATCTGCTAGGCTACTTGCAGGTCTTCTCTAGAAAACTAAAGAGAGAATTTAAAATTCAAATCACTGCTCAGGAATTATTTTGTCAGTTACATTAGGAGTGAGGCAGCTTAAGCAGAAGAAATAAATAGTTCAAATGTTCAGTAATATCACAACAAAATTGAAAGCTGTTTAAAATGTAGTAATAGCTGTTACTTGTTACTTAGTGACAAAGTGCTTTTAGTGCCACATGCCTGGGGCTTCGCAAGGAAATAAAAAGACAAGCAGCAAACTCCTAGCCCTATTGAAATCAATGGGAGCTTTGTTATTGACTTATGAGGGGCCAGAATTTCACCTTAGATGCTTTTGCAAAAGACCAATAAGAGTGATAATTAATAAGGATAAAATATTTAGGTCTTTACTCTAGCCACTGTTGTCCTCTCTTGGAGAGCTGAACTCAACAGGGGAGCTATGGGGAAAAAGTTCTGTGAAAGTGCCCCACAGTCTTTCTTCTGAATTTCTCTAGTGGGTGGAGGTACATAGAGTAGAAGAGAAGCCTGACTGTCCTCTCCCTCCCCCAGAAGAGAAAGCAGAGGGTTCTGTCTCAGTCCCATGGTCTTGGGAATGATTGGAGGTCAGGGGGATTTATGCAGAAGTCCTGTGCCTTCTGTTTAGCTTTTGGCTATCCTGCTCAAGTTCCCAGACTGCAAATTTCCACAGGGTCATGCAGTTTGGGATTAATCCTCAGGTGGCTCTTCTTGTGCTCACTCACAAAAAGGGGTTTCTGCAGTACAGCATGATCTTATGCATAAATGCTCTTTAGGACTTCATGAAAGAAGTCCTCCATAGTCCCCACTTTGGTTTCTAGCTCACCTCCTCTGAGCATGAGTGTCTCAGGTTTCTGTGGAGGGCTCTCTAGAAGATACCAGCAAGGGAAGGATGGAGCCATAAATGATTTTATCCTTTCTCCATTCTACAGAAAAGGGTCAGATCTGAGTGTGAATGTAATAGGTACTGACTGAGGCCTCACATCTTATTTAGCAAAACTCTCATTGAAGGAAATATAATTTTACCTGAGAAGAAAATTGTTAAAGACGTCAGCCTTTGAACCTGTCAACTCCAAGAGCAGTTACAGTGCCATTCCAGCAATATCAGAAAAGACCAATGTCTTCTAGAACTTTGACGTAAGGAAGGAAAATTTTTCAAGTACTGAAACATAGATACTAAGACTTCTTCACCAGTGGGAATTGCACAAGTTACAGCCACCAAAGTTTAGAACTGGGGGAGCTGCACCTGTGTAAACTCCTAGGCTATGTCTACACAAGCAAATTAGTCCAGACTAAGCAAGCTTAGTCCAGACTAATTTGAACCCTGTCTACACTAACCTTTGGCTAGTTTGAAGTAAAAAAAAAAAAAATTAGTTTGAACTAATCAAAGGTGAGTTCAAACTAGTTAGTTTGGCTGGTTAGTCAAACTTATTTGCATTTTTAGTTTGAACTAGCCCAATGGAGACATGCTAGTTGGAACTCAATAAGTTCAAACTAGTAGTTAGTTTGAACTAACAGTTTTTTAGTTCAAACTAACTTTTAGTTTGAACTTGGTGCTTTTTTTTAGTTGGAACTAAAAAGTTAGTTCAAAATAAAATCCATGTTTACTTTGAACTAACTTCGAACTACTTAGTTTGGACTAAGCAAGTCCAAACTAAGGTTTTATGTGTAGACATAGCCTTAGCATAGTAGGATAAAACCAATTTGAACAAGTTCAGCTTACCCGACTTTGCCTGCCAATGCTAAATATTTGTTGCAGGGCAGCTCCACTGGCTGGAATCTGTGGTACAAAAGAAAAAGCCTAATTGGAACAGTTTTCTCCCTTACAAACTGTTTTGACCACAATCACGTTTTCCTCTGACCAATGGAATGTAAGAGAACACATAAAGGGTCAGAACACTGGAAAGAAACTTGAGCAATATAGCTAAAATTAGATATAATACATGATAATTCAATACCAAGGTGAGAGGTATTTAAGAAAGTACTAAAATACTTAAATACTAAATACTTCAGAAAGACAGCTAATTAATCATTAAATAACTAACTGAAGGCACATCTAAGAAGCATAATTCCACTGCCATCACCCTTCTTAGAGCAGTCTTACGGAAAAACTGAATTATATTTTAGTGATATTCCGTATATTTTTCCCTGCTTCCATCTATAGACATCTAAATGACTAAATATATATTCTGTACAATGGCTACCTTCTGCAATGAAGATATGCTACTCTGCAGTTGCAGAAACACTACACAAGTATAAAAACAAGTTATCAGTTTCCAAAAATAAGCCAGTTAAATAATCTTCTTTGCACCTAAGTTGCAGATATGACAGAATCCTCTTAAATTAGTACCTGATAAAGAAACACAGTTGTGGACAAAACAGAGTTATCATTCACAAAATCATTGTCTCACAAAGATTTGTGAGTAAAGCCTTTTCTCCATGGCACTCCTCTGAAGCAACATACTACTGTAGCTCAGATGTGGTTATTAATCAAAACAAACAAGGACTGTGGCGGCACTTCCAAAGACTAACAAATTTATTTATCACATGAGCTTTTGCGGGAGAAAATCCCACTTAGTCAGACCCTTGATGTGGGATTTTCTCTCATGAAAGTCTTTGAAAGTGCCACCAAACTCCTTGTTTGTTTTGCTGAACTAGACTAACGTGGCTACTCCTTTGGAATTTGTTAATAATCAATTTTTTTCCCTCTCTATTCCACTCACTTATGGGAACAATAACATCTCTCTGAAATAGTAGCTTGGAAGTTACTGCAGTAATTATTCTTCTCAGTTATGGAAAACCTAGCAGAATTCTTTTGCATATTCTCTGCCATCCTAAAGATCCCAGTTTCAAAGTTTAAAGCAAATTTAATAGGAACTATGCAAATCGTCCACCACTTTTATAGTTGTGTGAAATGAACGGTCTGTTGACACAAAGGCAAACGACTGAAGTCTCTTGGAGATAACTGTTGTATATAATGTCCATTTTCAGTGTCCAGACCCACTATTAAACAAAGGAAGAACTTGTTTGCCCAGGCGTTTTTGAGGTATTTTGAAGAAATCATCCGAAAGTCTTGCAGAATTTTTCCATGTATACTCATAAGGTTAGGATTTCCCCAAAATCAATGTGTAAACAGGGGGCTGCCTTCTACATGTATCCTTTCTAGTTCCCCAGGTTTATTTAGAGTTGTGGTACTACAAACATTCTGCAAGATATAGTAGCTTTTTCTTCATTGGACCAATCTACCTGATCCTTTCTCTTTTTTTCTGCCTCATACCCACTACTTTGGTCCCTCCTTTTCAGATCTAGAACAAGGCAGAGGTTATTTCCAAGCTGGTTAAAGAAAGGCATTTTCACGTGTCACACCTCGTAAGACTAAAATATCCTCTAAGTGTTATGATTATTCTGTGATGGCAAGGGAAGAATGTGCCTCAACTATTATTCTTTGCCTTGCATGTAGCCATCACTATCACTATGGTTTAGCAAATGTTATTTATAAAAATCTATTACTGATGCTACTAGTATGTGTAATGAAACAGTAATCATTTAAACCAAACCTTTTTTTTTCATTTTTGAGATGTATGTGAAACTATTTTCACTCCCCAACACTCAAGACATTTCTTTTTGATGTAGAGCCCTTTACAATGTTCTTTATTTTCTGAGTGTTTTGTGAAAAGAAAAAAACAGATGCTTAAAGGACTCCTACAAATGTTCTTTTTTCATGGAAATTATTTTGACACCTTGAAAATATTGTTTTTCCGTGAAAATCGGTAGTATTTGTGCTCACTGTTATATTCTTATTTCTTTACATTTCTAGTTAGTTACACTGTATAAATATTAAACCAAAACTATTGTAGCTTTAAAATACTTTAATAATTTAAGGAGCTAAGAGCACTGGCCATCTTAGCTTGAAATCCATAAAAAATGCATTAATTCTTATATAATATTTTTACCATTCTGTATCTGATTATGTTAAAATTCCTTCCCTATCATATTTTACATTAATTCTCCTTTACAGGCTTTACCACTATTGGGCATCCTTCAAAAAATGGTCATGTCTGACACAGACAAAACAGAAAATTGAATATGGTGATGATAAAAAAGAAGGGTGGGATCCTACCAGTCATCTTACTTAGTTTTTACTTGAGTTTAATGCTCCTGCCAATCTCATTTTTGTAGATAACTTTCTCTTTATATGGCCTTTTCTCCACTTCTCAGCTCATAATTTGATTCTCTTTTTTTCTCTCTGCCACTGTCTTTTATTTTATATTGAAACATATTAGTAGCATTGTCACATCTTATTTTTAAGCTTTCCTCAGGGTTATGTTGAGCAAGAATGTTTGCATTAATGTTTTTCTAGAATCTGAATTAGAAAAAAGGACACTTGACATTCTTAATGTATAAATTGCCAATGTCCAGACACAGTTTTTCAATCCAGTTTAGGATTTTCTTTTACCAGTGCTGTTGACAATTGTTTATAGTTTAAAAGGGAATCACCATAATTTTGTGCCTCATCTCTTATTAAGGCATGGAGTTTCATTAGTATTTACTGTGTTGCAAGTCAGTCTATATGGAACATAAACTCAGATTAATAGGTTTTCAAATCTTTTGGGAATATTGCTTTTCAAACTATTACATGTTCAATAATTTCTGTAAATAACAATGCAATTGACATATTATTTGCTCTGTTTGGCAACTGAGATTTATAGAATTACATGAATGCCTAAAAGTACTTTGAGTAGTGGCAAACTCCACAGGAATATGGCTTCTGAATTTTTGTGCAACATCCAAAAAGAGCTAGTTATGCACAGAATTCTGTCATAATTAATCCGGCAGCCATTTACTATTAGGGAAGGTATTACTATTGAAGAGTAATTTTAATAGAATTAGAACATTGGCCTTCTATTGTTGAAACAGGCACACAGGTAGTGGCAATGTAAACATAACGAACTTGGACTAATCCTTGTGTTTTAAGCTTGATCTGGATGATCCACTTCTAAGCTTCCATCTCCAGGGTTCAATCGATCTTTGGACATTGTGCAGGATGCACGTCATGGTGGTTTTCCAATTTATGATGCATAAAGCCTCCATTTCAAAAAGGTCACTAACTAGCCATCAGTTAAGATTAAGTTTTATTCATTACCCAGCTGTGCTGAAATTTAGATGAAAGGCCTCTGCTCCATCAATTCTTTATTAAAAGTTACTTCAGACCTAAACCAACCAAACAATTTTTTTACTAAAATTGGACAGAAACAATGAAGAAATCATTACAAGTGCAAAACTTTGTATACAGATTCTAATCTGTGAATTTAAGAAAGGATCTAACTGTCTTATTTTTATTGGTTTCTAGGGGAGTATGTTGTTATGACTACCCACTTCCATTTGAAGAGAAAGATTGGTTACTTTGTCATTCAGACATACCTACCATGCATCATGACAGTGATTCTGTCACAGGTCTCCTTCTGGCTTAACAGAGAATCTGTTCCAGCAAGAACTGTATTTGGTAAGTAAAACCCCAAAATCTCCCCATGGTCATACACTTCATATAAAAATAACCTTAACTTTAATATGTGATGTGACACTGCAGAATGGGATAAAATAATGTGCTTTGCTTTAAAGATATTGCATTAGATGATTTTTAAAAGGTTCAAACTATTTAATTTATTAAAAAGGAATTTATTGTAAAATTCTATACATCATAAACAAAAAAGAAAGGTGATGACATGATACTAATCTGGATTTAGAGTTGAACATCAAACTATCTTGATTTATATATGTGTGTATATGTATATAAATAAAAAGAATGTTCAGAGGGCTTGGCTTATATATATTTTAATGCTACTATATGTAACTATATAATAACTCAAAACAATGAATGTAGGCAATACTTACAGGATAGAGATCTATATCCTGAAGACTAACTCTGAAAATGACTTGGAAGTCATGGTGGATAATCAGCTGAACATGAGCTCCCAATGTGACTCTGCGGCCTAAAGAGCTATTGCATGCATGAACAGGGAAATCTTGCTTTGGAGTAGAGAGATTATTTTACTTTTGTATTTGACACTGGTGCAACTGCTGCTTTAAAACTGACAGTCCAGGTGCCCACAGTTCAAGAAGGATGTTGCTATATTGAAGGACATTGAAAAAAGAGCCATGAGAATGATAAAGGGATTAGAGAACATGCTTTAGTGACAGACTCAAGAACCCATTATTAAAATTTTGTTCCCTATGTAGATACTTACAGATTGCAATCAAGTCACCCCTTAACCTTCTTTTTATTAAACTAAAACGTCTTGACTCTGTCAGAAAAGTACGAGAGTCCAATGTCTGGAAGTTGAAGTTAAAAAATTCAGATGGACATAAGGTGCAAATTTTTAACAAGTGAGGATTATTAACCATTGAAACAATTTGCCAAGACTACAGTGGATTCTCCATCACAGATAATTTTTAAATTGAAAGTGGATATTTTTCTAACAGAGGTGCCCTAGGAATTATTTTGGAGACGTTCTATGGCCCATGACATATAGCTCAGAGCAGATTATCATAATATTTGCTTCTAGACTTAGAATCTATGAATTCTGTAATGTGCAGACAAAGATTAGCTGTTATCTGTCAGACTATGGGAAGGAATGCTTTGACTGTTTCTCATAAAGCAAAATGTCTAGAATAGATTTTGGTGTGAATTTTCAAAGGGAGTTTAATCAATGGGAGTTGTTCACCTGATTTTCCTGACTCATTTGAAACACCCAAATTTAATAACTCTGTGGGTTGATCTCATCTTCAAGCTCCTCAGATACTTTTGTGGATGAATGATGCTATTGAAATCAGAGATAAAATTCCAGTCAACTTCTCTTTAAGGAGGATTCAGGCAGGGATGAAATCAAGGGACTCTATGATGAAATAATGTATTACATAGTTTTGGCTTCCTGTTTTTTCTGCTGTTACATTCTAATACTTACCTTTAATTAGAAAGAAACAGCTAGAACATTCTTTGGGCTCTTCTTTAACACATTTCAAATTCAAAATCAAGAAAGAAAAATAGACAGACAAGGTGCGTGAGGTAGTATCTTTTTTTGGACCAACCTCTATTCATGAAAGAGGCAAGCTTTTGAGATTCCCAGAGTTTGTGTTTAGGACTTCTTCAGTACTGCAAACACATAATTGATTAAGGAAAAGAGGGGGGTGAGATTTCTCTAATGTGCTCCAGCTGCTTGTGTGCTGCTCAGGCTACAACTGGCAAGTTGAGAATGCCTCAGGCAGGATTGGAAGAGCATAAATGCAGCATACCTTGTTTCTGCACCAATGGTCCCCCTTTGCACAATGTAAGAGCACAACAAAGAAGGAACTCCAGAGGATATATGGAGGTTAGTCACAGGAGTAACTCATCCTTTTAATGTTGACAAGGGAAAACTAGAGATCTACGTCCAAATTCTGAAATCGGTCTAACAGTCTGATTCTGAGGAGCAGGTGCAACTCCTGCCAGACTATACCTATTTTCAGTTATTCCACAAAGTGCCCTCTGTTAGTTGCTTTTTCTGCTCCACCCTATTTTCCCAGTGCCTCTTCAGGTGAATCACACCAGCTTAAATATCCTTAGACTCAGTGAGTCAAATGCTCACATGAGGTGTAAGTTCCTTGGTCGAAAGTGTATATTAGTCCAGAGAAGTCCTTAAACAAAGATTAGGAATATAGGAGAGTTTAACTGCGTTTTAGTTATATGAAAGGGAGTTCACAAACTGTGAAGTGCAACAGATTCAAGTCTTTTAGACTCATCTCTGAAGTTGGTACCAAAAGCCTAATCTTAGCAATTTTGTCATTGACAGAACCTTCCGTCCTTTAAAAAGACATATACAAAGTTTGCTATTGAGAATAATTAATATTTGTCTCAGTTATGCATGATTTTAAAAAATAAATGGAAACTCATATTCTTTCATTTTGCTTTCCTTTTTTTTTTTTTTTACTACTGACAATACCAAGTTTTTGGTTCATGATTCTTGTAGTTAGTTGGCCGTACATAAGGTACTAGATTTTCCCATGTATCAAAAAAATGACATACAATACCCTATGGGATTCAAATAGCTGTTTTCATAAGCCTTTTGACTCCCTGTCACCAACATACACATTTTAAAAGTCTTTCTTTCAGACCATAATTATTTTGCTGCCTACTTTGGTGTTTATTATGGATGTTTGAATGAAGTCTGGAATCCTGTTTATTTATTTATTTTTTTTAATCTCCTACCTTCACTGAAGAACAAGGATGTCTCAGAATATTTCACTGGGGCATATTCGTACATTCATCCACACAGAAAAGCACAGTGTATATAGATTTATTGCCCTCTTTTAGCAAGATAAATAATAAACTGTAGCACATCAGGATTTACTATACACCATCAACATGAGCTCATTAATTATAAATGGAAGAAAAGGCTATAAAATCCTTCAGGGAACAGAATCCATATCATTATTAGGTATCAATAATTCAACATACTATCATATTGCACACACACACACACACACACACACACACACACACACACACACAAAATTATCTGGCCCTTTCAGATCTCTGCATATTTTCATTAATTCTCAGCACGGTAGTTACAAACTGTAGCAGAGATTTAATATATAGAATGTCTGCAGTTGTCAAGGTAACTTGTGAATATGTGATTTGATGTAAATATCTAGCTTGCACTTGCAAAAATATGTAGGCTATGTGATAGTATTGCAGTCCTCCTACACTCAGTTAAAACTCTATTGTCAGTTAAAGAAAAATTGTTCTTCCAGCAGGTATGAAGTTCTGCCACTAGAAGTGCAAATTTTATTGCTATGGTTCGTAACCTCTTTATTGTTGCCAAAGCTTCACTGTGTGATGATGGCTCAGAAGCCTATAGAAAGCATCAGTTCAAGTACATGCAATATCATAACATGCAACTTCATCAGTTTTGGGCTACACTGGTGGAACATTTTTTCCAAATATGCTTCCTATTTCATTTGGCTCCATGCAGACTAATCAGCAAGAAGAGCAACTAATGCCCTTTGGCTTTATGGAAAATATCTTATGGTACTGTTATAATCTTACACAAATAAGATGGAAAATATCCAACAAGCCTGTGTATGCCTAGCTGAACACAGAATAATTTTGAGCTGTTTTATCTGCAATTATATAAAATGGAAGAATTTACAAGACAGAAAAAAAACCCCATGGCTATAACTAGTAAAATGTTAGGTGAGAGCTTGACTTGGACCCTTTTTAATTCTTTGGTTGGAAAAGGAAATTACATTGGTCTATGAGTCCAGGCAACTATATGACTTTGGTGACTTGCTTCTTTCTGTTTCATTCATGTTGGTAGGATGATCATTAAGCCTGAGTTTAAAATAATAAATCTTAGATATTATTCAATCACTGAATTTATTTACCAACTGAGAAAATAGTAAATCAAATCTCATGCTGTGAAACATAGTCTGCTTAACTCAGAGTCTGGAAGAAATTTAACTGGGTGCAATATGTTTAATATTGTCTTAATCTGTGGCTGTACTAACTACAATCACAAGCAGGATGCCCGATTACATGGACCAAAGGCTTCTTGAATAGAGGGTATATATTCTGAGATTTAGTGTGTAGTCTCCTGCCCCCCAAAAACACAAAGATCTCATGTTGTTTCTTAGATATAGATATTTAATATTATAGATGGTTTAGGAAAAGAAATACAATACTAGTTACTCTGATAAACAAATTTATCCCTCTTTCACCCAATCCACATAATTTTTCTTTCCACCATTCTTCTTGATTCTAAGTGGCCCACCATTGAATAACCAACAACTATCTGATTGTAGTCAATGCCCATCATACTCCTTGGTCATCCACTAAGGGCTGTGTCTTTGGAGTAGCAGTATCTCCTGACCTAAAGAACAAACCTCACTTCCACAAGTCAAAACATCACGATAAAGCACAAGCCAGAGGGGACCCCAAAGATCTTTATTCCCAGAGCAGTGCCTGAAATTTGATACTCTTTCACTGGAAAATATATTTCTAATAACAGAAACCTATGAAAGTATTGTCCCCATTTTATTTATGAATCCCCATTGATGCGTAAGAGATAAAATACAGTAACTGACCTAAAGAGACACTGACATTTTTGCTTTACAGGTGTGACAACTGTCCTCACAATGACAACCTTGAGCATCAGTGCAAGAAATTCCCTTCCAAAGGTGGCCTATGCCACTGCTATGGATTGGTTTATAGCAGTGTGTTATGCATTTGTGTTTTCTGCGCTCATCGAATTTGCAACAGTGAACTACTTCACAAAGAGAGGTTATGCATGGGATGGCAAAAGTGTTGTTCCTGAAAAGGTAACATTTTTACTAACAGATAGTAAGATACACGAATTCATATCTACTCATGGCATTTGTGGCTGAATTCAGTCTGTTTTCCAATGTGACTTAGATAATAAAAGTCTTCTTACATGGATCTATTGGGCATTTCTGGTCTGGATTTGCTGGTCACACTATGTGTTGAAACCCCTTGGTGTCTTCAAATTTATCATGGAAAATGGTTACATTTTCATTTATATAGCATCATCAGGATGTGCAGCTCTGTGTGGCAAAGAGGGGAAGTCACAGTCCCTGTCCCATTTCACAACTCTGAAAGACACAAGTTGGCTGAAGCTAACATTTTCGGAGAAAGAAAGAGGAGATTTCAAGTCGTGGTGTATGTGAGCCTGATCATTCTTCATGAGTGCATAGACTGCATAGACAAATATTTAGGAAGCATGTAGTCTATATTAGTTTCTGAAATGGTGTTTAATCTAATGTTAATTCAAGATGTATGCCAATCCACTCCTCCCTTTCTAGGTAAAAGCCATCTGTAGCATTTTAACATTCAACCATTGAAAATTTAATCTGTTGTGACCAAAACATAAATATGGACTTGAAATAAAAAAAGGAATTGTCTCCATAATACACAAGTGGAAGAGTCTTAAGTCTTTCATACAGTGACAAACAGACTACTAGGCTTTTTTGGCACACGTATCTTTAGTTCTTTGTATAAGTTGCAGTGAGCAAGCCTATGAGTCTGGGCCTCATCTATGCCTAAAGGTATGGGGTGCAAACGTTTTGCCAGTTATGCTGGAAGAATACATTTTTGCTGCCATGTCTATTTGGGCTCCTAGTAGCTCTGTGGAATCTAATAGCAACCCAGACCTGCAGACAGATTTGAACTGGAGGCAGATGCCCTCAGTAAAGGAGATGTTATACAGAAGAAAAGTTCTTTGAAGTACTCATCTCTTCAGTTGCTTCCCCAGTTTTAAGGGCATCAGCTGAGGATCTAGCCTGTTATGTATAAATTTGATATAGAAGATACACAGGGTAGGTATTTTCTGCAGGCCCTTGAATTCTCCAGTCTTAATGTGTAAGTTCAATAATATGATGGGGAGGACTGACCTTTGTAGAACCCAGCAGGAGGGGTCTTGAAAAAGATGCTTCTAAGAGTTTGAGGTCCGATTATCACTCATCAGCTGTTGCTGTACTACAAGGGAATCTTAGACCAGACTCCACAAGAGTGAAAGCTACCTATTAGCTATGTATATCCCATATTTTTTCTGTGGAAGTCAGAAACCATTCCTGAGATTTTAATCATATGAACCAGCAAATAATAGTGAGCAGAAAATGAAACTTTTTCATTATTTCTTCAGGATTCCTCACTACTAACATTCCATATTACCAAAAGTGGGAAAAATGTATTGGTGATGCCAGGTTCTATCTCATGCCACGTACAATTATACAAAAACAAGGGATTGTGGCCATTATAGAGGTATCTCCCCCTTGAATAGCAATAGGAAAATTTGTCACTTGCATTATGCTCCCTAGGTGGTAATTTCTAGGTGAAAGAATTTATCCTGAAAGTCAATGCAGTTTTCATTCAGATCACTCCAGCATTGATATAATATTTTTGGTTAAGGAACTGCAAGGGAAGTGCGGAGAAAAATGAATGCCATTTTACAAAATCTTTATTGACCTGATAAAGGCTTCTGATATGGTCAAGAGACAGAGAGTCTTTTTATTGTTCTGAAGAAATGGGGTTGTCTCCTCAAATTGTTTATCATTCATTCCTTACATTAAAGTAGGAGGACAACTGTAATATATGAAACATAGAGCCTGTCATGTTAACAATGAGGTGAAACAGGTGTGTGTCTTAGTCTCTGTATGCTTTAATGTCAACTTTTCATCCTTGCTTCTTCAAGCATTGGAAGACAGCAATGATGACGTTTATCTTCAAACCAGATGAGCTGGAAGCTCGTTCAACATTGGAAGATTTACAGTGAAAACCAAGAAGAAATAATTCTAAAAGATTACTTATTTGTAGATTATGTTGCATTAGTTGCCCACGATGAATCTTCCTTGACAAATCTCTTAGGAAGATATTTTGCATCATGTAAGAGCTTTGGTTTCAAGATGATTGTGATCATGTACCAAGGGATGGAAAAACAATGTCTGATGTCACTCTGGAGGATGAGTCTCTCTTGATGTTTTTAGCTTTTCCTATTTGCTTTCTGCAGTCATCTGGAATCTTGATCTTCAGACTGAACTAATAAAATTGGAAAAGCAGTTAAAATTTTGGGCTATTACAGAAATAGGCATGGAATAGCAGTACATGATCGACTAGGGTGAAGATGCAAAACTATGTGTATGTCTGCACTAGCAAAGTAGTCTGGATTAAGGAGGCTTAATCCAGTGTAATTTGATCCCAATCTACACTAGACTTTGTCTAATTTTTTTTTTTTTAGTTTGAACTGAGCAAAGCTTAGATTGAACTAGTTAGTTTGAATGGTAAATTTGAATTAACTGCTCAGTTCAAATTTATTTCGATTTAAATAAGTTTGAACTAGCAATTAGTATGAACTAACTTTTAGTTTGAACTAGCTGTGCTTTTTTAGTTTGAACTAAAAAGTCAGTTTGAACTAAAAAAAGTGTGGCTAGTTTGAACTCACTTTGAACTGCTTAGTTCAGACTCAGCAAGTCCGAACTAAGCTTTTAGATGTAGACATAGCCTATAAGACTAGTGTGCTGTCCACGTGTTAGGCAAATCAGGAGACTGAAAAGCTTTCACATGACATGCCTGCATAAAATACTGAAAACAAACTACAAAACACAGAGGCACTGGAATGTGCAGAACTGACACACTTAGAAACCCCTGTCAAAAAAAGGTGGCTGTGATCTCTCAGTCATGTCAGCAGCATGGGAGGAGACCATATCACTGAGAATTTGTACAGTGAGATTTGGGATAGCTCCGAGATGAAGGGTAGCTCTTTATGGCAGTACCAAGACATATGCAAAAATTATATGAAGTCATTCAACGTCAGCGTAGAAAGTTGGGAGGAGTGCTCCGAAGCCTTTCAACTTGGAAGGAATATTTGGCACTGGATGCAGCTCAACATGAAGTGGCTTTGATCCAGAGAATGGAAGCAAAGAGAAAAAGAAAATAGTGAGCTGAAATCTTAGATTCTAACCCACACAACACATGAATATGTGAAATTTGCAAGAAACTATGTTGGTCTCAAGTTAGACTTTTCAAACATTCATTAGATTCTGGATTAGATCTCTTACACTGATACCACAATCCAGGTTGGACTGACAGTTGTGAATATATTTCATGCCCAGCTTTTTGCTTTTTCTACTCATCATTTTTCATAATATGAGAAAATATTCAATGGCATTGTAAGGCAACAGATTTCCTACTGCTATCAGGAAATACTAGTATTTTTTAAATATTATGATAATTAAGTTGGATAATGCATTTCCAGAAGGTGATATTGAATTCAAACCAAATATTAAGCCTGTTTGGTGAGCCTGATCCAAACCCCACTGAAATCAATGGAAAGGCACCCACTAATTTAGATGGGTTTGAAATGAGGCCCAGTGAGAACATTCAGATTCATATTAGGATTTTAAAGACATATATAAACCCTTATTCTTCAGAACAGAAGCCACAAAGGCACAAAGGTAGAGGTTTTTGAAAGAGCTTCCCCTGTAAACAGTTTAATCCATAATTGTTCACAACGTAATTTTTTTTTTTTTTTTTTTAATGCTGGTTTCTCTCAAAGTTAGGTGAGTAGATCACTTTTCTGATTAGATTCTTTGGGAACATACAGTATCTTCCATAAATTAATTATTGGATATCATTATTCTTTGAAAGAACAATACAATCTCATTAATTTATATAGGCAAAACAGAAATGTCCTGTTTCATCTTGTACATAACACTGATGCTATTTTAATCTAATTCATGCTTTCACACACATTGAATATTATCCCATTTCTTTATTCAGACATATTTCTGATATATTTCCAGTACTTATCATCATGGCATCTGCTGGAAAATAAGTAATGTAATTAAATATGTTATTTTTAAATGTCTCTTACTACAAAATTCCCTTGATTTAAACCCTCTTCTCTGCACTGAAGAGACACTTATTCAAGCTTCGAGAAGAGACAAGGAGCATCAGAAAAAATCTAGTTATTTGATTTGAAATTTAAACATTAACTAAAGCATTTAGACTGAATTATGCACAATTGCCACATATGAGAACTGATGGTAGTGTTGCAAAACTTTTGCAGAGTTATTAATACAGCAGAATGAGTGTGGGGGGGGGGAACTGGAATCTGTGAACTAGCCATTTAAATTTTAAAAGGAATTTTGATTTGACTAGTTGTAGTCATATCTGTTGTTTGTTTAGTGTTGAAATTTCAGTAGAGTGAATATTAGGAAGAGCTCTTTAAGCTTTCATTATTGAATATGCACCAAATTAATTTATGGAAGATACTGTATGTTCCCAAAATTCATGTTAATTTGATTGGTTGGGTAAGTCATACAACCAGTGAACAGAAAAAAAAACAAGGTTACTTTTGTGACTAATAACCAACATATCAAGTAAATTTTACAATGAACTGTATGCTAATGATTTGCACAATTATTTGTTGAAGAATATTTGTAAATTAAGTTAAATAATAACTCTAGTTTTCATTACAAATTATTTATAGATTCATAGACTCTAAGGTCAGAAAAGACCAATATGATCATCTAGTCTGACCTCCTGTACAACGCAGGCCACGAAACCTCACCCACCCATGCAAAGCTCACCCACCTACTCAGGTCTCCTTATTCATTGTATTCTCAGGTTCATTATAATTCCTTTTAACAATAACTAAGTTGCACTGAAATTTTGAGATCTTTTTTTATTATGCATAGTAAATACACTTTTTCCATATGACAATGATATTGGCATCCGAAATAATCAAGACTTTTGAGATGATATTCATAAATTATACATTCCGGTTGACATTCCAATCCTACAAACCACAACATTCAATAATTGTTTAAAATATTACAGGGTTGTATGGGTCTTCTGGCCCTTAAAAGTTAAGGATACCCTATATTCTTTGATATTAACTTAGCACAGATATTCTGTGTGCACTGTGTGCTGAATTAGCCACAGTGAATTCTAAGGAAAAGTAGGGTGATCTCATGACGGACAGACGTTCACAATTTAATGGAGTTCAGGGCTCTGATTAGATGTCCTAGTATTTTTCCATAAACTTCAGTCTGACGTAAAATATTGAGATACTTACTGAGTAACGTTTTGCCTGGCTCAGATTCTTCATCAAATACCAAACTACAAAATGACCGTCCTATTAGCTTTCTAGAAAACGGCTCTTCATTAGGCTGGTTTTATTACTGCTTACTAAAATATCTCACTGAGAATGAAACAAAACTATTTGTGTTTTGAGAAGTGAGAAAAAGTAAATTTTGAAATATCAGAGTTGAAACAGCTGATGGAGAAATGATCAAAACACTGCCTAATTTTGACTCATTGTTGAAGTATTTTTATATATGGTTTAACTGTTTTTCAGCTGTTCTTTTCTATGAAATGGAAATACCCTGTGGCATTTATGCTGAAGAGAACTTGAAGGTTTTCTCTCAAACTCAAGGTTATAGGTTGCCTTAATGTTTCACAGAATAATGGCCTTAAACAAATTTTAAAAGGTTTGTCTAATTTCTTAGAAATCTTTTATTACTTCCTCTGAAACGGAAAATGAGAAAACCCTCTCCTTTCCTTCAGAGTCCTTCAGAGTGTAGGAATTGTTCCATAGTCAGGGGTATCTGAATCATGGTGGTACTTTGCTCAGACTTCCTTTCCATTCCACCTAGCCCATTCTCCGCCTTGTCTCTATATAGAGGCTACACTGGGGATAAACCTGCCTATGACTTTAAGACAGCTGACACTACCATATGCCAGATGAGGTAAAGTCAGTTAAAAGGCTTTAAGATTAATTAAAATGATCAGGGTGGCATAATGCCTGATCAGGGACAAGGATTCCATCCAGCTTATTTAATATAACTCAATCACTTTCTACTCAGCAATGAGCGCTTTTAAAATATCAGAACTCTAAGATGTTCTGAGAGATATCTCATTATTTTTAAAACACTGGGAACATACCATTCATAGTTCCCATAAATTATGAATCAAACTTTAACTGTTGCAATTGAGCTAGTTCTATGGTAACAGGCAAAAAGCATCAGTAAAACTCATGCTTAGGATCCAAGCAGTTTGCTGAATAGGCATCTCTAAGCTGTTTGTTAGGTTCCTTTTAGGCATGCTCTTGGGCTATGTCCACACGTAGGGCATTGTTTTGAAATAAGTTATTTTGAAACAAGTCATTTTGAAATCAAGCCCTTATTTTGAAATGACTTAATTCGAAATAACTAAAAGTCAATTCAAAACAAGGTAAAAGCCCCAAGTGAAATAGCATGTCCAAACAGTCGACGTGCTATTTCGCTTTAGTGAAGGGCATGATGGGTTGCCTAGCCCCCTGCTACTCCCTTTCCCCACCCCTGCGTCAAGGCAGGAGCAGGGGGCTAGGAGCCCGATGGGGCTGGGAGCTGCTTGCAGTCTGCCAGCAAGCAGCTCCTAGCCTAGCCCCCTGCTCCTGCCCTGAGGCTAAGGTGGGGACCCTGGGGGGGAGGTCAATCCTTGTTTCGAAATAACATGTCCAAATGGTGTTATTTCAAAACAACTGGTTTCGAAATAACCCTCCTTTTAAAACCAAAGTGGTTTAAGCTGTTTCAAAAGGAGGGCTCTTGTTTCGAAATGAGGAGCTCCCTCCTTTCGAAACAAGAAAACGTTGTGTGGACATCGGGGGTTTTATTTTGAAACAACCAGTGTTGTTTCGAAATAAAAGCCTCGTGTGGACATACCCTTGGAGTAGGAGGATGGTGATAATAATAGGTGTTTGTATATGGTGTATTAGAGCTCATGGAACATTAGTTGTTTGGTTCCTGAATGACAACTTTGGAAATAGTTTTATAATGGTGGCATCTTTCGTATCTTTCAAACTCAATGTATTTATTCTCATTACCAAGCTCGTATGATTCAGAAGATAATGAACTATGTTTAGTTTGCTACTATTTGATTAATATTGTAGATACTGCTTTGCTTTACTATCACAACTAGCATATCCTACTATGGGTCTGTTATTCTAAATGCTTTGGGGAATTAATTGGTTGATTTCTTTCTAGGAAAAGTAATTAACAGCAAGAGATCGTATCTTGTCCTTGAGTAGAATGTTTTACAGAAACCACATGTGCACACTGAATATCTAGTTTTCAATTTGAAGTATAATTTCGATGTGTAGCAACCAGGGCTGACCCAAGGGTTTTTAGCACGCTAGGCAAACTATGCCTCTGGGATCCCCCATCCACATTTTGTAAGAGATAATATATTTTTTTCAAATAGATGAAAAATTCAGTTCTGTCTAATTTGGCACCCATCAAAGCCTGGCACACTAGGCAACTGCCTAGTTCACCTACATGTTTGGGTCAGCCCTGGTAGCACACCATTTTATAATGTTCTGTTATCACAGTATTATCTATTGAGAAGGTATACAAAAGTAAAATTAATGTTTTTCTTTCCCCAGCCAAAGAAACTGAAGGATCCTCTCATTAAGAAAAATAACACGTACACAGCAGCAGCAACAAGCTACACTCCTAATATTGCCAGAGACCCTGGGCTGGCTACCATTGCTAAAAGTGCAACAATAGAGCCCAAAGAAGTTAAACCAGAAACAAAACCAGCAGAACCCAAGAAGACTTTTAACAGTGTCAGCAAAATCGATCGACTATCAAGAATAGCTTTCCCACTGCTTTTTGGGATCTTTAATTTAGTCTACTGGGCAACTTATTTAAACAGGGAGCCCCAGCTAAAAGCCCCAACTCCACATCAATAACCCTGTTAACTCATGTAGTTTTGTTCAGTCTTTTGTACTGGGAATTGCTTTCAGTTTGACACACAGTAATTCCCATTTGCTTCATTGCCTCTGTCTTAAAGAAAATGAAGGTTTCCTTATTTTGAAAAACAAGTAAATAATATATATATATAGCTATCTTAAAAAAAAGAAACAAAATAACCCTGTATAATAGGGCCATAACAATTTGCTATGTATACCTGGGAACCATGAGAAGGGAGAAGAAAAGTTCAGTAATGAAAACAAATTCTAAACCATTTATAGATAGTATATTACTGAATGTCCCAGCAAAGATACTGTACATGTACGTGAAATATTTTTATGAATAATGATTGTGGGGGAAATTTCTCAATGATGTCCATGTTGCACATACTGTAGTGTACTTACCATTTACTATGCACTGTTTATGTTGTATTCTTTTCAAGGCTGTATAACTTTCAGTGTTGTCAAATTCCATAAGATATATTTCTAGCTTTTTCTCTCTCTCTCCCACACCCCCAATCCCTAGCCACTGGTCTTATAGTATTAACTGATCTTTAAAGAAAAGGAAGTCTGCATACTCTAGAGACACTTTATCACTGTACAGCACATATGACTTGATGGCAATGAATGCTTTAATCTGCTGTCTTAAGGCAGTCTTGTTCTAAGCATTAATTTTTCACTAGATTAGACATGAAATCAGTTGCGCTATTAAGTGCAGAATTCAAATGCCCTTTACCCCCTGTGTAATCGAACCAACACTTGGATGCTTTTACAGGTAGCTTTTCTTTATTAATATGTTTTAGAAAGGAAGAGGTTTTGCAAGCTCTATATATGTTGAATGTATTCTTTTATAAACAGTACATTAAAAAGCTTTAGATTAAAATTTATGGATAGCAGAAAGAAAAAATATAGTATTTAAATAATATATGTAAATATGCAGCATGAGATTGTACTTTTTTACTTTTTTAAAGTTGTGTTCTTAAAATATTGTGTAGGGTTAATCTATCTTAGCTCTTAATATGTTGTTAAATGCTAAAGGAAACATATTTAGAGCCTGCATTAAAAAGTCAGTGGTACTGGAAACACTACAGAAAGAAAAGAGGAGCTTGGAGTTAATTTCATTTGTAAAGTGGTTAAGTGTACAGTAGTTTGCAATTTGATAATGTCATCCAATGTATACTATTAGGTAAATGACTGGTCTGCTCAGGTCATGCATAAATATTAAAATATGGGGATATATTTATTTGGTAAAACTGGTAAAATACTTGTTAAGACAGAAAAACCATCTGTATATTACTGCTGTATTTGCTGATACATAACTGTTACAATAAGTGATGTAATATATGTAGCATTCAATACAAAAATCATAATCAAAAGAATGTACAGGAAAATAGATTTTATTGAGTAAACTTACTACATTTCATTTTTACTGTAGCAATATATTTGTAGGAACAATATGTAAGGGCTTTAAATACAAGATGTCCATTTTGCAGGTATGGTATTCCCTTTAAAACAATTTCAGTTAGTTTCATTACCACTGAGAACTTCTTAGAACTATAAAATTTCAGATAAAGATTTTTCAAAGAGATCAAGAGCGTCACGGACTTTTGCAAGCATTAATTCAGAATCCATAGAATATAGTATCAAGTGAATTTTAAAACAATGCCAGATGAATCTTCAGCAAAATTGTTAATGAGACAGTCAAGTTTCATAGTTCTGTTTCAGGCAATGTTTTATAAACATGTTATCAATAAATCAAGAGGTTACCACTCACAAGTTATAAAAAGAAATAGTTGATGTTTTATTTTGAAAAGATTTTTTTTTTTTAAATAATGCTTCATTGTCTAACAGTTAGTCCTGTCTAAACTTGATGAGCTAACCTGATTGGAACTTATTAAAGGGGATGTTTCATTTTCTGATTCATGTGTAGATATCTGTATAGAAAAAAATAAAATATAGCTCTTTAACTTCTGTGTACTTGTTTATCTTGTTATTTTTGGCATTAATCTAGTGTGTTCATTTAGGGTATTTACCTGCCCAGCTACTCATAGCTACCTTTTGGTCTGCATTTTGCACATTAGATGTGAATATTACTTAATTAGTCTGCTTTTTGCTATGCAATGACTGCATTATATCACCTCTTAGTTTGTTAGTCTATGTGAATAGTATTATACTGTATAAATTTGATTGCACAGTTTATCAAATACCAAGTATTCTCTATGTAGCTTTTTTACAGTGCTTTGCTAAACCATGTAATAATAGTAAGTCTTCCTTGAAAATAATGATACACTCTTATAGAGGACAGTTCCTGTTTACTCTTGGGATAATTTTAAAAAGATGACATTGAATGTTTATTGCACCTCAGTGCAGTAATGTGGCAATAAAACCTAAATCTAATAGAGGTTGTTTATGGCAGAAGCATGTATTTGCTTTACAGAGTTTAGCAAAAGCTCTTTATTTTATGTCAGACTGTAATTCTATTATAATAATAAAGATAAAAATGTTCAATAATGTAAGTGAATGGTTTTTTTTTTCTTTTTAGTTACTGCTTTTTACTATCTGTTGCTTGAGAAACTGCTGTTCATTCAGAGCTCTCAGTTTCTGTATATTTGGAAATGAATGAGGTTCTAATGAATGTAAGTGTTTTTCAAGGGACACAAGTAATATTAGAGTAGTTTCTGAAAATTATTTTAAATATTTTTTGAAAAATTATTAAGTCCACACAATGTTAGGTCAACTGAGCAATAAAGTGCACTAGATTAGATCAACAAGTGATTTAGATTTGCTAGTATCATGGTGAAGGATCTGCTACAGAGAACTGAACAGTGTCAGAGTTAAAATGTGATAGAATAGGGGCAGACTAACCACACGAATGATGGGGGAAACAAACCAAAAGAAATGTTGATCATTTTAATATAGATCTCATGGCCTACTAACTAGTAAAATAAAACAAAATAAAAGTGCAGATCCAATGGAAACTTTGGGCAAGATCAGCAGCTAGTACTTCATTTATCTTAAAAGACTGTGCATAGGACATTCTAGCTAATAGTTTTATAAGCCAAATCCTAAAAACCTTGCTCAAGTCCTCCATTTACATGGGGAAAACCCATGTATTGCTTCTCCTGACAGATGAGTTCAAGGAAACCTCAGAGGTTTTGAACTCCATACAAAGATTTAGGGATTTGTTCATCCATGGGAGAAGGGAGATAAATCCATTGATTTTCTGATATCCATGTTGATCTTAAGGGATTCACTGGAGGAAACACATCCACATATATTTAGCTCCGGATGGTGACCACCTGTCCCTGGAAGCACAGCTCCCATGCACTATTCTAACTGTGCTAGTCCCTGGAGCCCCCAGTATGGAGAGTCCTCAACACAGAGCAGAAAGCAGAGAAAATTAATATACTCTTGTATTCATTCACTCTTTTTCCTGAGTTTTTAGAATGAGACAAATCCAACTCAACTCCCTACCCCTAGCCTGCCTCTTCGAATTCCATGTTGCTGCAATCCCCTGGAACCCGCACAGAGAGCTTCCTGCAAGAGTAACGCCACAGCTTTGATATCGCTCACTCATGGACACGAGTCTCTCTTCTGAGTGATGACCGTGGGGGGAATATAAGGCCATCACTTTTTACTTTGTCGTTGCTCAGACAATTTTAAGCAGGAGTTTGCCTGAATTAGAATATAGTAAATATGAATACTAATATCAATATTTAGCTCTTCAAAACTCATGGTATGGTCCTCAATATTAAAGGGCTGAACAATAACACCAGCAGCAAATGCCTTCACATAGTTTCACGAGACATTCCTGGTACAAGACTATGACATTCTTTGCTATGCTTGCTTTGTAACATTGCATCAGCAGGCCAGATATTCTCAGTTATGTCCATGCAACTTCCTTCATAGCTGCTATAAGAGTGTAAGCTAGCAAATTATGACCCAGCCTAAAAGTGGGTATTTCTTTTTCTGTGTCACTTTTCTTGGCAAGTTGGAAAGAGAACATACAGGTGTTCCTCCTCTTTGTCTCTTCTCCATACCTCCTCACTGGAGAGATGGGGGGACAATAGATCCTTATGGCTCTGTTGCATTAATTCACCCCTCCTCCCATTTTCTTGTGTGTCAAATAAAGTGGCTGTATTCTGCTTGTTTCAATATATGGGACACCTGATGGAAGACATGTGGTACCTCAAAATGTTGCCAAGCTTTAGAACCACAGGACAAGAGCCACTGGAACAACATTTTGTATGAACTGCCCTTCAAAAAGGCTGGGCTCCCTCTCTCTGTCTCCTTTCACTCACTGTCAATGTGGCAAACAATCTGAGGTTATGAAACACAGTAGCGGTTGGGAAAATGGACATACATACTTCAGGCAGCAGAGGTACAAACAGTGAACTTCTTTCAGTTAGTATTGTGAATCTGAATCACTGTCCAAATAAATGAATGTGACTGGGTAAAGTCAAATTTCCTCAGTAGATGGAAAAATATTGAAGCAATGCATTACAACAATAAAATCTCAACATTTCATTAGTCTTTCTATAGCAGATTTGCAGCAAAAATCCTCTTGCTATACATAAACATGACATAGCTTAAACAAAAATGTGTATGCAGTCTTAGTGCATGAATTTTGCAAGTGAAGTGTATTATCAGCCTGTCAAGCTGTTGCTGTCATGTTACATCTGATTACAAACAATGTTATATACAAGAAGAGAGCTAAAAGCCTCCAAATGACAAGATTCTACAGATTCATTTTTGTCTAGCTGCCGGCCCATCTAAACAGACAGAATTACTTCACTGATGTTGATAAACTCGTTTGATTAAACTGCTTTAGGGCATTTGAAAATGTTTTGAATGGATTTTGTGCTTGCAGAGCAGCTGTCTCTTGTACACATTTCTCCAAACAACTAGAACCATTTTACCTTAAATCCTTCCAAAGAGAGACAAAGAGCACTGGTTTTTGAATGTGCCATCAAGAGAAGAAAGGCATATTAGTGAACTCTGGCTTTTTGAAGTGAAAGTGATTTTGAACATCAACCATACAAATAGAAATGGTGCGTTTCCTGTCAAGTCTCTTCATATGTTAAGTATGCTTCAGAATTAACCAGAGGCTATACAGGTCTGTCTATGAAAGATCAAGATATCTTAGTTTCTTTAAAGGCAATTTTTGTCACTGTTTGCCTAGAATATTCCTCTCTTTCTTGCCTGACAGAGGCCTAGATTTTATTTTCTTGGTCATTCAGATCTAATGCAATATTTCTATCTTATTGAAAAAAATACAAGAGATCTATATAAGTGTATAATTGCTAAAAACAAAATGCAAAGAAAAAAAAGTCCTCCTTAAGACTTCCACTTTACTATTTCTTTACTGCCAATAACTAGCATACAATAACTCATCCTAAAATGGATCTTAGGTATCAGAAGTACTCTGAATTGTAATAAAGCCTGTTAATGTAAGAAATTTATCACAGGGCTAAGGTAAATTTCAGCCCAAAATTAAATAAATGAGAAACTGATATGTTGAATAAAGCCATGAAATAAATCTCAGTGAACTTATAATAGAGAGACCTTTATTTTCAATCATAATCTTGTATTTTTAAATTAAAATGTCCTATAAAAACAGATAACTGGAGTTCAGCTGAAATAAAAGACATTTTAGAAAACCATATCTCTCCACAGTCAGAAAAATACTAAGGCCATAGTAAAATCTCTGCCAGTGGTTAATATTGCAGGACAATAGAAATAAGCTAACAAAGCAAGATATTTTAATGAAACTTTCTCAGAAAAAAATGAATAGGCAAGCTACTCAGCTGGTATAAATTGCACAACTCCATTGCCTTCTATGGAGCTATGCCAATTTATGCCAGCTGAAGCACTGGCTGAGAGTAATTCAAGCTAAATATTAACTGTCTATTCCCATGAAGAAACTTACCAGGCCAAAAACCGACAGGAAGAGACAATTGCCCAGAAACTCCACTAGAGAATGCTCAGAGGGATTATGGGAGAAGAGGCACAGCCTTCAATGGTGTGTATCTTTGGAATTCAGGCAGAGGAACCCTATCCCATTGACTTGGAAATGATCACATGAAAAAATGACCCACACATTGTGCTGTTCCATGCATCACCACGAATATCTCAAGATCGCATGAAGAGAAATCTGGAACTTGGCAGAAATCACTGAATTTTGCATCTGGATTCAGTTGAATACAAGTCAAAATGAAACATCAGCAGCACAGAACCATACATAACTGAACCAAGCAAGACTAAATCATGTAAATCATGTAAATCAAACAGCTGAATTCTATATAGCTCTCTTAGTTTAGTTGCTCCCTTACTTCTTACTATGAAAAACAAATAAGGAGTTCTGGGCACTTTTTAAGAGCAACAAATTTATTTCAAAGCATCTAATGAAGTGGGATTTTCTCCCATGAAAGCTCATGCAATAAATAAACTTGTTAGTCTTTAACGTGTCACAGGACTCCTTGTTTGTTTTGCTGAACTAGGCTAACACGGCTACGCCTTTCAAACTTCTTTTTATGACTTTCCAATGTTCATGGAGATAAATATGCCATTAACATTTTAGGACAAGGTTCTCAGAATAATGTATGGCTCTCTTGACTTTCATAGAGCCATGCCAGTCACACTAATTTAGGACGTTGTCTCTGACACTTTTCACTTGCACCAGTTAAATTCACCACTGTGTTTGTAAGCATCCCTATTTGAAGTATCAGAAATACATCCTATAAGTAAATACTATAACTCATTAAATGTTAAGATTTAAATAGCATCCTCTATGTGGTATTTCTAAAAACAATACTTAAAATGAAAGGCAGAATTTTCACAAATGAGTGCACAGAGTTAGGCATCTAAATCTATGCTTAGGCACTTACTGCTAACAGGTTGCATTTTTTCAAAGGTGTTGAGCAGCCTCCACAGATCCAGTTGATATTGCCAAGGAACTCAATAAGCTCATTCACTATGGATCTCATATTAGTACAAATCAGCTGTTCTCTGTACGTCAGAGCATTGCAACTTATGTGTTTCTGACTGGGAAAGCTGAGTAAGGTGCCAAATCCCTTCATTCACTATGTGTTTTAGACACTGAAGGATGTTTTTCTTCTGCATGAAGTTCGAAAACAACACTTTCAGGGGGTTGTCTACATCAATCAGTAATAAGCATTATGGATGTGTGACTTCCAAAGAGTGTTGTGTTTTACCTATTTTATTTAGCACTGGTGGTGGAAACTAAAAATTCCCTAGTTCATTTTAATATACAGCTGTTTGAAGCAGTACTATAGAAAAGTTCCAAAGGGGTAGCCATGTTACTCTGGTTCAGTAAAACAAACAAGGAGCCCTGAGGCACTTAAAGACTAAAAAATTTATTGCATGAGCTTTAGTGGGAGAAAATCCCACTTCGTCACACACTTTGAAGTGTGCATCAGACACTTTTTAGTTTCTCAAATCGGTTGTCTTTACAGACCAAATAATGTGCAACACTTAGTAAACTTCTGAAATCGCAGCTCTGTAATGTGAATTACTGCTCTATACAGACAAGCTGCAAGACTCAAGTTACCTAAATAAAAGTAAGATTTTTGTAAGATGAGAAAAATCAGTTAAAAACAAAAGAAACATCCTGGATAACATATTTAATTCACCACTTTGAAAAACCCATCTAGATGTGATTCTTTACTCTAGTCCCAAAGGGTAAAAATAAATAAATAATTTACAGGTAGGATTTTCTGAACTTTTCAACATTGGCTTAGTCATGTGAAAGTCAATGGGAAAACTCATTCAGACATTGATGGGAACACCATGTAGTGCGATTTTGAAAATCTCACCCAATATTTCAAGAAAGTCCTTAACTCTCTGGCAACTACTTGGTCCGTCAGCCTGATTGTTTTTTCATCCTCTTGAATGTCGGGGCTTTCAAATAACTGCTACAGTTATACTTTTTTTCATGATATTAGATTTTGTGCTTCCCCTCTCACAGTTGCTGGGACAAGGATAGAACAGTAGTTTAGGATAGAAGCTAGGGGGATGGAAGTGGAAAAAAATGTTCTTTTAAAGGTGAAGCTGCCTCCTGCCATCTTAAGGGAGGCAGGTGCATGCTATGTATAAAGACTTGTTAGATTGTTTTAGATTGTTTTCTCCATAAGAGACTGAATGAGCACAGAGCTGATATCAGAAATCAAAGAACAAAGAAACCAGTTGCTGAGCATTTACATCTGCCTAATCACTCGATGATGGATTTGTGAACGACTGTCATTAGAGAAGTACCTGGGACATCAAGACTTCAAAGAGAAACAGCTGAACTCGAATTAATATGCAAGCTAAATTCTGTGAAAGCAGGACTCAATCGAGACTATGGGTTCTTTTCCCATTACAAAGGGTAATTTGACTTCAGGCTTCCCATGGTTTGAGCCTGTAAACTGCTCTGATTTGCTGTTACTTTATGACCTGATCGTATGTTTTACACCCCCTTGCATTTAGTTTCATTCCTTTCTGTAAGTTCACCCATCTTTGAAGCATCTGAGGAAGTGGGATCTTCTCCCACGAGAGCTCGTGCAAAAAATAAATCTGTTAGTCTTAAAGTGCCACACAACTCCTTGTTGTTTTTTTACTGGACTGGACTAACACGGCTATCCCTTTTGAAATTAGCAGTGTGGTCTCATCTCATCAGACAGTTCTGATGCTACCAGATTAACATTGAAATATGTACTGAATTCACCATCAGACTGAGATGATTGCAGCATATCAACAATGCAATGTGTGTAATCTCTTGGAAGAGAAGCAAGTTAAGGACTGAAGCTTTAACCTATCTTTTTCTTCAAATTCAATAAAATTCAAACACAATCTTTCGACAGTGAAATGTTAGTGTAATCAGCATATTACAGTATTATATTCAAAATACATGTTTATCCTACTTTTGAATATGAATTGCATGCATACACAAAATACCATTATAACAATGAAGTTAAGAATGCAACTACATGTCAGGCTTCTGAGAAAATATTTAATTGACTGTATTCTCAGATGGAATTGTGATGACTTATACCAGCTAAGAAACTGGCTCATTCTCTTCCAAGGTTATTCATGTTGAAAGAAAATTAGAAACACAAGAATGAAACTTGTCAAGAAATTCAGAGTTAGGGATGCATTTCCACAATAAACTTCACAATCACACGCTGCCCTGGTATAGCTAGGCCGATATAGCATTCCTAGATTATTTTAGCAAGTATTGCATAGTTTGATTTTAAGTTTGTCTTAAGAAAGTCTGTATGTTTGGATAGATATCTTGTATATAATTTATTAATTAAGAATGTACAATGCTTCTTTACTTGAACTTTTCACTCCTTTGAATGGAACAGAGCATGTCTCCTTTAAATCTGAGAATGGTGCTCCTTAGCTGCTTAGTGCCAGAATGCATAACCCAAGTATTTTGGATGATTTTATAGACAGTGAATCTGTAGTGCAGTACCTTTTGAAGTGACTTGACTACTGCTAATTTGTAGGGAGTACAATTTCTATTGCAACATTACAACAATTTGACATCAGATTGGGATTCTAGGGCTCTCAGTTTTGGCTTTAATTAAGGATACATATACCATTACTACAAACTTTTGAACCTGGTTTTCTGCTTGTATACAGCCCAGATTTGTTCATTTTAAAGTATGCACCTAATGTGACTAATCTAACCAATGTCCTGCTTTATACAGTTCCTCCAGGCAAAAAGGATCCCAAAATATTTTAATATAGAAATTCAGGATTCAATCACCATCCACAGACAGTAACCTACATCTGGACTGAGGAACAAAGAGAAAAGAAAAGAAACACAGAAGTGCTATACAACAATTTAGAATGAGAAGTGAAGAAGAATACTATTAGTATCTGTGGGAGCAATTTAAGCAGGCATCATTCATTTACCCAGTTTGAATTAGTGTCAAGGAAATGGGTCTAACATCCTACTCTTGGAAAAAGTGCCATGGGATCTGAGATAGTAAACAGTCATGACTTTGGTCTGATGTCTTTTCTGTAAGATATAAAATATTTACTGAAGTCACATTCACACTAATATTGCTTGAAGAACTACCTCACTATCACTATCATATAATAGAGTTTGGGATTTTTACTGTAGACCACTATACAGCAGTGTGGTGCCCTGAATAAGTTATGTTAGCATTACAATTTAATTATGATCCCATCACAATAGATTATAATAATGTCAATAGAAATAGGAACTTGAATTTTTAGTAACTCAGTGATGCTGAGTTCATCACATTATTTTGCAAGCAGACAGTGCTTATTTTGTGCTACCACCAAAGAAAAAATAAATCGATCCTAAGTATAACCTTTGCTTTATTGCAAAGTAAAAGATGTCAAAATCAAAAGCATTAATTTTGATTAGGTCTTAGGTTCAATAAGAAGGAAAGCGTGAAATCTATGCAACATGACAATGCAGTTGGAGGAAACTCCACTTAAATATGGCTGTTCCAAAAAGTAAATGAAAGGAAATCTATAATCATGGCATGACTCTTTTATTTAGATATATAGAGAGATAAGGGTTAATAATGATTCTCTTGTGTAGTACAAATCTGCTTATTTATAATTAAATGTAGCGTACCTAATACAAAGAATAGTAAGACAACAGGCTGTTTTAATAGTGCCTCTTAATAGAAATTGCACAACGAATGAGTCTCAGGAGACACTAGCCAATGATAGAAGGTAAATATTGGCTCTAAAAAATGTCAGGCAAGCCATTGTAGCCAACAAGCAATGACGGTTTGTGAGCTATTCTTTTGCTTTCTTATTGTTAGGTTGTTTGTTTGTTTGTTCGTTTTTTTTTAAATTTCTGGGAATGTTTGCTTGATAAAAGAAATGATTTATTACATCTAGAATTTAGGGTCAATGCAAATATGAAATTATTCATTCATTCATGAAGCTTGGACAGCATATTACTAAAGGCCTGCCAGGAGGTCAGATCAATAAAGCAAGTTGAGCATAAAGCCAACAGAGCAAAATCTGAACATTTAATAAACCATAACTTCTTAGTATTATTATTATTTGCACTGTGATGACAAAAGGTCTCACACAAGATTAGGGTCCTAGTTCCTAGCTGCATGATCCTAGTTCTTAAGTTATCAGAAGGAGCAAATAACATTTCCTTATTACTTTCTCCACACAAGATATGATTTTGCATATTTCTGCCATGTCCCCCCTTTGGCTGTCTCTTCAAAGTTCAGTTTTATTCATCTCTCCTCATATGGAAGTTTTTCCATAACTCTTATAATTTTTGTTGTCCTTTTTCAAATCCAATATATTTTGAGATGGGGTGACCAAATTTGCAAACAATATTCTAGCTGTAGACATACCATGTATGACAGGCTCCTCCCTGGTTCTGGTCTGGTGTGCTGCTGAGATCCCCACTGCCAAGATCTCCACTCCTGGACCCTGACTTACTCTGCTTTGCCAGGTGACTACTCACTCCTGAGTCCATCCACACCAACCTCCTGTGTGTAATCAGTCCCAGGCAGTGAGGACACGCAATCTGGCCACTCAAGTGATGGTAGCCATGTGAGCATCCCTGGCCCCAGATACCACATTGAGAACTTCTGTCTCACAGGGGTTGGGATCCTTCTCCAATCAACATAGCCTTATGTCCATCCATTTAACAATCAAATGGATTGTGCCCAGCCCTCCTCCTTACACCTTCTAAAGTCCACACAGATTTGGATAAAATAAACACTAGTTTATTGATCATGATATGATTTTAAGCTAGTATATAGAAAAACAGTGCACAATCATTTAATAAAGCAGCCAAAAGTTAAAACACACATACTGTACTATGACACATTTTAGGATCGCACTTTAGCTTGTTCTCATCCTTCTAGCCTGCGAATCTGGCTGCTTGGTGGGTTTAAGCCAGGCCAGGCCATCCTGGCAATGTGTATCTTGCAGTTACTTCTAAGATGGCGTTTCTCTGGCTCATGCCAGCAGTTTCTCTCTCAAAGTGTCTGCACTCTTCTTTCTCCCCCCCCCCGGTCAATTCATATTGCCTTTATCATGTAAGTCTCCAGCCTCTGTGCCAGAAACAGTATGAGCACGTAACATGTTTCATATGGGCACTGCAGCAAAGTGGAATGGCCGCCCTCCGAGTGGGATGCTGGAGGAGCACCACACTCCCCCTGCTGGACCAAGCAGGGAGCTACCAATCTGGAAACATGGAAGCAGAGGAGTGGAGGCAAGGGAGGAAGACAAATTATAAAGGGCATCCAGGAGGACACAGTGGGGAGAGTGCCACTGAGGGAGCCACCTGATTTGCTGCCAGAGCCCGCAACTACCGAGGATTCAGACAGCCTCAAAGAAGGTCCCCTAAGCCCCTGGGAAACCCGAGTCATGCAGGAATCTCTATACTTCTCTGCAGGGGAAACCTGGGGGAAACACTGGAGCAACCAGTGAGGGAAGACCTGGAGGAGTTGCCCCCTCTGCTGAAGGACCTATCTGGAGGAACTGATCCCTGGTGAAGGCTCCTATGACCTTGACGACCTGCCCCCTATGGAAGAACATGGAGATCTGCCAGACCTATTGCCGGTTGACAGCGAGGGCATGGTTGGCCTCCAGCTAGCTGTGTACCTTGATGACTAAGAAGACATTCCAGGGCTACAAACGCTTAAGTGCCTGCCCCAATTCACCTGAGGACAGGGGACAATAGACTTTTGTGTGCCTGCCTCACCCTACCTGAGGGTCAGGGGCTACAGACTCTTGTGTGCCTGCCCCACCCTGCCTGAGAGCCGAGGCTAAAGACATTTGTGTACCAGCCCCTCCCTGCCTGAGGGCTGGGCCTTTGTAACTGTTCTGCCCTATAGCACCACAAGGTAGAAACATAAAGTGGAGTGACCCCACCCCTGAGCAAGATATGAGAGGAGGGCCGCACAGCACCACAGTCCTGCAGCACACCTACATGATGCTGCAGGAAACATAGCACCATAGTAATCATGCAGAATCTGTTATGAGCATTCGTAAAGGAACTTTGCACAGTATAACTGGCATCAAACCATACAATTACATTGCAAAAGTGAAAAGGAAAGTTAAATAACCTAGGGGCGTGTGGATGTACATCCTTTGGCACTTTGGATTTATAAAGAGATAATGTGATATTTTCTAAGTAATTATCTATCCCTTTCCTAATGATTACCAATATTCTATTAGCTTTTTTCACTACCACTGCACATTGTGTGGATATTTTCGTAGAATTTTCCACAATGACCCCAAGATCCTTTTCTTTAGTGTGAACAACTAATTTACACCTCATAATTTTACATGAAGATAGTTGGAATTATGCTTTCTAATGCACATTACTTTGAATTTATCAACACTGGCTTTCAGCTGCCATTTTGTTGCCTAATCACCCAGTTTTGTGAGATCCCTTTGTAACTCTTCACAGGGTGCTTTGAACTTACCTATCTTGAGTAATTTTGTGTCATCTGTAATTTTTGCCACTTCACTGGTTATCCCTTTTCTCAGATCGTTTATGAATATGTTGAACAGTACTGTTCCCTGTACAGACCTATGGGGAACACCACTGTTTACCTCCATCCATTCTGAACAATGGCCATTTACTGTGTAGGCCAAGACTATAACTGGGTTTTAAACAACAACAATAAAAAACCTAGTATTTCACAATCACCAGGTATCAACATTATTTCTTACTTAACATTACTGTCTTGCATCAGGGATTCTGGCCACATTCTGCTAGGCACTGTGCAACTGACTAAAACAACAACATAATACACAGATGAACAGAAAAAAAATCAGTAATAAAGATCAATATGTCTGCAGGGCTAAATAAGGACTTTGGATTTTTTCTCATTACAAAAGGTGATTTGACCTCATCTCCCTCTATGTGCTGTTCTTCAGTGTGAATCAACAGCAGCTTTGATTTGCCGTTATAATTTACACTTCCCTGGATTTATTTTCCTCCCGTTCTGTAAGTTCCCCCGTTTTCTAAGTGTCTGACGAAGTGGGATTTTCTCCCATGAAGGCTCATGCAATAAATAAATCTGTCAGTCTTTAAGTGTCACAGGACTCCTTGTTTGTTTTGCTGAACTAGACTAACATGGCTACCACTTTGGAACTCCAAAACTTGTGTGGTTTGTAAGGTCTGACATCAGATTCCTGGACAGGAACTAGTTTGTGAGGTCTAACATCAGGTTCCTGGACATTAGCTTTGATTGGTTTGAACTGCCCATGTATTTATTGATTTTAAACTGTACTTGACTACAGATGAGCTGTCTCAGTTTCCTGTATTCTTCATTCTGTACTCATGTTGAATCTGCCACTTCTGATAACTAAAAAGCTTCTGCCTACAACATTACACATCCTCTGCTGCTCATGCCACTGGCCACTGTAGCTCAACAGATCAAAGGGCATATGTGTAAAGACATGCTAAGATGTGGAAGATCAATTTTGGTGTCCAAAAGGCAAAACTATTGATGTGGAAAATTGCTTAATACAACTAACTGCCCAATGGCAGTGCTATCTTCAGAAAAGTATACCATCAGAAAACTGCACAGCAAGCGTGAATCAAGATCTTATGGCAAGTCACAGAGAAGCGGAGAACAAGATTTCTCTTTCATTGGCTGTAATTCCCTTCAGGAAATGATCGAGCATGTGTATGTATAAATTCCTTCTAAAAACAGGATCTTCCTTATGATTAATATGCTACACTAAAACAATTTGCCCTTAGATAGGTATAAATTAGCCTTGGGATGATGCAAAAGGCAGCATGTTCATTGGTAATATCCCTAATTATATGCTGCATATTTAAGTAAAGGTGCAGGGTGTTGAAAGGAGGAACTTTGAAGTACAAGTCTAAATCTACCAAAATCATGTTAAGTCTTGTATTCAAATGACTAATATGTCTTTTACTTATGGGACATATAGATCACTTTTCTCCCTGCTTAACAGATTGCTCTTCTCCTAATTTGCACTTAAATATTGCATTAGTGGCCAGAACACTGGAAAACAAATCCAAATCCATACAGAGAAACAGTAACTTTGCGTAAGTTGACGGGAGAGTCAGGTTGAACTACAGTCCCTTCTAAACTACAGGCTTTGTTTGCAGCCAAGTTTAAGAAATATGGGGGCTCCAGGAATCTTTCCCCAAACTTACAGGTGCAGTGCATTGACTTTGCAGTCTGCTGTGATGGTAAGACCACTTTTCTTTGGTTTGATCCACAGCCCGTTGATGTCAGGAGAAAGAATACCATTTACTTCAATAGGTCCTTGGATCATTAGACCACCACAACAATAGCAATACAGTCCAGCAAGAAGGAGGCCCTGTCACCTTATTGTCCCCATTGTGCTCTCTCCCCCAAAGCCCTTTTCCTTGTACTATGCAAAGATCTGGAGCACATTGGCCATTGCTCAGCAATCACAGGGTAATTATTAGTATACTGGAGATTTTAGAGTACAAGTTTCTATCAAGCTAAATTTAAGCTGACAAAATACTGTAAAAGTTCTTCCCAGTCTCACTCATGAGGAGTTTGTGTGTTAAAATATCCCCAATCCTATCTGTGAAACAACATACTGAAATATTACTTGTTATACCTCTGTGAACACAAAAGCACTGCAGACTCTTGGTACAGATACACTGTTCAATCACATTTCAATAAATTTATGACTTTCTGGCAATACTTGTGTTGTGTAGACCACAAACCCTTGTACCTGAAGGAGTAAATCAATAATCTCTGCTGCATCCATGTTCTTAAATGAACTTACAAAATGGAACATTCAGTGAACATGCCTACATCTAAGTAGTGCCCAAACCAGTTCATTACCTCTCCCCCAGGTAATTGGTAGATATTCAAAGGTGCCTAGAGGAGTTAGATGTTCAGACCCCACTGACTATTTAGCCCTGAACATAAATGTCAATTAAATAATATAAGTTTGACTCTTCAATCTGCCTTACTACCTCCAAATATAATTTTTCCTGATCTCTCTGCAAAACCAAATGACCCTCTTCTTTCCTCCTCCACACATATGCTTTCCACATTAAGAGTAAGTGGTGGCCTATCTGCAGCCTCTAAGTGCCTACTGCAAATTGGTGCAATGCTATGTAACACAGCTGCAGTTTTTGTGCATGTTTTTTCTCTGCGTTAGCTGTTTCACAGTAGAAGCAGATCTTCCTGTTACCTGCTTCTGTTCTGCTTTTGCCATTGATGAGATTTGTTAGGCAAGAGGAAGGCCTGAAACAAAGCTGAAATGACAGATTGCTTTGTGCCATAGGGGCCTATTGGATTAAAAACCACAAAGGACTTGGGGAAAAAGTTTGTGGCCTGAGGCAGGCTTTATCAGCATTAGGGAGAAATAGTCCAGAGACAGCTGTGCCCCAGAGTTTTGACTTATAATGATCACATACAGCCTAAATGACAAAACATGTTTAGCCAAACTTGATCTAATAAAAAAAGTGTATATCATAGAAAGAAATAGACAAAGGTCTACATCCACTCATACTCTGATGGCTTCTAAGCTGTGTTCAAAACTGCCTTTAGTTTTCACAAAGAAAAGAAAAAAGAAATTGTTGTTTCCAACATCACTTCATTATTTCTTTATCCTTACAATTCTGTGAAAACTAAATATATTCTTCTTGGAGTCTAGGAAAGAAAGGAGTTGGAGGGTTGTTTAGATCTCAACTCCACTGGGAATTTATCCCAGGCCTAGCAGTCAATGGCCAGCCCTGAGATATCTGAAACCTACAAAAAGTCAATGGTGGTCATGAATTGGAATGGGGGAGCTTGCCTTTGTTCAGAGAATCAAGTGCCATAGACAAAAAGAGGATCCTTCATGCTTCAGATGGGCCATTTGGACTCAAGTTTTGGTAAAAGCTTTCACTAGTCTTTCATTAGCAATAAGTGATGTGGGAAGAAGGTAGAATTGTAGTAAATAGGTCTTTGCTGAGTGATCAGCATTGCTCACTGACACTCTGTCGTCTGAGTGATAACAGCTTGACCTCTGTTTACATTCCTGAGCCCCCCTTGTGTTGTCTTGAACAGGGCCCTTCTGAATCCTGACCATTTTTCCTCCATTTCCACTCATCATACCCATTAGTTGAGTAGATGGGAATGTTTGAAACTGGGATCCCCAGTATGTGGAAGTCACTGGCTACATCTACACTATAAGCTAGGAGTGTGATTATCACTTCATATACGTTTATTTGTGCTAGCCTGATGAAACCTTGCATAAATATGAATAGTAGTATAGCTACAGAGGCATCAGAAACAGCAATGGTGGCCACTAAACCCCTGCTTCTACCCACGTCATCAAAGATATACTACAATTTATACTGGTGCTAGCAGTAAGCTAACATCAAGCTAGCAGGAGCATGTTTATGTGAGCTGGAAATCAGACCCCCTTGTGCATGTAGACATAACCATTGCCTGTTCCTAAGACAGCAGAGAGATTGTATTTTGGGGGTACAATAAAAGTGTATGCTGTGTAGACCATAAAATCTGGGTAGCAAGGAAAATAGCCTGTAGCACATATTGAATGGTAAGTTTAATTTTTTTAACATAAAACATTCTGTACAGATCTAAAGACACAAATGTATTGCAACATCAGACAACATATTCTTGTTCTAAAGATCATTACTTTAATTCACATAATAAAGAGAAGAGGCAGAAGAGAAGCTGAGAATTATATGTCAAAGAAGGAAGGACAGAAAATACAATGAAAGCACAGTTAATTCAACACAGGGTGGGGAAGGAGATAGCAAAATATATAGCTCATGAAAGTGAAATGCCAAATGGGCAAGAGAGAAGCGTAAAAATACAGATTTTGATACTAAATTAACATGACAATCCCAAGCATTACACAATAAATGAACAACTGACTTTATACAGATAAAATAAGGCAAAACTCCCATTAGTTTCCACCATACCAGGTGTTCACTGAAAATTTGGGACATATTTCACTATATATGACTGGATTCTCTGGTCTTTTAACTTTATTTTGTGCTGTTTGATTTGTGCAGAACAGACATAAATGGCAATAAATGGCCAGTGGAAAACTCCTCCACAGTAGACTTTTGTTCTAGCTGTTTTCACAGTGTATAGCACAAGAGAAAGGAAGGAGTATAGTGGGGCTTGTTGAGGTGCTATATAGTGAGTAGCGTGAAGACAGGACCCAGTGGTATTCCACTACAGCTTATCCTCCAGCAACTCAGGCCACCGAAGAATCACAGTTAAAGCTTCTTCTCCTCAGCTCTAATTTATGATGTTGCTGGGTGGTCTAAGATCAGGAAACTGCAACCTCTATTTTTGTATCACCTCAAAGAATGACAGTACTAAAACATTTGATTTAGAGGTGTGTACTAGAAACAAACTGGCATAAATATAGATGACATGGTACTATATGTTCTCACATGCAATCTATATGAATACTCAACATAGAAATGCTAAAAGGGGTTGCCTGTTTTGCTAGGCCACTGTTCCAGTGCTCGGCAACCACCCATGAAAAACCAGAAGCCCACGTTGAGCTTGAAGGGTTCTAGATTAAAGCTGTTCATTCTGACTGTGGAAAATGAGGTTGAACACCTGGCTTTAGCCAGGAGATAAATTAACTGACAGATCCCATGAAGTGTAATTCTCTAAAAGGGTATGACTGTTATATCAGGTCAAAGGCCTTTTCTGCCCTCCAGAGACAGGATTAGAGAGCTACAATCTCAGTTCCAGTGAAAACATTTTATAAATTCATCTTTGATTAGTTGGACCTTGTCTTTCCAGAGGGAAACTTTGTTGAAGTAGTCAGTCAACAGGGTTATGGACAATCTCCAGAGGCCTGCACTGCTTGGAACAAAGCACCGTTCCATTGTCCCCTGCCTTCTCATGTTACTTGTTCCCAGTCCTGGAGAATGCAAACTGGAGAAAGAGACAGTGAAAGTTGAGGTTACGAGTAAGTCCACACAGCAAAATCTGTGCACCTGGAATTGCTTGAATCCACTCAGCAGAGATGACAATAGAGGGCTAGTGAGCTAAATACATAACCAGGGTCTCCACCAGTTTTGAACTAGCCACACTGAAGACCCTTGTGGACTCTCTGCACCGATATTGTTATTCACGGAAATTGGATTCACGCTAGTTTTGTGTAGGCTAGTCTGCGTACCACCTTGATGTAAATATACCCAAAGAGTGCTGAGTAATTGGCATGTCCAGAGAGGAAAGCACAGCCTTGACAGGAAAGAGGACTCAAATAATCAGCATTTGGTCCACTTGAAGGGGTGGGAAAGTGACTAGTAGGGAGATGGAAAAGTTCTTTTTTGAGGGGAGGAGAATGAGATGCTGGCAGGGTTCCTGCTTCAGGGAGTGGAAGGGTGAATTGCCTCCAGTCCTTCAATGAAGAAATTTAAGGAGGCATGTATTTATCTTAACGCTTTAAGGTTTAGTCATCTATGTTTGTATGCGAAACAGCCTTCATTTTCTTTTAATGCTGAGGATGGAGAATCTACATGGTAGCACAGTGATCTCAGGTGTTGTCCCTCTTTGACCAAGTCACACCTTTTTTGGCCGTCACTTTAGTTGGGACTAAGCAGCATGAGGAATGGAAGCCCCCAATCGGATGGGTGAAAAGCCACATTTATACATTGTGCCCATCTGTAGCTATTGTGTAGCTAATACCTCCCCAATGGATCTGACGCCCAGTGGGTCTGATGGGAAGATGTAGCCCTTCTTCAGGATAACAAGTTTTAGTTCTCTGGCATTGTCTCAGCAGTCAGAGCTGGAAAATTAGTTAAGAACAAAAGAGTAAAAGTGTTAAATAAAGTAAAAATTTTCAACCAGAAAAACCTCGAGGGCTGCAGGGATAGTTTTTAGCAAAACTATCATTGTAGATTGTCATCTGCTGCTGTTAAAGTGAAAGACACAGTTAATGAGGGTTGATATAACATGATTTAAAGTGAATAATAGTATTGTTTTACTACTTAGGCTTATAGGATACCAATAACAATGCAGGGCAGATAAAAGGTATGATTTTTTTATATATATATATAGCAAAACAACCAAACCCACTAAGCCATTCTCCTTCTTCCTCCTGAAAACAAACAAACAAACAAACAGATATGCTAGATAAGGTGTGTTCAGCATCATGCTGACCTGAGTAGGGCTTTGGGAGTTACTGCTGAAAATCCAGAAACTTCATTCCAGTGCACTGCTGTCATGCAGAAGGAAAATGAACATCAGCATCAGTGCTTTAGAGAAACAGAACTTGAATAGAAATTAGAAAAAGAAGTAATACTGTCTCTTATTTTACTTTCACCTGTTGCACTGGGATCTGTCTACAATAGACATGTTCACATCTTAAAAAGATATAAAAAGACAAAAGGAGGGCAAATACAATAAATATCTTCAAAATTGCAATTGACAAGGAATGAACAGGAGAATATTTTTGTGCAGTAGGATGATGACAAACTCTAAGTGTAGTCACTATGAATGTTTCAGATTGAAAGTCATAGACCCAGAAGAGCTTGCCTCAGTAGAGACAAAAAGCTAAAATACAAAAAAAAAAGGGGGGGGGGCAAGGATAAAGCTACTCTGTGTAAATGTAACATCTTTAGGCAAATAAAAATACAAAAATAAAATGTCACTGATAGGGTTAGCAACAAATAATCAAGGTAGATAATTAAAGTAATTAATATTGCTTGCTCAATGCTTTTTAATCCCCATGGAGTAATACAGATTAATAGTTCTATTATGTAGTATAATTGGAAAATAATTTATTCCTTGAGTGAGATTTTCTTTTAAAAGAGAATTACTGTCTATCACAGAGAGCAGGGGTAGCTGGATTCATAGCTCTGCAAACAAATACGCACATTTTGTCAATACATCTTTCTAATTTGCTTTAGCCTTGATGGAAATCCAGTCCTTGACCACTTGCATACTGCTTATATATAAGGGGATATGAATATGGTTGGAAAAAAGCATAGAAAAATTCAAAACGTGTGTTTTGATATTTTTTAATTTAAACCTTTTGGCTTTTTTATTTGAAATGAGTTTTCTTGCAAATGTTGCTGCTTTTTTAAAAATAATTAAAATAAAAGGTAAAAGACGTTAAATCAAAACAGTTTTCTACTTTTTTATTTTATTACATTTTTCTTAAAAAATTCATTTCAAGCTGACCTGAAACTTTTTTTTTTTTTTTTTTTTTAATGTCCAGCCACTGTCCAGCACACTAGTGTTTCCCAGTGACCAGTCCATCAACTGGCACTGGTCCTCAAGTTCTCCCTGGCACAGTACAGGAAGTTAGGAAGCCAACCGCTGGGTATCAAAAAAGTTGAGAAATACACAACTAGACAAAGATTAATCTCCCTCACATTAAGAAATAATAGTTTTTTTCCGTGGTTCTTCTTGTCCCTCCTTCTTTTTGCCAATGCTCCATGTCTCTACCTGTCCACTTTGACACCAGAAGAAGACTAGGTAACTGTCTGGTGACTCATTCATTGGTTTTGAAGAGAGCAGTCTTGCAAATATAGCTGTGCTGAAAAGGACTGAATTTTACTTCTCTACAAAATTAACTCTGCCCACCTTATCTATAGCTTGAAATCTGAAATAAGTCCATCTTGAATCCCCATAATAATGAAAGTGCTATAGATCTTACTTTCAATAGACTTAAGTGATCCCAGCTCACATTTTGCTGTACTCTAGCAGTAAACCTTTCCTGATGCTGGGATTATCAAAAAGGGCCTAGAAAACCATTCTGATCTGCTATTATTCAAGTCTTTGTAGGTGAAAAAAAATACCTTTGAACACTGAGCCACATTCATAACACTTAATAAATGGAAGATGAGATGATTTCTTCCTCTTATTTCTCTTTTAATTTATTTATGTTTCAGTATATGGACTTTGCAAATGATGTAGATAAAAGTCAAGAAGTGCATTCGGTTTTTTTCTCCCTAATTTTGACTTTAAGATCAAACTTCAGAATTCAAGACTATTTCTGAGGCAGTTTCTCCAGTACGGGAAAGGCAATGGCTGTTTCCTTTTTTCTTTTTATTCAATTAGTTTGCACGACTTATCAGTCAATCCTTTTCATTGGTAATCAGCGTTCTGCTTAATGAATATTAAAGGAGTGCATTCCAATCCACTCACAGGTAGCGACAGTATCCTTTCAAAGAAGGCTGTCATGTTCGGTTGCATATGTTCTTCTATTATTACTGATGTGTGTATATAAACTAAGCCTCAGCTACTCCACAATATAGCTACAGATAGGCTAGATATTTTTATTTATTGAATTATGTTCAAATCAGTCATCACTAATACCTTGGATATAATTTCCCCAAACCATTGTTCCTAAAAGTGGCATTTCTGCTGAGATCTCACAGGACTGGCCTACATGTGGAGTAAAGGCAAATTAACCCAAGTGGTAAAGTTAATGCTCATAAGATAAAGTGCATTAAATCCCCCTGTGGATGCTCAGACTCAAAAATAAAATGTTTGCTGAAGCTTAATCCTTGGGAGGATTATATTCAGTGCACTAATGTCACTTTTCTTTTTCACAAGTGTGTCCATATGGGGGGTTAATATGATAATACCACCTTATGAACATTAGACTCACAGCTTGAGAAAATGTCTCTTTATTTCCTGTCCTCTCTTCTGGAAGATCTCTTTGGGCCCTTAAAGTGGAGACATGACTGCCTCTGTGGCATCATCACCCAGGTGGAAAGTTGAAGATTCAAGTTCTGGAGCTCCTTGTGGAAGGGAGTCAGCAAAACTTTTGGGAGATGGAACCAGGAATGGGAACAAATAGAGCAGGGAACTGGCTGATAGCATGGTCCCTTTGTAAAGCTGTAGGCAGCATACTCACATCCCTTTGCAGTCCAGTGCGGCATGGTGTGTATACCGCAGCTTAATTCCCCTGGTTTGGCAGCAATACACTACTATTAACACCACAGGGCAAGAAGAAGCCAATCTACATTAAGAAAATAGCATGCTCTCTTTTAATACATCTTCAGGATGGGAGCAATTCAATTAAACATTTAATAAGTGCCTCAGAACTCTTGTTCAGCACTCATAATTAAAGTCCCCAAACAAAGACTCTAATTAGGTTGGTTTTCAAGGGCCTTATACAACAATCACCCTACCACAGTCTTCTCTTCATATAGACCAATGGGTCAGGTCCTCCTTCACTATACCCAGGGCTGTAAGCTGCAGCCTTTCACTTAAAGGGGCAGTGCACTCCTTCACAGTCCTACTAACCCAGAGGATCTCTCCTCAGTATGATTGGCAGTACAGGGACAATGTGAAATATCATAAGCTCCATCTGCATCCATCCTCTTAACTGCCACTTCAGAGCTGCAGGAGCCCCAGAGAAGCTCATCTCCTGTTAGACCCATCTACTCAGTGAATGAATGGGCCTTCCATACATCCATGGGATAAGCTGAGATGGAAGACAAATTTTTTCACGGCCCCAAGCTCCTCTTTCTGGCGAGATTACACATCACAAAATTGGAGGGCTTTCCCTGCTCTCCTCGCAAATTTCCTCACCCCCCCATCCCCACACTAAAAGTTTATTAGTCTACTTCATCACATACTTCATTGTATGACTAGTGTCAGAACAAAACAGCAAAAAACCAAGGAGTCATGTGGCACTTTGAGACTAACAGATTTATTTTTTGCATGAGCTTTCATGGGAGAAAATCCCACTTCCTCAGATGCTTTGAAGATGGGTGAACTTACAGAAAGGAATGAAAATAAATGCAAGGGGGTGTAAAACATAGGATCAGGTCATACAGTAACAGCAAATCAGAGCAGTTGTTAGGTTCAAACCATGGGAAGCCGGAAATCAAATTACCTTTTGTAATGGGAAAAGAACCCATAGAACAAAACAGTTATTGCCTTTTATACAGGACTCAGACAGTACAACCTTACCTTACATCATAGACAGCATCATAAAATAACATGAGAGCCCACTGAACTAAGCTATTAAGCATGTTTTGACATATGACTCAGAAGAGGCATATTGATGAGGCGAATGTTCTGATATACAGCAATTCACTGAATTTAAGGAAGAAATGAGTTCTTCAGAAAGAAATCCAAGATTGAACACTATTGGTTTCACAACATCAGTAACCCCTCATAAAGTCAACATTTGTTATGTCTTTCAGTGAACATAATGCTGTGGCAAAAACTGAAATCCTCTGAGGTGGTACCGGACAGAAAATAGACATACAAACTCCTCCCCTTCCTGCCTGTATGCCTCAGCCCCAACACAGAGGGTTCACCTCAGGGACTGAGAGAGTAATTCATTTTTTCCTTTCTTATCTATCATTTGAATTATGGTAACACCTACGACCTCCAATCATAGAACAGAACCACATTGTACTAGGCATTGTACAAACAAAACAAGAAGGTGGTCCCGGCCTAAAAAAGCCTAATCATGAGTGACAACTGGCAGACAGTAAAAGGAAACAATGCGACAGCACTGGCCAGCATGATAGGCAGTGGTCTCAGCACATCAGCTGCCTATCTGTTGTTAAGGTTTATTTTTTCTTCATATCCATTCAATTCTTTGGCCATGATTTTGAAAACAAATGATCACCCTACTATTGGCACTATTTGAATGTCTATGCTTTAGACAACTGCCCTGCCTAAGAGCCCCAGCTCATTTACAATAAGATTCCAAAGGCCTATCATTGCATACTAATTACGAGTTATTGTCATGTTGATTTGGATTAAAATCTGTGATTTGAGTACTGGCTTTGTCTTCCCCAGTACCTATCTACTGAGCCACCTTGCACTCTGTTGCTGTTGTGGCTTGAGTGGCATGGCTAACTGTCCTGGAAGGTACAACTGAAGAATAGCAAAAGGAAAGATCTGAAGTGACTGTGTTGATTCACTGTGCTCCTAATCACTGCTCATAATTAAAAAGTCTGGAAAAAAAGATCAAAATGTTCCTACATAGCAACACAAATAAAGCTCTGCTTAGTTAACTCCAGAAGGATTCTCAACACACACACAAAAAAAACCAAAAAACCCAACCCTCACACATATATATTGAATGAGTTCCTTTTCGAGGGAGGATTAACTGATGGAATGTTTTGATGAAGTTTAATTATTTTTAGGGAGATAGAATAATAAATTAGGGAACACTGGGTGGATTAGTACTTAACACATTTATTTTCCATAACTGAGGCCTAGCATATAGGACTGAGTAAAATGGGTTGTGACTCATTTTTAGCTATTACCTGCACAGCTCCTGCTTATGAGTTGTAATCCCCTGACAGCAAGATCTGAGAAGCTCTAGGCAGAATCGCTATGGCTATGTCTACACCTAAAATCTTAGCTCAGACATGGTTAGTCCAAACTAAGTAGTTCAAAAATTAGTTTGAACTAAACATGTTTTTTAAGTTTGAACTAGCTGCGCTTTTTCAGTTTGACCTAACTTTTTAGTTCAAACTAAAAAACCACGCTTAGTTTCAACTAACTGCTAGTTTGAACCAATGTTCCCTCTACGCTGCGCTGACGCGCTGTGGCGCAGCCCGCCACAGCCGCCAGCACAGGGAAGGCAGCCGGCAGCGCACTGCAGGCAGCCAAAGGCCCTCGATAGCGCTCCTGTGGAGCAGGGAGTTTTAAAAATTCCCGCCCAGAGAAGCTCTAATGGAGCATGCCCAGAAAATCTGAGCATGCTCTGTAGAGCTTCTCTGCTCCAGGAGCTGTGGCTGGGCCGTCTGGCTCCAGCCACGAGGTAAGTTTGTGGGAGTGGGCCCGTCGGGGGTGGGGGGGTGGCCAGGAGCAGGAGGGCCACCGGGAGCAGGCCCGTGGGGGGGGGCGGCGGCTGAGAGTGGGAGGGCTGCCGGGAACGGGGGTGTGGGAGCCACCAGGAGTGGGCCTGTGGGGGGGGGTCGCTGGGAGTGGGAGGGCCACTGGGGGCGGGGAGCGTGGGGGCAGCCAGGAGCAGCCCGTGGGGGCTGCTGGGAGCGGGGGGGTGGTCGGGAGCAGGCCCGCAGGGGTGGGGGGGCAGCTGGGGGTGGCCAGAAGCGGGCCCGTGGGGGGGCACCGCAGCAAGCCCGTGGGGGGAGGGGCCAGCGCAGCGAGCAACATGAGTTGCTCAGCTGCCAGCGCCATTAGAGGGAACATTGGTTTGAACTTAGTTATTTCAAAATAGCATGTCTACGTTGTGCTAGTCCAAACTCAATATGCAAATATGTTCAAACTAAGCAGTTAGTTTGGACTATCCAGCTGAACTAACTAGTTTGAACTAAGCTTTGCTTAGTTCGGACTGGGCAAAGCCTAGTGTAGACAGAGTTCACATTTGCTCGAATTAAGGTTCCTTAATTCAAACTAATTTGCTAGTGAAGACATAGTCTATGGCCAGAGGATTTTAAAACTAGAGTGAAAGGATATGATTCAACTGCCATTAATTAAAATTTTTCTGTTGGTTTTATGTGAGTTAAATCATGCCCAGTGCCTGAAGCCTTATTCCCCAACTCATGTGTGCCCATAGATTTGGAACAATGACTGGTGTGTTATTGAGTAGTTCTCCAGTCATATCTCCCCCAGGCTTCAGAGGATGGGCAGTCCCTAGGGATCACTGGCCAGAACGAAAGTCCAGAGTCCCTTCAGCTAGGGACTGAGAAACAAGGAACAGCTGGAATTAGGCACTCAGTCAATCAAATATGGCAAACAAACTCTTCATTTTATCCACAGTGCATTCTTCTTCCTTAATATTTGTTTTAATTCATGTGTATGATGAATCGGAAAGAATGGAGAGTGGAGTGGAAATACAGAATTATGAGAATGAATCAAAGATTTGCTGTGCATAAGCAACTGGTCAAAGCATAGCTCAGAAACAGAAGGAACACTATCTTTTACTTCTTCTATTTAAAGGTACATCTGAGAGCATGAATGTACTGTTTGGATGCTTTTCCCTCTGACATCTTACTGCTCTCTAACATGTCTTCCCTGTGACATCTTACTGCTTTCCAACATTTCCTCACTATGCTATGTGGTCCCTCAATCTACTGAATAAAAGAAAGGCACCAGTGTACTGAGGAAAATCTGCTTGTGTGCTCGACAGTTCCTTTAAGAAAGCAGGTTTGTCTTACATCTTGAAGAAAGGAAATGTGGCCCAGTAAACCGATACCAGAGCTTGAGATAGAAGGTTTGGAAAGTTCTGTCCCCTCACTCTCTGTGTGACCCGGGTAAGTCATTTCCTTACTCTGTGCTAAAGATATTAAGATATGTAAAACTGAGATCTCAGTTCTTGCACAATTATTGTACTCACATATTAAGGTCTGTGAATTAAAGTCCTAGGTAAACTAACAAACATTTTAAGGATTAAATTCCCCCAAACTGAACTTAATTAGTTCTAGCTACTTTACTTCTGACCTGCACTCTGGTAAATGTATTTCCTTTTGGAGATCATAGGATACTTAAAACTTTGACTGGGAGGCAGAAGATTCTTCCAAACAAAAGAAAACAAAACAAACCCCTCTATTTCTATTAGGAACTCCTAAAATAGTTATAAAGGAACTTTTTTGCCTTCAGTGCTACATCGTAGCAGTTTGAATCTTGTTCTACAACATGGTAGCTTCTCCATAGCTACCTAGTAAGTTAAGCATTATCACAGATACCATTCTTGTAAATATCCTTTCAAAAAGAAGATAAACTCTACACTGCCCCTTACTCAATGCTGAAATTGACTGTAAAATGGCTTGCCCTCTAGAGAAGATACAAACTCAAAGGTTAGAATGTGAAGCAAACCAGCGTAAAGTAATTTTTGATGCAACTACTTAAGATTATGCATGGCCTAAGGACCAATACAGACCTTGGTACTTGCATACTTTATTTCTCATTAGTACATAATTCCACCTCAGAAATGTAAATCAAAACCAAAGAAATATCAAAGACACCTAGACAATGATTGTAACTGATTAACTGGAAATCCTCATAATAAAATAAAATACCGTGACTCAATATTGGGCAGAGTTACACAACCAAGAGAGGCATCATTATACAGTCAGTGACCTAAAATAGATGAATTCAACAGCTGACATTTTCTTATATACATAAAAGAGAATCTAATGATTTAAAGTGTAAAATCATAACAGAGCAATTATTCCCTAAGCAGATACACATGCAAATGTTTGTCATGACTGATGACCAAGGTCACCGCAGTGTATGTTAAAGAACTGAATAAGTAAGATGTTTTTTCAGTATGTACATAACTTATAGTTTAATAGCGTACTTTGTCTCATTCAAGCTATGAAAAGAAGCTACATGTCAACACTTGACTCTTATTTCATAACAAAATTACCCATAAGTCTACTGCCAGCTATGAATCACAGTAAAGCAATTCAAATAGATTCATAGACTTCAAGGACAGAATGCACCACAGTAATCATTAGTCTGATGTTTTGTATAAAACACAACGTAGAATATCTCCAAAGCAATTCCTAGAGCATATCTCTTAGAAAACCAGCAAATCTTACTTTTAAAATGGCCAGTAATGAAGAATCCACCATAATCCTCGGTAGTTCACCCACACTGGTTAATTACCTGAACTATAAAGATGTACACCTTCTTCCTGGTTTAAATTTGCCTGCCTTTAACTTCCAGACATTGCAGCATGCTCTACCTTTCTCTGATAAACTGAAAGCCCATTATCAAGTATTTGTTCCCCAAGTGTAATCAGGTAACTCCTTAGACTACTCTTTGTTAAATTTAAGAGATTGATTTACTTGAGTCTGTCATTATAGGACAAGTTTTCTAACCCTTTAAATGTTCTCTGGATCCTCTCTAATTTATCAACAAACATTTTGAATTGTAGATACCAAAACTGAACACTTTATTCCAGCAGCAGGTGCACAACCTCTCTACTCTTGCTTGAAATTCCTCAGTGTACGCACACTATGTATTTTGGCCAGAGCAGTGCATTGGGACCTCATGTTCAGTTGATTATTCACCATGCCCCCCAAAATTTTCAGTCACTGCTTCCTGGAATAGATTCCCCAATCATGAAATATGGCCTACATTCTTTGTTCCTAGATGAATACATTTAACAATATTAAAAAGCATGTTGTTGCCTGTGCTCAACTCACCAAGTGAATCAGTTTATTTTATATCAGTGATCTGTTCTCTTCATTATTTACTGCTCCCCAAGTTCTGTATTAGCCTCAAACTTGAGTGATGATTTTATTTTTATTTCCAGGTCATTAATAAAAACATTAGGTGGCATAGGGCCCAGAACTTGTCCCCTCTGGGACCCCATTAGAAAAACCTATATTTAAACAGCACTGGAGAAAAACCAAACACTAATGTGATAAAATGTGGAAAATATTGTACAAAGTTAGAAATGCATGAGAGTGGAAAATCAGTAATGCATTAAAGTGGTTTTTTTTCTCACCCCTCTTCAGAGAACATGTCTTATTACTGGTTAACCTGCACTTTGGGTAAACCAGGGGTCGGCAACCCAAAAGATAAGAAGAGCCATTTTTAAAAATTCCTTCAATAACCAAGTGTTTTGAGAGTCACGGTGGGTATAGCCTCTGGGTGGGGGAGTTGGACCAGGCCATTTGCTGCAGTTTCCCCTGCTAGTGGCGGGGAGCCCAGAACCAGCAGTGGGCCACCTGCAGGGTCCCCCAGGGTCCCACCTGCAGGGCCCCAGAGCTGCAAGGGGGCAGCCGAAAAGCCACACGTGGCTCCGGAGCTGCAGGTTGCAGACGCTTGGGGGGTAAACATTCACACTAGTGGAATGTGAGTGCAAAATCAATGTAAAATGCTACCACATCAGAGCTGATTGTCTTCTGTGCTGGATGCACGGCAACACTGAAGAAGGACCAATGTGGTCACAGCTAGGATCAAGTGGTAAATTGGTAGGTCAGTCGCAATTTTTTTTACAGTAATTTCCTCATAAAAAATAGAGGCCAGAGCTGGTGCATTAATCAAAAAAAGTTGAGATATGATCCAGGCCAGAGGGACCAAAAATATTTAGATGAGAGGCTAAAATTCACAACACGATTCTGTATTTGCCAGGTGAAGATGTCAGTGAAAACACCAAAAGAGAAAGTCCAGCTGACTTAACGTGTTTTGCATTTCAGTGGAACATGTCCAAGAAAAAAGCCCTTTGAACAGGTCCTCCCATATTATATTGTGATTGTGCCTAATTTGACAATGGTGAATCTGCAAAGCGGGAAATCCTTCACTTTTCTCTTTCTTCTATCAGAGGGCCATAGGTCAGCAGAAGGATGAACAAAAATATATTGTCCTTGGCAATGGTATGAGGAGGTAGAAACAAAAATTATCTGTTCCAGGATGAGAGCTAGCTCTTGTGGGATCCATCAGCAACAGCAAGATGCAGCCTGTCAGTTGGGCAAGAAGCAGACAGTGCAGCAGGGGAACAAGCTGTTGCTGGCAAGGACCGCAGCAGTCATATTTAGATACAGGGCTGCGGAGAGCCTCTGGGGAAGCAGCAGAGACTGGGCTGGAACCTCGAAGCCAGAAAAACTGAGAATCAAACAAACAAAATGCCTGAAACAAAACTTTAAGACCTAGAGACCACAAAATCCCTTTTCCAGTGTATCAAGTATTTTCAGTGTCCTTTTTCTAATACCCCTGTTCTTTTTTTTAACTAGCTTTCCTTTCCAGCTCTTTCATTCTGCCCTCCTCTGTGCTCACTCTTTGCTCTATTGTACTTCACCTCTTTTTCATTTAAAAAAAGAACAGAATGAAATTAGCTTCAGCTGGGCAAAAGCAACAAGTCAGAGGAAAAAGAAAGAATCTCTCCAAGGATCAGTGAGAAAGAGCAGATAATCCAATGAGGTATGGAAGACCAGAGAATTTTTAGAGGAAGGATGGAGAGGGTGTATCTGGAAGAAAAATTGTGTTTGGTGCTTGTGATATTTTTCAGGTTGGTTCTGGAATTTAGGTTGATTTGGTTCCCATTGCATTTTCATATCTTAGTTTCGCTTACTTGTTATTGTAACTCTCTCCAGTACTTGTGACTCTCTTTGCTGACTGAGACCAGATTTTATGAGAAGTGGGCATAAAGGAGATTAGACAATCTACTACTAGAAAGTCCCAACTCAGATCAATCAAAGACGACAGATAGAGGGGGATGTGATTATGATTATTTATTGTCCCTTAAGGAAATCTTATTGCATGAGCCACGATGGCCAACAGTTTCATTAGAAAATCAAAACTGACATAAAAAGGCAGTAATATATGAGAAAGAACGGTAGTAATACTGTCAGTGTAATGATAAAGTCTCTTTGAAATTGTGCTGTGTCTCCGAATTAGATAAAGCTATGATGAAAGACTTGTAAAGTGAGGTAGCATTAAGGAAATGTTGATGTTTCCTCTTAAAAAGTCCATTTGTGAGTATTGCTGCTTAATATATAGTCAATTTGTCTCAAATCTTCCTATTCCAAAGGCTGATGGTTATCAGTGAAATGTCACTGCATCAATAAAAGGCAAAGCCTATCATACATCCTCTCTTGTTATTTCACCTTTTAACTGTTGGAAATCTTTGGAAAACAGGCTTCGACTTAGTAGCAATCAGACAGAACTGCTGTTTTCCATACGAGAAGAGGACGAGAGCAAAATTTTTGTTCCCCAATGCCACTGGTATGTAGTCTGTCACCATCTATTGTGTTTAAGCCTAATTATGCACACCAGGCCCATCTCTTTATTTTGAAGTTGTCACTCAGAGTAGCCAAATATAGATACTGCATTGATCTTTCAATCAAGCATCTCATCAGTCTCAGTACTGATAATTGCCTTTGTTTCCTTTTGGGAGTCAAGTTAATGTTGAGTTACAGTGAAGGATGAGATGATCCACAAAGAGGCTGCTGCAGAATAGTTAAGTATGCCATTTGAATGCTTCTGCAGATTTCTCTAAGGGGGTGAACACTTTCAGTGTCCTTCAGTGCTATTTTGTTTTAAACTTATGTATAGTTGTGCCTATACCTACATAGCTATTGCACTGCCAAAGGATCAATTACAGTGATGTTCACTTGTCAAAAATTAAGAACCATTGACTGTTCTCACAAAGGTCTATCAGAAAGCGCTGCAAGAAGTCACTGAGGGAGAACTTCTCACTACTGCATTATTTGAAGAGTTACTATTAGAGCTGATGTGAAAAAAAGTTTTTGCCAAAACAAGATTTAGCAGAAAAGCAGAAAATATTTTTTGAATTTATTATTCCTGGTTTCTGTCCAGCACTAATTGATATTCATAGCAGTGATCCCCACTGGATCTAATCATTTTCATCCCCTATGTCTCTTAAGACACAATTCACAGAAATGAGATTTCTTTGCCAAAGTAAACTCATAAAGAAGGTTTTCTGGCTGGCTTATAAACAGCAGGACCCACTACCAAGCATAAAGGATTCGAGTGGTGGACTAAGGAGACTAGGCACATGAAGAAGCTATAAGATGAAATTTTCTCAGAAACTAATGACTCTTTACAAGGGTCAGAGTATTTATAGGCACATATATGTGACAGGAATTTTCTCCACATCCACTTGCATTTTCCAGCATGTTGTCTCAGGAATGCATTCTTCTTCTGAGGACACAGTCAGATAGCCCCTCTGTCCTGATAAGGATTTTCTTCTTCTTCTTCTTCTTCTTCTTCACTCTCCCAGACTTCACATTTTCTTCTCCTTAGCCTTTATACTCCCTTATAGAGAAATTCTCTAACTTTTCTTTTATTCAAAAGATCTCTGAGGACCTTTCTGACTCTCATTTGGCTATTTTTAGAGACACATCTCTCCGATTGCTGTGACAGTTGGAATCGAAGTAAGTATTCCAGACTTCGGGACCATTTGCATCTTAAAGCCAAAGTTGTACCTGGAACTGCAAGTTACATGAACTCTGTGGCTCTATAGGAAAAGTCTGTTAGGGTTCATAAGCAAATGGTACAATCTGGGGTGGGGGGTATCACAATTATATACAATTAGTTAAATTTTACATTATATTTCAAAAGACATTGGAAAACCAGTATGGAGTTTGAATAATTATACAGGAGCTCAGCTTAAGGAAAACAGAAGGCTTTAAAAAATAGACCCATGCACTTGGCTCTATTTAAACTTGGATTCCACTGTATTTTCAGCCTCATCAGTTGTGGTTGCACAAACAGATCAGTTCTTAGTGAACAAAGTTTTGAGACCATTTACTCATTATTTTTACTTTAAATTATATGGGTTCCAAATAAACACTATTCATCATGTCAGCCTTTATATCTGTTAAAAACTAAAAAAAACCCAAAACAACGAATCAGCAAAAGAATAGAATTCAGCTAAAATTAGTTCAGATAAAGTAGGAAAAGTTTGGGTTTTACACAAGGATGTATATTACAATTTTTCCCTGTCCAGTGAGAGTCCCTAAATGTGCAATCGAGGCCCCTGATTCAACCAGTCCAAGCTGTAATTGTTCTATTTATAATCTGAAGTAGAATACATTAGGCAAAGCTGAACAATCAATGACCCTTTTCTAACCATTGTTATTCCCTGCTGATGCTGGGTCTGCTACTACAGGGCTCATGTAAGCAGAACTTCACTGAGTTCGCAACCTTTTTTCAACCTTACCCACTAAATTAATATAGGCTGAACTCTGATTTTTCAATGAGAGAGACTTTCTGGAAACTTTACTTAGGATCAGAACTAATTAGGATGCGCGAAACTTATTGTGCCTAATTTCAAATGCACTCAAGGATCCTAGTTTCCAAAGTTCATCTCAAGTTCTACAGCTACTAGATCACAGTCTACTATAAAAATAGGTGGGAAAGGGTAAGGGTAACCAAAGGAAAAAGGAAACTAAGTTGAAAAAACCAGAGTGGAGAAGTGGAGATTGTAATGACATCAATGAAGGAACTGTAATGGAAAGAAAGATCTATATCTATATTTATCTCCTGCCTATGGGGAGCAGACTTGTGCAAATCTAGTTTCTGGAGACACTCTAAAATATAGCAAGACATTTCTTTAGCTCTCATACATATTTTAAAATCACCATTGATTTCCATTACAGAGAAAATGGTTCACAAACTAAAACTAGGCACTCTATCTTTCTCCTGCTGAGAACCAATTGCAAACCAGTCAATGTCTAAGTTTCTTAAACACAAGAGGGTAGGAAAATACAGACTCTCCTCCAATGCTTTAAGTAGGGTAGGGGCTGGGAGCCCTGTATACCTTTTCCCTTGCATTCTGTTCTGGTAGAGAGAATAATTCATGTTGTCTGGATCGTCTGGAGCTGCAAAATTCTGCTAGAGATTGGGGTCATAGGAATGGGCTTTTCTCAGAAGATATCCAGTTCATCCAATCAGGCTGGAAATGTCATGAAAGTGGTGTCTCTAATGACATTTTGAGAGATCTGTCTCCTGCCCTGGCAGCCTGCAACTTTATTTGACATATGAGGCACAAATCATAAAATACATATTTCTACCCCTTTCCAATGTATAATCTAATAGCTACTGAAATGTGGACAAGTTCCAGAGCGGTAGCTATGTTAGTCTAGTTCAACCAAACAAACAAGGAGTCCCGTGGCACTTTTAAAGACTAACACATTTATTTATCACATGAGCTTTCATGGGAGAAAATCCCACTTCATCAGATGCTTTGAAGAAAAGTGTCAAAGCATCAGATGAAGTGGGTTTGTCTCCCAGAAAAGCTCATGTGATAAATAAATTTGTTAGTCTTTAAAAGTGCTACAAGATCCCTTGTTTGTTTAGGTACTGACAGATTATTTTTATTGACAATGAAGAGCAGCATGTGTACCTGGGAGCAAGAGTGGCTGTCACAACCATAAAGCCATGGAGGGTGGAACACGAGGTGGCCTGTGAACTTGGCACTACTGTAGATCTTTGCATATACATGTGGGATCAACCCCATAGAGAAGGGAGTCAAGGAGGTGCAGAGCATAGGTTTCATTCCCATCCTCTGCAGCCCTCAATTAAATTCTACAATCTTGCTATGATCTCAACAAGCTGTGGTTACCATAGCAATGTTCTTATAAAAGTGATTCCTAGGTGTGGTAAACTGCTGTAGTAACAAGGCAGCTTCTTCAGGGACTATTAGCTATATCAAGAATTGACCCTTACACAACACTACATTCATTACCAGTGAGAGAGATGCGCCCCCCCACACCAAAAAAAAAAGGACTTTCTAGCCTCCAACAAGGTTTCATTCAGTTCTAATGAAAGATTTGGTTTAGAGCTTGTTCAGTCAAACACAGGTTTTCCCACCCCATATTTTTTAAGGTGTACTTACAGTAGAAAAGTATCTGGTTTTGTTTGTTTTGTTTAATGTATAGTCATTTAAATGATGTGGAAATGGTCTGTTGTACTTTTAGGATTAACTATGAGGTTTCTTTCTGTTGGATTACTGTACAGGGAGAAATCTATGAATAATGTATTCTTCAGATGCCCAGAACAAATATGGTGAATTACTCTAAATTTGCACATTCTCACCTTAAAAAATTTATGAAGAAAAACAGTGGTAAGTCTGCAAGTAATAGAAAATGATGACAGTAATGAGGAGAAGTGAAAAATCCAGAAGTATATATCTTAAGGGTCACTCTATTCTTTATGCTCCTGTTAGGTTTACAGAATATCAAGCATAATATATATTCTGAAACAGTGATATAACCAGCATAACATGTCAGAAAGATTCCAAATTTATAGTTTAATGCCCTGATCAATTCACTGCAAACTGCAACAAGATGGTCTGTCTGGGTAGAATTAGCGTCATATCGTAGACAGAATCATAGTGATCAATTACCATTTAAGCATAGCTGATTATGAATTGAGTTAAGATTTGTATGCAGTCAGTTAAGGGGTAACAGCTGTTATTCATAATATATGCTGAAGTATTGGTTTTGGGCAATTAAACATGTTGACATGATATTTTATGTAACTCCAGGTCAAACTATTTAGTGTGAACCTGTACTCAGTTAAGATAATTTGATAAAAGGACCCCAGAATTTTGAAATTATTTTTGTGTCATAATATGCTTCTAAGTAAAGTTTGTATTTTCACTAAAATGCCTTCACTGTATTGAGTTACTTATAATGTTTCTTCTTTTATGATATACTGTTCAACTTCACACCAGCAAAGGTTTGCAATATTCTGCAAAATAAAGCTTGATGTTGTCAGACATATAAGGTGCTGCCCACCTTATAACCTTATGCAGGTTTAACTTCAATGGGGCCAGGATTTCACCCCTCAGAGATGATTTAATGCCCCGTGTGTGTGAACTCACTTTTAAGATTCCTATATCCTTGCAGAGATGCTGTAGGGAGGAGATTTAATAGATAACATGATTTCTTCATTGGTCTCATAAACCCTCTTCAAAGATTTTACATCTTAAAATTTTAACTGATGAAGTGTTCAGATTGAGAGCAGCAAACAATTTTTCTTTGAAAATTTTTGAACATTTTGTTCAAGACTTTTTTTGTTGGTCTTCTAATTGCAATGATTAGCTAATTATATGAAACTAGAATACAGCTCAAAACTCAGGGAGAAAGAGATTAAACACCCCATAAAAAACTTCAAACATGGTAGTAAGAAAACGGTAAATATGTCCAAATACAAATTGCATCTCAATCAGGGATGTCAAACCTGTGGCCCATGAACCTCTTCCATCTGTCCCCGGACTGTATTCTGCAGGATCGCACTGCCCCTAAAAGAGAGAGAGTGTGGTCTTGCATACCAAGCTCTCCACAATGCTGCAAAAGCCTCCAGTCTTGAGACATCATGGAGTGCTTCATATATGAGACTGTGCTCCAGGAGACCACACTGTCTCTTTAACAGAGAGAGAAAGCTAGTGGTATCCCAGAGCCCAGTTATGCATACACAGAACTATGAAATGCTGTGAGACTGCCACAGTGTTTCAATTTATGGTATATACAGCCCACTTGAAGCACTTTTAAATCAAATCTGGCCCACCATAGCACATCATCCAGATTTATTTAACCCTATATTGTATAAAACAATTAAAATTGGTCAGTGCAACATTTCCTCATGAATATTTGTTTATACTTTAATTTTCATTCCATTTTGTATCTGCTTTTCAATAATTCTCTTACAAATGAGCTTAGTAGCAGGAAAATTTGCAAAAACAGCAAAGTTTCAATGAATGTTAATAAATACTAACAAAAGTAGAACTTACTCATAAATCTGAATATTTGTACTTGAAAACTGATTCTAAGAGAGCTTGCTTTATAAAATTAGAAACATACCATGTTGACCTGCATTTCCAGTATTTTGGGCCAAATCCTGGATGGAATAAATTACCATATATTCACTATCTGCTATAGTTCTATGTTGCTTTATTCTAGCTGAGGATATGACCCCTCATTGTTACTATTTTTTAGTTTCACGGCAATTGTATCTACATGCCCCGGTCACTACAGACAAACAGCCCCAACCCTGCTCCAAACAGCTTACAGCATGTAAACAAATACATACATAAAGAGAAAGGGAACCCCTTTCAACACACACACAGTAGGCCAAATCCACAGCTGGCATAAAATAAAATTGTAACTCCATTTAGGTCAAGGGAATGATATTAATTTACACCAGCTAAGACTCAAGCTCACTGTTTTCATTTCTGTGTGCTGAGCACTAATGTCAGCTACACACAAAGAGGAACAATACAGGATAGTCAACTTTGGTTTGAATGGGTTCTGCACATCCCTATATTTCATTTACCAGTAATATTGCTCCTCTAAGTCCCTAAAAGATTTATCTAAAAACCCAAAATTTTTCAGTAGCCTCTAAAGAAAGAAGATTGGGGAACAAATCAGAAGCCCTACTATAGGCACAAAGATTGACTCTCATCCCCCTTCCTTGATTGTGAGGCCAGTAACAAAAAAAGAAAACCGTAGCCTTGGGGTTGAAATCACCCACTCTTCATTAGCTGCTATCCCCAATGTCATCAACTTGGAGATAACCTGAAGGAGATCAAAGCGCCCCCCCCCGCCAACAAATGCTTTATTCTTTTTCCAGATTAAAGATTAAATTATTTACACTTTGGGATCTTCTAGAAGTGAAACTAGCATATAATAGTTCTGCAGTCCACTTGCTAATTGGAATCAAATGTTGTGGACACATTAGATCAGAACTCTGTGATGCAGATTGGCATCCAATGAGCTTGTGCGTAGAATTTAAGTTATTAAAGTTAACCTATAAATCCCTAAATGATTTGGGAGAAGGTTAGGTGAGAGACCACAGCTGAGATCAACGGAAACAATCACATCTCCCTTAATGTAAATGAAAAGGAGTTGCTAGCCAGGTGTCCTAAGAAACATCTCTTTGGATTTGGAACTCACTCTTTCCTAGATTCAGCAGAATTCAGTTTTGTAAATTTCCCAGGCACTCTGCAAAGCTTATCTTTTTACACACACCACCCCTTCAAAGATGTGGAGGAGAGAATGGGATCGGCTGTATGAAATTATGGGGAAGTCTTTGATTTGTGCTTTCTAATGGATGAACTAGGTGCCAAGAGCAGTGGATAGGCATGTTTGGATGCATTTAGAAATCAGAAGATTAAATGAACAAACATATCATTTAAAAAGGTGAAGAGAATCAACCACATTACAAAGCAGCTGTTTTTTCCAAAGTTAATGCGATCAATACATTTCACATGACCCTGTTGGCACTGAAAATCAATCCCTACTGATGTTTTAGCTGTTTGCAGAATGAACCCAAACACTTTCTGGACTTCCATGCAACATTAACAGCCTCTGAATTACAGTATTACATAGTAACTGACTGATCAATATGACAGTTTGTTCAGCCATTACGTTGTTTAAGTTACACTGTTCTCCTGCAATGTCCACATTTGTCAATTGATTCAAAACACTTTAAAAGTACCAGTTTGATATTTTGTGTGTTTATCTTTGGTTTAGTACACACAATAGGGATAGGATAATGCTTATTAGTCTAAAGTGGAAGCAGGTATTTGATCAAAACACAAAAAGCTTTGGGCTTTTGCACTATGATAGATTTTACTGTCTGACATCATGACAAACTGCCAGAGAACAGATGATACACTAAAATAAAAATCATTTTTTGGCTCAGATGCCCACAATCCATCAGATTAAAACAGCAAACCGTCACTGTGCTGTTCCTGAAGTCGTTATGACTGCAGCTTGCCAATGATTCCAAAAATACATTTGTTTATGCTGTTTTTGGCCACTTCCTGAGTATTGTGTTTCAAGTTCTAGTGCTGGTGGCCTCAGGGAATGGTGAATGACTAGAATTTGACCATGGCAGCTTATCCACTTAGGGGGAGGCACTTTGTCCAAATCACAAATAATTTACAAAACAGAAGCATCTGCTGCAGTCATAAATGAGTTGTTATCTAGCTTCGATATTGGAAACAGCTCTACTTTTCTGCTTTTAGCCAACAAATTTAGAGCTGAGTACTTTACATATACAACACACAAAATGGGGTCAGGGAAAGTAATTAAGATGAGTAATGTCAGAATCATGACATTTAGAATTTAAATCAAACCTGAGATTCAGCCAAATTTCATGTATAACTTCAATGTGGATATTTTCCATGTAACATTGTCTCAATTATTAATAAGGATTTTTTTTTCTGTTTCCTTCCCTCAAATACTTGAGCAAAATGTACAGAAATAATGTATGGATGAGGTCGGTTCAGACCCATGATTCAGAGGTGCCCACATCTTACGATTAGTTTGGCTCCCCTCTTACTTTCCAATCTCAAATCCTTTTTGTTCTTCCTCTAGACCTGTGAAATCTGGCAGCACGAAGGCCAAGATTATTTGTTTCAGCTAAACCTTTTTTTAAGACAGGAAAGGCTTAGAACTGTCCTTAATCCTAACATCCCATATACATACAGATAATAAAAAAAACGAGTGCCTGTTTGAGCTAGGAATAGTATTTAGAAGCTCCTATTCTGAAGCTCTGACCCTTGGACCAAACCTGCTTCTAAGCACAGGAATATATAAAGATGAAACAGAGTATACTAATGATGAGCCCACTGCACATTGAGTCATTGGGGGGAGCATGCTACTGGGCCTGTCAACGGAAGAGAGGTACCTCTTAAGGAGTTAGAGAGGCTTGGAGGGACTTTTACAGCTTCTGCAGAGTAGGTCAGTGTAGGGATGCTGATCTATCCCTCCCTTCCAGGTCATCAAAAGAGAGAAGGCGCTATATGGATTCAGACCAGGCAGGAAAAGTTTTCTTTTACCCAAACCAAGCATATGCTTACACCCCTGGACCAAACCTGTACATGAGCACAGAAATACACCAAGGCTAGAAAGGATATTTTGCTAACTAATTTTTTCATGAGTCTTTTGGGTTATCTCCCAACCATGCTACCCATAAACAAAACATCTAGTAAAAATGTAGATAAGTCACGTTCACATTTGAAGTAATAATGTTTATGTAGATTCCCAATATATGTTTTTCTTTGTTTCCATATTTATTCACAATGAGCATATCTAATCTCTCTGATATCAGTTTCCCTTTCATGGTGATTTTGACATGCAGCTTCTTTAAAGCTATTTGCTTAAAGAAAAAAAAAATAGATTGCCGGGAAGCCAATACAGCAGTGCACAGGCAATCTAGGAAGTTTTTGGAGAGTGTTGAGGACAACTTCCTGGTACAAATGCTGGAGCAACCAACTAGAGGCCTTGCACCTCTTGACCTGCTGCTCACAAACAGACAAGAATTGACTGGGGACATAGAAGTTAATGGCAACCTGGGCAGCAGTGACCATGAGATGATAGAGTTCAAGATTCTGATTAATGGAAAAAAGGAAAGAAGCAAGACGCAGACCCTGGACTTCAGAAAAGCAGATTTTGGCTCCCTCAGGGAGCTGATGGGCAGTATCCCTTGGGAGGCTGATCTGAAGGGGAAAGGTGTCCAAGACAGCTGGCTGCATTTTAAAGAAACCCTGCTAAGGGCACAGGAAGATACCATTCCAATGAGCAGAAAGCACAGCAAATGTGGACAGCACCCAGTGTGGCTTAACAGAGAACTCTGCACTGAGCTAAAGCATAAAAAGAAAGCTTACAGGAAGTGGAAGCTTGGACAGATGACTAAGGAGGCGTATAAAGATATTGCTCAGGACTGCAGGGATAAACTCAGAAAGGCCAAAGGACAATTGGAGTTGCAGATAGCAAGGGATGTGAAGGATAACAGGAAGGGGTTCTACAAGTATGTCAATAACAAGAAGAGGATCAGGGCTGGTGTAGGTCCCTTACTGAACAGTGCAAGTGTCCTCATGATGGAGGATGAGGAAAAGGCTGAAGTGCTCAATGCTTTTTTTACTTCAATTTTCACAGGGAGGGCCAGCCCCCAGCACACTACACTGTGTATGGCAGATTGGAGAGAAGAAGAGAGGCCCTTAGTGATGGAAGGTCAGGTTAGGGACTACCTAAAGAAGCTGGATGTGCACAAGTCCATGGGGCCGGACGACCTGCATCCGAGGGTGCTGAGGGAGTTGGCCAATGAGGTAGTACCACCGCTGGCCATTATCTCTGAAAACTCATGGCGAACGGGGGAGGTGCCAGAGGACTGGAAAAAAGCAAATATAGTACCTATCTTCAAGAAAGGCAAAAAGGAGGATCCAGGGAATTACAGACCTGTCAGCCTCACCTCAATCCTTGGAAAAATCATGGAGCAGATTTTCAAAGAATGCATCCTGAAACACTTGGAGGAAAATAGAGTGATCAGGAACAGTCATCATGGATTCACCAAGGGTAAATTGTGCCTGACCAACCTCATCACCTTCTATGATGAGATAACTGGATTTGTGGATGCAGGAAGAGCTGTTGATGTGATATACCTCGACTTTAGAAAGGCTTTTGATACAGTTTCCCACAGCATTCTCGTCAGCAAGTTAAGGAAGTATAGGTTGGATGTGTGGACTGTAAGGTGAATAGAGAACTGGCTGGATCAACAGTTTCAGCATGTAGGAATCAATGGCTCCATGTCTAGTCGGCAACCAGTAACAAGTGGTGTACCCCAGGGGTCGGTCCTGGGGCCAGTTCTGTTCAATATTTTCATTAATGATGTGGACAATGGGATTGATTGCACACTCAGTAAGTTTGCAGATGACACCAAGCTGGAGGGAACGGTAGACATGCTGGAGGGCAGGGAGAAGATTCAGGAAGACCTTGACAAATTGGAGCAGTGGGCCAATAGAAATCACATGAGGTTCAACAAGGACAAGTGCAAAGTCCTGCACTTGGGACAGAAAAACCCCACACACTGCTACAGACTGGGGAGCGATCAGCTAAGTAGCAGCACCGTAGAAAAGGACCTGGGGGTAATGGTGGATGGGAAGCTGGATGTGAGTCAGCAGTGTGCTCTTGCTGTCAAAAAGGCCAATGACATACTGGGCTGCAGCAGAAGCAGCATTGCCAGCAGATCAAGGGATATGATCATTCCCCTCTGTTCAGCACTGGTGAGGCCACATCTGGAATACTGTGTCCAGTTTTGGGCTCCCCACTACAAATAGAATGTGGACAAATTAGAAAGAGTCCAGTGGAGGGCAACAAAAATGATCAAGGGGCTGGAGCACAAGCCCTCTGAAGAAAGACTGAAGGAACTAGGCTTATTTAACCTGCAGAAGAGAAGACTGAGGGGGGATTTGATAGCAACCTTCAACTACCTGAAGGGATGCTCCAAGGAGGATGGAGCTCAGCTGTTCTCAGTAATAACAGAGGATAGAACAAGGAGCAATGGTTTCAAGTTTCAGTTGGGGAGGTCGAGGCTGGACATTAGGAAAAACTTCCTTACTAGGAGGGTGGTAAAGCATTGGAATAAGCTACCTAGGGAGGTGATGGAATCTCCATCTTTGGAGATGTTTAAGGGCCAGCTGGATAAAAACTCTAGCTGGGTAATTTAGTGGGAGTGGTCCTGCTTTTTTTGGTGGGGGTTGGACTAGATGACCTCATGAGGTCCCTTCCAACTGTATGGTTCTGTGATTCTATGAACAATGGTATTTGGGGACCAATGCATTATTAGTTGATTTGTTACTCAAATCTCATTTTACCTGCTCATTCTGTGCCAAAGAATTAAAAGGATAGTTGAATCTTGGTTCCTTACTAGGTTATTACACTATATAGGGATTGGATAATACCCTTTTAAACAGCTTGGGGCCATTCTACTGGGCCTCCCCATTTCTTTTTGCAGAAGGTATCAGAACCCTGCCTGAGAACCCCAGCAGGGAACATTGTATATTTGTACCGGGTATGTTTGTACATGGTTATTAAATGTGTTTATCTGGAATCCAACTGTGTCAGTGTGGATTTCTTCAGATTATTAATGTTGTGTATAAAAGGAAAGACAACAATTTGATGTAAGCAATTTTATAATATCAGCTGTTTAAGAAAAGCAAAACAAAACCAAGCACACTTATTTCTGCAACTCCAGGCCACCGTCCTGGTGCATTTTCATTGCTTCTAGTTCCTAAGGCTGTTTATTTCTAATAGGACCATCACGGTAACATAATGGTGCATACTAAAAATAGACACATTTTAGCTGACCCATACTTGATTCTACCATCTTCACTCACTAGTGAAATAAGCAGCCTCACTAGGCATCAAACACAAATTAACCATAACAAATACATTCTCATTCATAGTATTACTAGGTTTATTACAAGAGCTTTGAAACACCTCAGCTGAGTTTGGAATCCATGGTACTACATGTTATACAAATACACAATGAGATAACCCCTGCCCCAAATAATCTGAATAGTTCAAAGGACAAAGGGTGGGAGACACAGCACAATGGCACAGATTGTTGATGTTTGTTAGACCAGGTCACACACCAGGCAAATGGCAAAAATGAAATAGAATTCAGGTATCTTGTCACCCAGTTCTCTGCCCTACTGGACCATGTGGTCTGTTGCATTCCAGCCAAAAAAATCGATTTGAATATTGGCAGAGTGCAAAAAAAAAAAAAAAAGCAAACTCCAGCACTGATTGTCTTCCTCCAAGAATGTTCAACTATCCAGTTATTGTCATTACACTGTGGACGGTCAGCAAAAACTTTTTATTATTATTGATTTTTACAGCCGCAATGTCTACTACTTGTACATCTTCTCATATTTAAGTACTTATTTGTAGCTCTACACATTTAAATGGGCAGGGGGAGGAATAATACCCCGTAAAATCGCAAAAGAAATAAACAAACAAGTGGTATTATGACCTCAATATACAAGTATCTTGAGCAAAAGTAAAAGACGCATAGAGTTGTGTGGAAAGAAAGTACAGACATAGATTTGGAGTCTTTTAAAGGTTCACAAGTCTGCATCATGTTAATCACCCAATTATGCCCATGTGGAGTATTTCTATGGATGTAAAGCCTAAAGATTAACTCGTCTGATGATTTTTGAAGTGTTGGTGAGCTAGTTCTGTACTGGTGAAATTATTTCATATTATGGAGTTCATAAAGACTTGTCTGGCAGACTAACCTAGCTCAGCTTTACTCTTGTAGGTGTTCCTACTGAGTTCACTGAGTAAAGAAAAAGGAATTTGCCCTTTATATGTTTAGAAATTATGCAAAGAAACAACTATAAATAAAGGGTTTTTTTTGTTTGATATATTCATTTGTGGGAATGCTGGCAGCTTTATTTCTACCACCTCCCAATTAAAAACAAAGACACCTGAAGACTAAGAAAGGATACAATTTATAAAATAATTATAGAGTGACTGTTTGACCTTAAATGCTGTTTACTAACATGCCCTGACACGATTACACAGTACAGCAAGTACCTTACATTGTTACTGCTAGCAGGAATTAGAGATACTTGCTATTCTCAGTTCATTTCTGGATGAACTGAAGCCTGCATCAAAGAGGGAAACTAAAACCAATATGGTACTAGAATCAAAGAAACAAATAATCTCCTACATCAGGAGGACCTTGTAAGCTACTCAATAGTAGGGACCATTAATTACTTTTAAAATTCTTTTGCCTTTGCTTAATAATTTTCATTCGCAAAATGTTCAGCATCATAGGATTGTCCTTAACTAGCACATTCTACTTTCTTATGGAAAAGTGCAGCTCCCTTTGACTTCAGTGTAAGGAGCTGTGCTTGTGGAACTGAAAGCAGAACCTGGCCCAAAATAGGTTAAGAAAGGTCAAATTCACAAAGCTATTTATATGACTAACAATACACATAAGCACTGAACGAGATTTACAGAAGTGCCAAAATAGATTGGTGGATGTTAATCACCAACCTGCTTAGGCACCTAACGGTAATTTTCAAAATAAACAGCACATTAGCACACACACACATGCACAAACGACTATGTGATTGTCAATTTGTGTTCATAACAAGGATATTATAGATCTTTTTCTGACACATCAGCAATGTTTTGGGGTATCAGGACTATTGTGGACGGGAAAAGAGGCAAAAAAAGTGGGACCATAAAGATTCTTACAATTACAGTGAATAATGCAAATGAAGAGGAAACTATTCATCTAAACTGCATCATTTATACAGTAAGAAAAGCATATGTGCTGCAACATTCCATATATACTGTTTCCTTTGTTGCTGGAACAGTACTAAAGAAAACTGTCAAATATAAAATATAAAAATCATTACTGGGTTTTCATCCAAGACTCTGAGGGGGACACTTCCAAAAGACACAAATAGTAATCAGGTGCCCAACTCTCAGTTATTCTCTGAATTATCCATGGGGAAAATTTTAATGGTGGGTTTTATTCTTTATAGATTTAAGTCTGAAGAAAAAAAATTGTGGCTGCCCCTGGGTGTGTATGATGGGACCCATTTCTTATTTAGCACTGGAGCTGGGCAAATTATTTGTAGCAAAATATTTATTCATTGAAGTTAGCCCTCTTTTTCTGTTTCTGAATCAACTGCAAAAACTTCAATATATATGTATGTTCCTTATTTGAAGTTATTTGATGAATATTTAATACAAGCAAATTTCGCTTTACCTCCCCCCTGCATGACTGTCCCTGAGTCCTCTAAGTCAGATGTTCCTTGACTAGTGAAAAGGATATATAGGTTAGAGAAAGATTTGAGTAAGTCACCCATTTTGTGGTCATTTACAGAAGTTCTGCTCAGAGCACTGTCCAGCACAAGTTATGAAATGTCACTTACTTAATGTCCCCACCCAACGTATCTTTAATTCAGGATCTGAATCATGTGTAATTGCCAGTTCTTGAAATTAAATCCAGTGCTTGGTTACTGAAAAGCTCAGCGTTACTGGAATGGAGAAACATGGTTCCTTTAGAACTACTGTTGTGCCCTTCCCTTTATCTTGTTTCCTGGACCAAATTCAGGTCACAAATGCACTGCTTTTTCTCTGGAGTGGGTTCACTAATTTCTGGAGTATCTAAAAACAGAATTTGGTCCTATATGTCTTAGCTGAAAATCACCAGCTGTCTTTAAGCTCTACTGCTAGTAACATATGCTGTTTTAATTTATGATAATTACCCCAATGGTTCATTTAAAAAAATAGTGTTCTGGTCCAGGACTTCAATTTATTGGTAGAAAAGAGTTATTGATATATTTATTCCCTGTTCCAGACTTTGGCCCAGGCTAAATTTGCTCAGTGCTGCTCTAGCAGTACAAATAAGACACAAAGGAGGCTTAAACAGCTGCAAGGGCAAGAACGATCTGTCAATGAATGGTGAGAAGCTACCACAATCAACCCTACGTAACTTCCTTCACAGCCCTTAGTGTAAAGGGCTTCAATCAAAGGAAGTGGGGCTTTCTAGCATTGCTCATCGGCCACCCCCACTTCTTGGAGGTTGCTCTCATTTATGCTATGTATGAATTAGCTTCAGCAGCAGTGACCTATGGGGAATATACATGCAATGTAAGCCACTTTTGCCGTAATCATACCTCAAGGTCTGCGTCAAGCACAGTGCTGCTGGATCCAGATTTAGTCCTAAAACTTATCTGACCATCATATTTTTCATAAAATGTACTGAGTTCATCTGTCACAAACTGCAGAAGTCACTTCATTATATTTCATTAGGTTGTAATGACCCTTTGTTTTAGCAATCATGGATTATGTGAAACTGTCTCAAGGTGACTTCCTTCTGTACTGAAAAGGAGGAAAACAAAGCATTTGAATAAAAGCATAAAAGGCTTTGCCTATCAACCTGCTACAGGCTGTTCTATTCAGCCAGTCCATTCTTCTGCTGGTGACGACTTGAATTAAAAACATGTTCATCTGTTTTTTGAGAACATTTTGTCAACTTAGATTAAGACTCTATTTTGTCATCCTTAGCAGGGCTGGTGAGTAGAATACTGTGTGCGGCTGAAGAGGTGAAATAGGATTGGAATCTATAAGACTTTATTATGAGCCAAAAATCGAATTTAGCCCAGCCGTCCTTTCATTGTGTAAATGGAATTTGAATGCTTCCTGCATACAGATTTTGACTTTGCAAAAGAACAGCCTTGCAGTTAATTTACTGCATAGTGATATAGCCATAAGGAGGAAGTATTTATTATCAGCTTACAATGACATTTAATCATTCCTATAAAAGCATTACTACCCAAACTAAACAAAATTATGTGGGGGTTGGGGGGCATGCATGTGTGCGCGTGCGCACACACACACACACACACACACACACACACACAGTGAGCAGGCTAACAGAATAATTTTCTAGGTAGCAAGCTGTGTATTTCACAGTCATGCTATTTGTAAAAGGAATTTATGCCTCACTATGACACATTCTACATCTTCATTTAGATTCAGTTATATATAAAATTATTCTTTTGTAACAGGTCGTGGCCTTAAGATTAAGACACAAACTAACAAATCCAGGGAATGTTTGTGTTTGTTTATTGGTTTGTTTTAAATATGTTAGCTCCATTAGGAGGAGCTCTTGCAATATTTGGTCTAGATTTAGCTCTGATTTAGCTAGTTATGCTCAAACTAATCATTTACCCATTGAAAAGGAACCCAGCTTTTAAACCCTGAGTTAATGCATTTCAGAGGTACAACTTCTACCATGATGCTGTCAGCACATTGCCACCTGATAATGGCCATGCCAGCAAACAACTACAATACCATATTATTAATATTGCTGTTAATAATTTTACACATTTATATACACTAACTCATTGTAACACCATGACAGCCTGATAGTAGCTGTCTTTTTTCATGCACTAGAATGGATGCATGCCATAGACACAGCAGGAAGCACAAATATTGATAGAGTCAAGTATGAGTCACAACTCTGTACTATGACCAACCATGATCATAATATGTCTGCATGAAAAGGTAGCAAAGCTAGCATGTTTTGAAGTCACATCATCTGGCATCCTAATATGCCTGTTAACCCTGGTCTATGCCATGGGATTTTAAGAGCAACACAGTGCTACCCCAAACAAGTCAAAGAGAAGTAGCCAGTCACTAGTAACAATACAGAGAATTTTGCTAACAAGCATGTAGCTGGTACTGTACACTGAAAGCAGACAAACACAGGAAATCATTCCTTGTCATTCCTCAATCACATGATCCATCAAAAATGCAGCAACGTTTGCTACTGTTCATCATGTCAACATGTGAAGAACAGGCATCTTTGATGAGAACAACCATGTAAAAATGACTCCTGCTACCCAGGTATATGTTCAGGTGCTTGCATGTCAGGAAGGGAAAAGAATTTAGCTTTTTAAACATCCACAGTGTTTATGTGACCTGAAAAACCTGGCTCCACTCTTGGTGTTACTAACTGACCATAATTCAGGCAAATTCCTCATATTAGAATGAAGAAAGAATGAGGAAGGGAATTTAGCCTAGCAAAATGTTTCAGTGTGCTGTATATTTTTATTTTTAAGGTGAAGACTAAATTTCCATGGCAACCATGTAACTTGAAGAAAGGTTAACTACCAGCATCTGTCCTATTTGCATTAAGTTCTATTAGCAAAGAAGCATACAACTTCACAGCAGCACCACTAAATTATCTTGGCTGTTCAGTGATGTTAATCTTCACATTTGTAATAAGTCAACCATCCTAAATCTCAATTTGTTCTCAAAATATGCTTTTTCTATTTGAATGGCAGTAAGGCATTAAGAATTCATCCTGGAACAAGCATAAGCAGTGGGTAAATTAGCATTAAACTAATTTCTGGTACAGTAAGTTTTGTTTGGATTTTTAGTCTGAGAGCATTATTAGTTTTAATAACATCACATTATCTACAGTGAGTCAGAAAAGCAAGAAAAGTGGTAGCATGTGTAAAGAATGTGACAGAAAATAATACTGAATATATTATAATATCATTTATTTATTTATTTGGCTTTTTAATAAGTAAGAGTGGCTATCAAGTATTTTTGGCTTCTGGGAAGATCTTTTAGAAGCAACTAGACAAACAGATCTAGTGACTCTTCCAGATCAGATCAAATAACTTAACAGCAACATAAAAATGAATGATACCTTGTATTTAGGATGCTATATTCAGTTCTAGATAACTATATATCTATATAAAGATATCCCTTAGCGATATACAAATGAAGGTACAGTTTAGAGCAGGTAAATAAAGTAGTCCTATTTTCCCACCAGATATGAGGATAATAACTGAAATTGAAAGGCTGATGTCAAATTGCCTAGTCCTTATGCATCTAGAAAATGAAATGCTGATTCCCGGACACTGCACAGGTCATTAAAGTTTGTATTTTCTAGAAAAGTTATTAAAATAGGTAATTCTTTTTGTAAACATTTTTTGGACAAACTCAGTTCTTTTTTGTCATCCCATTCTAATTTTGACATAGAATTTGTCATTAATCAAGTGCATTCTTTATGGTACTTGTAGCACTCTCAATGACCAATTCTCTCTTTATGGTACTTTTTTCTCTTCAAAGCAAAACAACATTTAGCCTACTGTTCATTTGGAGATGTATCTAAATTGGGTTCAGCACACAGTATACCTGTTCAATCCCATCTAAACATTTGATGGAATGTTATTTCAGATGGTACTAAAGTTTCTAAAGATGCCCAGCTCTAACTGTTATGTGGCTGAATCAGCATTTATGATTAAAAACAAACACAATTTGAGAAAAAATTTCAGGTTCTGGAAATTATTTCTGTCATATACATCTATCCATTAAAACTTTTTGTTTCTTTTGTTATGACACCTGTTTCAAGTCTGCCAAAACCTTTTTCTCAGCACTGAAATTTTTTAATTGCAGTCTCAGAAGCTAGATTCTCTTCAATAAGTGCTATAGCTCATAATCTTACTACTGAAACATTTGTTCCATGTTAATATAGTTAAATAAGAAAATGATGAATAAATTAATAAAAATGTCAGTGGAACATAATAATAGAGTTTAAGAGACCATAGTATTTTTGCATTGTATTAAGTGATAATAGATGCACTGCCTAAATTATACTTTCAGCCATCCAATCACCTCCAGACACTATGTCTTTCTGTGATTATAAAGGTATATTTTGAGCAAACGAATATTAATTAATAATGACTGTGCAGATATAAAATAACATCAGAACACTTCCTGTAACTGTCTTTGCTTTTACCTTTTCTGAAATGCTCACCTACCCTATCATTTACTCTCACCTTGATTATAAGACTTCCATATGCTATGGTCACCCCAATTTCCAGCTCTCCTCACTTTCTTTAGGTTAGAATTCAACTCAAGACTTTAAACCATCTAGCTAGGGTTTGAATTGAAAGCTCTGGTTTCAGTCAACCTCTGAAGAACTTTGGACATCAGGCAAATATTTTTTCATATTTTTAAATGGTTTTTCATTATATATATATTTTTCTCTTCTTCATAATCTAAAGAGTTTAAACTGAAAAAATCTCTAAAATAAACTTTGTGATATTTAAAGAGCTGATCTAAATACTCATAATGAAGATATTTATATGTAATACGTCATCTTTAATCTGATCTGTAGATATGGCAATGCTGTGGACTGGGAAGCTTAGGAAGCATCTCAAAAAATTATTTACTAACCAACTAACCAAATAATGGGTCATGATTCCATCCTAAAGTTGAATTTATTTCTATTAGTTGGTTTATAGCAAATCTTTAATGGTACTTTAATGTAGATTTTTGTGGCTTAATGTCCATAAATAACAATATTGTTAATTACATGCTGATATCCCACTGGTTTTAAAGACTTCAAATGCAGTGGTTATACATAATAAATTATTCATGTAATCCAATTTAATGTGTTCATCATTTCTTGCATGACAAGCTATGAAGAATGTGAATTGCCTACGTGATATTTTTTTCTCTGACTTGGTACTATTCCTTTTGAGTATCCAAGGTAATTTTAGCCCTGATAATATTTTTCAATGCCACCATTTTCATTAATTAAATTAATGTTTTACAAAGACCATTCTAATGAGAGATTGTATCTCGTGAGAGTAGTTAAAAGAATAGCCAAGTCATTTCCGTAATCAGGACTATTCTCTAATTAGACATACTGTGCAGCATAGTATAATGTCGTTGTCAAACACTAAGTATGTGGAACTAAGAATGTCCAGTAACTGGGGCATTGAAACAATTTTATTTACTACTTTGATTTATTAAATGTCTAATTAATACTCTCAGCTCAAACTGGACAGAAGACATGTTCTTAGGCACAAACAAGAACTTTTGCTAGAAGATGATGCATGCCGGTCAGCAGAAAAAGCCAAATTCTATTAAAGCAGTTTAGTACACCTGCCTCCCCCTGACCGAATCCAGATTTGCATATTTTTAATGTTGGATGTGTGCTTCAGAAGTTCACAGGTCCCATGGTCTGAAAAGTTTTGGAGTGTGCTTTTTAAAGACTTCCATGGGTCATACCAGGAAGTTAAAAATAAATAGAATAGGTGACTGTTTAAGCTGTTCTCCCATAAGCCTACAGAGAAAGAATGATAGATAGAAATAGTTGAGGCATAGCTTATGAGTAAGACTTAAGGAAGTCACCCTGATATTGTTCCATAGTGCTTTTGCTGCCATAGAGTACTGTGTGGAATTCATTCCCCCCTATTCATTACACTGCATCAATGACCTTTAAAAATTTCAAACCAGGATAAATTATATTTGGACTTCTAACTTGAGTAAGCCAGGAAAACCCACATATGTGGCTCAGAACCTGGCAAACTAATGGAGCTGGAGTATTAAAAATCTTCCTTGTCTACCAGGAAAACAGCGTCTCTCTTACTCAGCGTATTTATGTTGAATTCTTTCTTCTTGGCAGGAAAAGCTTTGCAAGACATGAGCATTCAAAGCTTCAGGACTGTAGCCACATAATAAAATAAGAGAACTCCAGCTAGAAAATACAGAAATCCCAGGGATTTGGCAACTCAAGAATGGCACCACTTACTGTGTGCTTCACAACAAGTAGTCTTGGGTTCAAATTAGGTTTCATTGTAGTCTCTGGGTAAAATCACCTAAATGACCTGCAACTCGAAGAGATTTAGACTCTTAAATGTCTGTTACTTTTAAAAAAAATTGTATTTGTTGCCTCTTCTAGCATTTAGACACAGTTCGCAAGTGTTTTGTCCCCATTCATAGGATGCAGCTAAAGTTGTTCCTTGGTACTCTATTTAAAATCAAAACCTTCTCAGCAAAGGCAGGTTCTTTATGGGGAATGGATACTCTAATGACCTCAGTTCTTTCCATCTAATTCTCAATATCAGAGTACTGCATGTCACTATGGAGTTAGTCAACACACTCAACTCAATACGCATCATCACAGGAACTTTCCGACCGACTCACCTTCCATGACTTCCTGTTCTGAACCACATTGCTGTCCCTTACATCAGGAGGGAGACTGAGGCTGGCAAGCTGCTTGAGAAGGTATATGCCAGCCCAAACTTGCCACTGTTCAACTATCTTTTTAGCCCACCAGCTACATCTCTTTCATAACACCCACTGTGATCAAGGATGCCATGCTAGGACATGACAGTAGAGTCTCTGCCCAGTGAGAATGGGTTCTATATGAGGTCCACATCTCTGGAATGTTATTTTGGAGTCTTAATATGCTTTCTCCTCCTTTGTGGGACCACACAGAGTTTTGGATAAGTGACCCTCACCTAACTGCTAACTGGTTTATATGTATGCTATTGCTAAATGAAATGTTGGGTCTGCTTAAAGCATGTGACCATTTCACTAGTACAAGTAGGATTACCACAGCTTCTCTGTTAATTTATGTAGGAATGGACACTTTCTGGGAGCAGAAGGACTTGAGTTCTATCCTTGATGTCCCCCATGAAGGTTATGTGGTCACGGAGTTGTTATAGCTGGACAGCGCAATTAATGGAAGAACCAGGGTGTACTCTACCCATAAGTCAATGAGGCCCTCACTCGGGAAGCCACTGGCTTAGGGACACCACAGTGCTGTACTGGGGCCAGGGCAGGCCAGCCCAGAAGCAGATCCTATGCTCCCGCCCCTCCTCGAGCCAGCCACTCTGCCCCCGGGCGGGGAGCGGGCCAGCCTCTGGGTCGGACTCCACTCTCTCACCCCGCCTCTGGGCCGGCCCTCCCTGACCCTGGGCCGGGTTCCAGCTTCCCCTATGGGGGGGAGGGGGGCATGCAAAAGCCGACATGAGGTGCCACAGACCCTTGAGCCAGCCCTGGGAAGAGCCGTTCTTACAATGCACGCACAAAAAATAAGCAAATATGTGTAAAGCATATAGGCATCTTGATTTTAATATTTCAGCTCTTTTAGGATCTTATAAAATGTTGCTGCTTTTGTGTTTCAAAAAAAAAAAAGTACTTTTTAGTGAAGTAAATTCTCCCTCTTCTACACTGACGCTCTATAGTATTGCACATGCCCTCTAACAAAATGCTAAATTTATTTCTGCACTGCAAGTTATTTCTTCCTTTTCAAAGACTATTAAAGTTATGAGAAAAAGGATATTATGGATTTTTCAAGAATTAGCTAAGCACAGTTTAGTCAGGGAGTTGAATCTAAAATAGTTATTAAAAATAGGCCACTTTAATTATGTGAATGCATAAAAGCCTAAAATTTAGTTAATGAAATCTTCCTAAAGCTGTTTATAATTAGAATACTCTCATTCCAAAACTTTACAAAATACTACTCTAATAGATACAGTAATAAAATTAGTTGAGTCTGTTCCTCCAAATATGCATTACAAAGAGCACATAGAAACTGTTTTGGGCATGTATTTCCTTTATCATTCATTGCCTCCATCTAGACCTTAATTTTCTAAACCTGTTTTAGCATGCAATTGTATCATGATTTAACCCTTCTATTATTAGCATGGGAAGGCTAGCATTAATGACATTGAACACTTTATATAGCACTTTTCATGGAAGGATCTTAATGGGTTTTACAATTTACTCAGCCTCATGCCATTATTCTGGCCTCTTTATGGATAACTAGATTGCAGCATGCAGTAGTTAAATGATTTTTAAAACCAGCCAGTGAGTGAGTCAGTGACAGAACCTAGGAATTCTGACTCCAGCCCGTGCACCACAACTGAAAATTACCCTTTCAGGAAAAATGCTTTTCCAATAAAACTTAACACATCTCACATTTGAAATCATTTATATTAAAAGTGTTACTGCAAAAAAAAAAAAACGTTGCAAAGAATTAAAACAATTCAAGACTTCTTAGGGAGATGCATACGCTCAATTAAGTTACACTGGAAAGTGCACACACAAATGAAAAGGGGAGTAGAAAAGTTATTGATCTCAAAGGAAGGGGTTTTAGTTTTCTTCAAATCAAATCATAGGGCTGGAAGGGACCTCATGAGATCATTGAGTCCAACCCCCTGGGAATTGAACCCAGGACTTTCTGTACATTAAGCAGAGGTGCTAGCCACTACACTATTATCTGTATGGCTTTATATCTAGAGCAACAGCCAAATTATTGAGTGACTGATGTTCATATGTTTAGATAGTTTCAGGCTAGCCAGTTATAAGAGCAATATGACAGCTTGTATTAAGATGCTATATGATATAAATTCCTTAATCAATGGCTGATCTATTTTTTGTAATTAACTTTTTATTGATTCTTCCAAACTAACTAAATCAGTAGATTTATTAGATGCATAAAGAAGTGGGCAAAGGAAGATGAAACTATAAACAAAGATCTATCTCAGATCATGAACAAATTTTACAAAAGCTGAGGTATTCAAAGCTGCCTAAGGAAAATTTGTGCAAAATTCTTATTTTAAGGAGAACTGCATTTCTAAATCTTCCATGCGATCTTGAAAATCTTAGGTAATATGATTTATGCATATATTTTTGATTAACGCTTCTTTCAGAGGAAAGTGTTTTGATCAGCTCAATTCACAAAATACTGATTTTGCACATTATCTTTCCAAAGTTGAGGGTAGTTTCCTGGTTGTATGGTCTGTTTAGTTAAGCTGAGGTTGAGAGAGTAGTCTTCTCTCACTGACCTTGGAGACCTCAGTGTAAGGAGATGATTATTTCCAAGGAATTAAAAAGGGAAATATTACAGGCTCTGATTCAGGGCAGGGTGGGGGGATCCTTCACTGCTTTGTTGAATAAAGATAGACAAACAGGCTTATGTGCTTTTGCTGAATCAAGGCCTTTATTTTTTGAAAACAAAAAGGCAGATCAATTTGAAAAGTATAAAGTACTGCTTATTCTTATTGGTCAGAAACCAATCCTTAAAAAAAAGAAAAGAAAAAGAAATCAAACAACCCCCCCCCCCCCCAAACCTCCTTTATCCAGTTCATTGGTACTTCTCTAAACAAGTGTCCTAGTCAGCTGACACATTATACATAAAAAAACATATTTGTGAGGGTGGGCTTCAGTGGCCCCATTTCCCCTTTTGTTTCTCATTACTATAATTGCGCCTGCTTCCCACATGGCCTACTTTATTTATCTGAAACATCTGCAGTGTTTCATCCATAGGAGAGGGCTAGATTATCTGCTACTCCTCTAACATGACCACATTATTTTACTAAAACTTCCAATCCTGTGCACATCTGCACAGGTCGCACTGAGTAATTCCTTGGCTTTACAATAAAGACTGTGGTGTGTATAGATATAACAGCAGGGAAGCAGGCTAGAAAATACAAGACCCAGCCACTGTATTGCTCTGAGACTCTGATTTGTTCCTTTTAACCATATAGCTGCATGTAAAGCACACATCCCAATTACAGAAGTAGTGATTTATCTGTGATTATTACATTATAACAGTGGGCAGTGATCCTGGTGTGACATGCTGTAAGCAGTCTACATAAATGACCATTTGCCTTGCACTGAAAGTACAAACTAGTGATGTAGCCTATCATCTCTGAGAAGAGCACAGCAGCAAGGTATCAAGACCAGTGATTGTTATTAAAGGTTCAGATCCTGGATACATACGATATATTCTAGTGCCATGGCTAACCTCCTTTTCACATTTATTCCTACCACAAACCAAATTTTTCTTTCTTAAGGAAATTATTTCCAAACCTCCAGCACTTACTGCTTTTCTCCTCTCAACAACACTTCCTTCCTTCCATCATAAAGAGACTACATCCCTCCAGGTTTTTCTTTTTCTACCCAAATGCATGTGAAAATAAGTTTTTTTGTGCTTTTACATGGTGCAGTGTCAAAGAAAAGGTACTTACTGTTTAATGAGCATGAGGTCTAAGGAGTATGAAATCACAAGATGTGCACCAAAGACACTCATGAAGAAGTGGATGAAGGAGTTACCAAGTTTCACACAGCTGTAACAGTCATGTCAAAGCTGTTATGAATTTTATATTGTGTTAGATTTCACCATGCAATTCCATAAATGGTTTCCACATATACAAATAATTGTCAAATACCAGCATGGAATTTTCTAAAGAAAGCACCTGTGTTTTCCATTCAATTAACTTTTTTTTTTTTATCATAGCTGCTCCAAGAAATTAGCCTTGTAATTTAATATCAGTTGTTAATATACTTCCCAATTAAAGAACAAGCTTCTATATTAACAGATTCAAGACTGAAGTTTTTTCCTAATACTTCCAGATACAAGCATTAAATTTTATTCTTAGAGTAAATGCACTTGATATAATTTTGCATTCTAGCATTTCATAGTACTTAAAAAATGCTAACATCAGACAGATTTGTACAATATTTAAGTAGCATTACTTTAGCTCTGACATCCATATTAGCCTGCTGAAGATTTTTATATTTGAAAAGTCTTTATGAATAATATTACTTAGATCCCTATGATCAATAAGAGGTGATCAGCTCTTGTGCATTAAGGACTATATGACGGTGACAACCTGTTTTAAACAAAACAGGCAAGGAGTCCTGTGGCACTTAAAGACTAACAAATTTATTTATCACATGAGTTTTTGTGGGAGAAAAATCCCACTTCATTAAACACTTAAAAGCATCTTCAAAGCATCTGACAAAGTGGGATTTCCCCCCCCCAAAAAAGCTCATGCAATAAATTGTTAGTCTTTAAGTGCCAAAGGACTCCTTGCTTGTTTTGCTGAACTAGACTAACCCAGCTATCCCTTTGGAACCTGGCAACATGCAAGGCACTGTTTTAAACAAGAATATGAGGGGCACCTTTGGGATATTACATAATCCCTGTTTATATATTGGTTGTCCTGGTTTTGAAAGTTTTGTATTTTTCAAATAAACTTAACACTGAACTTCAAAACTATGCCACAAGACCCCTAATCTTCATGTTTTTTACCCAAAAAGTTATCTTATGATGAATATTCACAGAAGAGTTTATAGCACACTGCTTCTTTACACAAAGAAGCTAAATAAAAGGGAAAAAACACAAAGGCTAGAGAAGTCTGAAAAAGACACCTTATAGAAAAATCAGTTGGTTCCAGTAAAAGGAAATGCTAGGCTAAGATCTGAAGGTCAAGAGAAAGACCTGCTAACTGCAAAACAGTTAGAGCTTCCATATTATTTAAAACTAGCTCCCTTTACTCAAAGCTGCTTCAGTTTCTCTCATGCACTTGGCTTATCTATAGCTACTACTACAAATAAAAGCTAGAAAATGTTACTTCCTTCTTGTCCTCTGTTTAACACCTCTAGGCATACCCCCTAACAAGAAGCAGAAAGCTACTTCTAAGCAGCCATTTTCCTCTGCAGCCAGACCTATATAGCGTTAGGGGATTTATCACAGTGTTTGCACCTGAACACTCCCTGCCCCAACCACTTTCTAGGGACACAGTCAATCAGTTGCAAACAATATCCTGCTCAGAGCCTTGGTTACTGTCTTTGCAGGATAATCCCTTCCCTGCAAATGTTTTTACAAATTATAACTCTCAGACATTAGCTTCCTTGAAAGGAAACCTAGGCCAGTTTTTCAAAGGTACTTAGGTGCTTAAAGATGCAGATAAGCAGTTAATGGGGTTTTTAAAAAGTGCCTAAATGGGTTAGTTGCTTACCTCTCATTAAAATCTCTGCACCACTTCTACTCCACCTGATTTATATATCATCAGCAAAGTTATCAGACACCTACGGATGAGTGGTGAGCAGTCTTGACTCCAGGCTACTGGTGCTGATTACAGATAAGGCTGCTCAAGTTCTTTCTGACTGTGATTCAAGGCTAAGTTTATGTTGTAAGCAATAAGAAAAATCAGTTTTTTGAGCTAAGCAAATGATATAGAGAATGTTGAGAAAAGACTGAGGGTTAAAGCCAAGAAGCATGGAATGGAGCCAATTTTCCCTTTCTTGTCAAAAGTGAAGAGGGGGCATGGCTCACCTGCTGGTGCAGTCTCTGTATCTCAAAGTCCTTAAATCATGATTTCAGGACTTAAATAACTCAGCCATAGTTAGAGGCTTATTGCTGCAGTGGGTGGGTGAGGTTTTAAGGCCTGCATTGTGTAGATCAGACTAGATGATCATACTGGTCCCTTGTGACCTGAGTGTCTGAGAGTTTACAAAAGCACCACTTTTTCATCCTAGATTCAGGAACAATTTGCCTCCGATCTTCCACCGCTACACTCCCCAAATCCTGTCTTATGTGTTGCATTCTTTCTTTTCTGTTTCAAGGGAGTTTAACCACTGAAGAAAATAAATAGAGTATTGTACAAACAAAGGTCCACTTTCAAACCTGCTGTAAGTGGGACCTGTGGATGGATACTGACTTCAGTCAATTCACAATCCTTACAACACTTCTGCATTTTGCCATTTTGAAGGGGTTTTTTTGGGGGGGGGGGGGGATAAAACACAGTTTGGAAGGCTGCCAGGAACCTGAAATTGTCCGCTGCCTAATCTGAGGTACGCTTGATAGCTATCATAGAGTTAGTTAGCTATAGAGAGACAGATAAGGGGGCTGCTGTCAACTTTGCCAGCATCAGTCAGGCATTCCAGAACTCGACAGAAAGATTTTCTGAGCTGATCTAAGAGGAAAACTTTTTTTCACTGATGAGAGAACATCAGTAGCACACTGAAAAGGACTAAGAAAAACATCCTTACATATAAGCAACCGCCACTGTAGACACTTCTGTTATCACAGTTTCCACACAAATAGCCCCTTGTCCCTAAATGTCAAATCTCAAACACAAAACAAGATGAGTAATGTTGAAGTGGGTTACCAATTGTTTTCATGGGAGCTGAAGACCAGCCCTGAAATGATTAGAGTAAGTAGTGGCCTATTCTAAATTGCCCCTTGGTTCTAGGACCTAAGATGAATCTTGAGCAGGGCTGGCTTAAGGAGCAATCCACTGCAGCATGGGGCAGGGCGTCAAAGCTTAGGGGTGCCAAAAATTGCAGCTCCCTGAGCTTGCTGGGACAGCATGGCTGGGCCGGGCCAGGCTCTCTGCTGCAGGGTCATGTGACATCACCTGCCTCCACGTGACTGTCAGCCTTGCCCCGCCCCTCCTGCCCCTGCAAGCATTCTCCAGGCACAGAGTTGGCAATGGGGAAAAAAAAGGAAAAGTTGGTTTGGGATGCTACAACCCCTGGAGCTGGCTCTGATCTTGAGATAACGTAGTCTTCATTTGCCAGTTCCATGCCACCTCCTTTCTGCTCTTGACTAAAAAATGCTGTGTCAGGTTTCAGACACGGGTCCCACTCCAGCATACTTGTGTCCATGGGGAGACCCTGACAACAAGGTTATTCTCTTGTAGACTTTGGGGCTAGATTATGGTTCATTTGTGCCATCTAAGTGGCTCAACAGGACTAGAACAGTGTAGAGAAACTCTCCCATAATACTCATAGGCAGAAATGAATGTACATATAACCCAGTGTGACATAATGAAGTTAATCCACAACGCAAAAGGTTCTGCTCCTGTAATTCCTGGTCATTGTCACAACTTTAATTCACTCATTTAACTTCACTTTTTTTTTTAAAGCATACATATATCTATACATCTTGCCAAGGATTTAGTCTAGTATGTCCTAATTTGAATGACATGTGAGACAAAAATTGAGGAGAACTATGAATTATTCTTAAACTTTAAAGAGGAAGCTCAGATACTAGATCTACTGTCAGCTGCACCCCAAATTTAAGGAATTTTCAATCTATTTTCCCATACTAATCTTAATAGCAAGCTAATGATACTTCATTTTCCCAGGCCTTTTAATTGAGCTCAGTGAACTATTTTCTTTTGGAATAATTCTCGTACATTAATCACAACTCTTTGTACAATTTTTCCGAGTTATCTGAAATAATAATGGAAAGGAGAGGGGAAAAAATCCAGCATTCATACAGTGTGCAGATAAAAATAAGTAATCATCACCAGGAATGTCATTTTGGACTCCAGATTGATAAGGCCCAAAGAAAACTAAACTTCTGTTTAAAAGCTTTAGCAAAGGGGATTAAAATTCAAAGAATTTTTCAGTGCCCAGGTGACTTTGGTCCCTTCAAACAATTTTTGCAAGTGGAATAAATAAATCAGCATAGGCAGAACTCAAAATAATTTTCTGGGCATCTGTTATTTAATATTGTTGAATGTTCTGTCATCAAGGTCACCTAAGTGTTGTATATTGCTGCTGAAGGGGAATGTTAATTAAAATCACTGATGATGATTATTGCATCATTAGACTTTACTAAATGAAACAAAATGCTTGTTTGGTTTTCCAGAAGTCAATCATAACTATAATTTAAATATCCTGCTAAACACCAAAATCTGGTTGTGAGTACTGCAGAGAGCCCAATGTCTGAATACAAATTTGGCATGAGGGTAAATTAATACACCACTTGCACAAGGCATTGCCATTCTCTCTCTCTCTCTCTCTCTGAAAAAGCTTTAATACCTTTTTCCCGCTTATTTGTAGAATCTATCAGCTAGTCAGATATTTCCCATTAATCACATACACAACGAATATTACCTCTTTGTTATTCTTGGGTATAGTTTTGTACACTATGTTATCATATTGCTGTCAATACCATACAGTTTTCCTTTATGCCTGTGCCTTTTTATTTTGAAACAACCCATTTTCTCTTACATCCACTCTAATTTCATTGGAGTCCAAAGCACTGCAAGGTTTTAAGTTGCCTTTTTTCCCCCAAAGTTATGAAGCACATATTTGATTCAGTTCATTTAATTCCTCCACCACATCTGCAATTCTGTAATCTATTAATGGGAGAACAGGGGACAGTTTACCAAAATACATAAAAACATTGACAAAATTCAAGTGCAAAGGATTACCATTGGAGCTTAAACTATGTGGGCATACTGTGATGCTGTCAGGGCCTAGGGGACTGTTTATGATTATTTTTCATATTAATATTTCATAATTGCAATAATCCATGTTTGATATGCCTTGTTTGGTACCAACAGAAAGGTTGTAATCTGGTAGGAATGATTATATGGTTTATATGTCGGTATCATGCCTGTATTAGAAATTAGAAATCTATTTGTTTTTATGTGGGTTCCAAGTTGCTTGATTCTGAGGCAGTCCCAGACCGGGTGTCTGCAGAGCCATTGTCCTCTTAATGGCCCATTAAGAGAAATCTGGGCCTAGGAAGAAACCTGTTTAATGAGTCACCCAGTCTGACCATATGACTCAACTCCATTTTGATTTGGCAAGGACTCTGAGAGCATGGGGAAAGCCAAAAGTGATAAAAGGCAGGGGCCTCCATTTTGTCTCCAGTCAGTCTGCAACCAAGACCCTCTTCTGGAACTATTCTTCTGGGACTGAACAAAGGATTTGGATCCACCCGAGTGCTAGGTGCATACCAGAGGAATTGGACTAACCTGCAAACTACGGATTCTTCAAGGACCTGATTTCTATGAATTCTACATCATTTGTATGTATGTGATTCATTTTGACCCTTCAGCATCTCTCATATATTGTTTCTTTTCTTCTTACATTAAACATTTAGTTGTAGTTACTAAATTGGCTGGCAGTGTGGTATTTTGGGTCACATCCAAGTCTATATTGTTCTGGGTGATATGAATGGCCTTTTGGGGTCAGGAGAATCTATTTCTTTTAGAGACCCAGTGGCTGGGGGGAACAAGACAAGCTGATGTGCAATAAAGGGGGCTGTTTCTATTTTGTCACAATTGGTGATTACCAGGGTGGGAAATCAGAAGCATGTTTTGTTACTGGTCGGGAGACTGGTTTAAGTACCTCCCATCAGTAGTTTGGCGGTTTGGGCCCTGGTTTTGCAGCTTGCCCTGATTTTGGCACATTCATAAGGTTATCCCAAAAGGCCTCAGTCACACATGCTGTCTAGTAAAAGAAGATATTGCTGCTGCTGTTGGTTAAAAAAGATTTCCACTACCCTAAACCCCTCACCCCTTCAAAACCCAGGTCTAAACAAGGCTGAAGTTTAAATATTGCAACTGACTCTACCAGTAAGAAGTAGGCAGAAGTTTAGCATGACACATTCCTCTAGTGGTGACTATGATGTTGCTAAGATATTAAAGGGAAAAATGGTCCAATGGTTTGGGCATTAGCTCAGGAACTGAGAAACTTGCATTATCTTTATGGCTCTGCCACTGATTTCCTATGTGACCTTAGGCAAGTCATTCAGAATCAGTTTCCCATCTGTAGCATGTGGATAATACCCCTTCACAGCAGTGTTATATACATTACACTGTCTCTGAATTGCTCGGATATTATTGTAATGGAGGCCATATAAGCTGTACAAATAGTGCTACTTCATGTAAGATCCTCTATCTTTCTAATGAGCTTAAAAGCCAGTCAAAACAAAGATTCCTCAGCATTTTGGAGGTTTGAATATGTACCCAAATTAGCACCTTAAGGTATTTTTTCTGTAAATTCACCAATGTTCTTATACCTCCTAGCTTGGACAGTGCTACTCCCAACGCTTTAGAGAGTTATCATTGCAGATGTGAGGGGGAATTAATTCTCTGCTTTTACAGAAGCAGAGTGTGAGGGAAAGAAAAGAAAGGTCTGAGTGCTGCACCGAAAGACTAGTATGACTGAGATGGAATGAAGAGAGAGAGAGAGAGAGAGAGAGAGGAAACAGGTTTTAGGGGGACCTACCCTGTTGTGGCACAAGGGTTCAGGAATGCAAACAGGTATAAGACATTTTGGCATATAAAACTGGCCTGTATTCAGCTTATAACACTGGCCTCTGTTACATGTTCAGAGATCTCTGTATTACAGCTCTGCCTCTCATTGATAATGAAAACAGGGAAAATACATTATTTTTCTGGGAGGGACTTTTTCATGCCTGTTTTTGCCAAAAAACATCCCTTCATGCCCTCCTCCATCTTTCCTACCTTCTGTGCCATTTCATTACTACAATCTTTCTTCAAAAAAAAAAAAGCCAGCTGTCAGCTTCTCCCTATAGAGTCAAGTGCCATTGCATCTACATTGATTGGCAGGGACTTCAGATGATAATGCAAAAGACTATGCCACCTTTGGCCCAGCCACTGCAAACACAAGAAAAGCATTTGTCCCTAATATTTTGCAAATCACACAATCAATAATCACAAGTCAGTTTCAAGAATAAATGTTCACATATGCTAACATACAGTTGTCTAAAAGAAAGAATATTTTCCCAAAGTTGTCTCCCCATCCCCACCCCCAGTAAGATAAACTTACAGAGGCCAGAATTCTATCATTAAAAGAAAAAAAAAGATGCAAATTTGACCAAAAGAACACACAGGAAGAAATGTGAAATTGAATATGCTTGCACTAATTAAAAACTTGGGTCTGCAATTCCCAGTGGTTATGTCTACAACTAAAACCTTACTTCAGACTTGCTGAGTCTGAACTAAGTAGCTCAAAGTTAGTTTGAACTAATCCTGTTTTTTTTTTTTAGTTCGAACTAACTTCTTTTAGTTTGAATTAGCTTTTTAGTTCAAACTAAAAGAGTGTGGTTAATTCAAACTAAAAGTTAGTTTTGAACTAAAAAAAATGTGGTTAGTTTGAACTAACTGCTAGTTCAAACTTATTTAATGCAAGTTTAGTCCACATTGGGCTAGTTTGAGCTAAATATGCAAATTTGTTTAAACTAAGCAGTTAGTTTGAACTAAGCTTTTTAGTTCAAACTAGGCAAAGCCTAGTGTAGCCAGGGTTCAAATTAACACTCCTTAATTCAAGCTAATTTGCTAGTGTAGACATACTCAGAATCTCCAAGTCAGTGTTACCTATGTCCATAGGCTGTGGACTTACGTGGGTGCAAAACTGTTGGTTACTCTATGCACAGCTTTAGCTATTTTGGGGGCCAAAATTAGCCACTTTAAGAATAGAATCATAGGGTTAGAAGGGACCTCATGAAATCATCTAGTCTAAGCCCATGGGGCTTGAACCCAGGATGTTCTGCATGTAAAGCAGATGGGCTAGCTACTACACTATTAAAGTAGTTCCCAGATTGTTGTTTTATAGTATGGAAACCAAATCAATCCACAGCTGTCCCACCTTAAAGTATTTTTGCCCTAGCCCCTGTCCTTTGATTTGCATAGTTTGATTGGACCAGAGACTCCTACCCAATGACATTTCTTGCATTTGTGCATATGTTTTGTCTTGACTCAAACAGTTCCTCTAACCATGTCAATATTGCAGTATTCTGCTGAATTTCACATCAATAAGGCACAGCTAAATTTGTCACTTATAAGCACATAGATCATCTAGTGAGTTACTCAGAAGGTTATTGTGTACTTAGGAGATTTCTCCTTGCCATGAACTAGACATTCAAACTAACTGCAAAAGGACATGACACCTGCGTCTGCTCATTTATGTGATCATTTTTGAGAAAATGAGATATAAAATTCTTGAGTTGGAATATTAGAAGTAACTGAATTTGAAATAAAAGATCTAAGATCCCCAATAAGTCATTGACCATCAGGCACTTGGGCAATATAATAACTCATCCAGACACTGTGAAGATGCAGCGGACTGAAAAGTATGAATTTTTTTTATCTTTCTTCTCCTCTGACTCATAAGTCTGCATAGCTTGCAGATTCCACCACAACAGATGTAATGACTCCTAATCCCTCCCTCACCTGCTTTATATTAGAATTTTAAAAAAATGGTTTTCCACAAATCCACCCTGACATGTTTTAGGTGGGTTAATATCTTAGTATAACTTCACACACCTTCTGTATTCCTGAACCCTCTAAATAAAAGTCTGTAGGAGGGAATGTCCTTTGCAGATCACAGATAATCTCTTTACAGACCACACTGAGTATCTCTCTGTTTGATTGCAAGATAACAACAATAACAGTGCTAAAATTAGGGATAAAATTTTTTGGGGAAAAATCCACATAAGAGGTTTAGCAGTTTCAGCTTCCCAGTCATGTGTTTGACAGCTTGTGCCAAGAATATATCAGATCATTATGTGCACAATCTAAAAATTGAATCTGAGCTACAAAAAGAACAATCAAGGACAATAGCGATGGAAATTTGAACAGAAATATTATGTTTCCACATTAATGTAGCAGAACTGTTTTAAGTTTTATTACTACTTTTTTAGGACTAGTGATATTCAAAATTATCAGGTATGCTCTGCAGTCATAAATTGGGCAGAACATCCATTGAAGTAAGCAGGAATTTTGTTTGAATAGTACCACAGAATTTGGCCACAATGAGAAACCACCATACTATGATCTTTTAAATAATGATTGTCCTGAATATTTTACTAACTGTGTTAAATGCTCCAAAAAGGGAACTAACAGACCTGAGATAAGGAAATTAGTAAACAGTAGAAAAGCAAACATCTATCTATAAAAGTTATACTACATAATGAACAGGAGTGGGGAGTTACAATAAAAGAAGCAAAGTAAACAAGGAATCCTGTGGCACTGTTAAAGATTAATAAATTTATTTATTACATGAGCTTTTGTGGGAGAAAATCCCACTTTGTCAGATGCTTTGAAGATGGGGAACTTACAGAATGGGAGGAAAATAAATGCAGAGAAGCTTAAGGCATAGAATCGGGTCAGCTTGTTACAGCAAATCAAAGCAGTAGTTCAGATTCAAACACTGGGGAACAGCATATAGAGGACAATGAGGTCAAATCACTTATTGTAATGAGGAAAAAAAATCCATAATCTTTATTTAGCCCTGAAGCATGTGTCAAATTTCCAAATTTGCAATTCTGCAGTTTCTCTTTGAAGCTTTGATTTGTTATCTATTTGTTTGAGCACAGCTATCAACAAATCATTAATTGAGTGAGCAGGGAAATTGATGTGTTCTCATATTGGTTTTTTTAGGTTGTAATTTTTGATGTCAGATGTATTTCCATTTATTCTTTTGCACAGAGACTGTCCTGTTTGTCCAATATACAAAGTGAGGGGATGGCATTTCTGGCACATGTTGGCATGAATCACGATGGTGGATAAGCAGGTGAATGAGCCTTTGATGGAGTAGCTGTGAGGTCCTGTGGTGGTTTCTTTTGTACAGGTATGTGGGCAAAGTTGGTAGTGTGATTTGTTGCAGGAATATATGCTTGCTTTAATAGTTTTGTTGTTTGATTTGTAGTTGCTGGAAAGTATCTGCTTAGATTTGCGGAGGGGGGGGGCGCTGTTTGTAAGCAAGGAGAAGTCTATTTGCCAAGGCTTGAGAGAGTCAGGGATCATCTTGTAGAATAGACTGTAGATCCTTCATGACATTGTAACCTGAGATTTTTGCCACTTCTTTAGCTTGAAAATAAATTTAATTTAATAAAGGAACCTATGGCTAGAGAATAGCAGAAGGCAATCTAGTAGAAATTTTTGTTAGAATATAGCATAATACATATATAATTGCTCAGTATTCAAAATGCAGTCAGTAAGTTAATTATGATCTCCCTCCATCTGGATCATAAAAGATATATCGTTTGACTAAAAATGGCAAACCTAAGAGATATATTTCTTGCAAGGGAAAATAGGTTAAGATGGTGGAAGATTTAAACTTTTTAACTCTCTAACTTCCCTCTTTTGATCTCCCTCACTCCCCTCTCACAGGCGGCTGATCAAAGCCAGCTGAAAAACTAAATAAAAGCCAAGTAAGGATGAAAGGATGAAATTATCCTTTCTGTGATTGGGGTTGAGGATGAAATTACCCTTTTTGTGATTGGTTGAAGGGACATGAAAAGGGCGTTCAGAGTTGTATAAAAGGAGCAGCATTTGCAGTTAGACTTTGGAGATCTCTCCCATTCCTAACGGGTTCCACTGGCCTTTGGTTATGTTCCTATTGCATTAGGAGTCTTACTCTCAGCCTACCCCAGAGAGTGTGACAAAGTCTCTGGTGGATGGCGAGGACATCCTAGCATCGGGCTTAACTTGGTGGCCTCGAGTATTTGCTCAATAAAGTCCTGGATGTAAACTAGTCACCAGAGGGTACATTGAATGTCTGAGCGACACAGCCAACTGAGTCCTGCCTTAACACTCAGAGTCTCAGTTTCCATCTGAAAGGGTACCCTAGCATCAGGCTTGACTGACGGCTTTGAGCTCTGCTTGAAAGTCCTGGGTAGCACTCCCATGACACATTCGCTGCATGATGGTATCATTTCCCTAAAAGTGTACCCTAGCATCAGGCTCAAATGATGGCCTCGAGCTTCACTCGAAAGTCTTGGGTAGCATTCATGCATACAAAGGGTATCCTAACATCAGGCTTGTCCTGAGTTCTGCTTTCTTCCAGGGGGTACAGCAGAGTGAAGTCTCTGCTCTGGGACTTTCAGATCTCACCATCTCTGGCAAGAGCTTCCAGAGAATACAGCTGGGACTCCTTCCCAGTTGGGGGACTTCATGTCTCACCGTCTCTGGTACAGGTTGCTTGAAGATTTTGTTCCAAGGAGGCTGCACCACTCGGCAAACAGAGTCCCAACTCAAGGTGCATGCTTCTAAGGAAGTCCAGACTGGTTGTGTTAAGGCGTCGGTCCCAAAAGGAGTCCTAGCCAAGTCCCAGGGCTCTGAAACACCAGCATTCTAAAAGCCTCTGTAAGCACAACAGAGACCTCTGCTGACGCAAAGCTGTAACTGCAGCTGTAAATTTTAGTGAACCCTCTGAGCCATCATCTCTCTGGTCATTGAGGAGAACAAGGTAGAAGAAACCATCTGACTAAACCTTCTTACAGACCGGATAACATCTAAATGTGGTAAGAAAAGGGTCCACAGACAAAGTAAAAAGACCAAAGGCTTAAGTCAGCAATTGAAAGCTGCAGTTAAAAACTAGCAGGCCGCTTAGAATCGCTAACTGTTTACAGTGGCCCAATCCGTATAAAACAGCGTGCAGTGCTAAGCAAACCAGTGGATAGAGCTTAAGGTAGAAAACCCTCATTGTGCTGAGAAGGAAAATAGAGTTAAACCTGAGATCTCCCCATTTCACAGGTGACCGACTCTCACTTGTGGAATTTCGTAGTTTGTTAAGTGTTTAGGATGTTTTAATATGTTTATTTTACTAATGTCTGTAATTGTGTGTGCAACTTTAAGAAGTGGAAACCCAGCAGAGCAGTATTCCATTCTAAACTGTCACTCTGTGATGCTCACTGTGATATAACAGTATTAATTGGTATTTGTCAGCCTCTAAATCCCAATATGATTCTGTAAGATCCTTTAAATAAATGTTAGTACTTGTTTTTCAAAGAATTCTTGGCTCTGGGTTTCTTCATTGCTCTGAATCTGTTCCTGATCAGCAGGCTGTAGCCATATTTTCCACTAGGGGCACGTCTACACGGCTCTTTTATTTTGAAATAACACTTGTTATTTCGAAATAAAAAAAATTGGTCTACATGACATTTCCTTATTTCGAAAGGACGGACCTCGTCCTTCTGAAATAAGGATCGTCCTTCCAAAAAAGTAAAACCACTTCAATCTCCCTGCTCACTGCCTTGATGATTTGTTAATAGGTGTGCTGAAACAAAATGATGACAAATTGAAGCTTCAAAAAGAAACAGCAGAATTGGAATTCTTATGAAAATTTGACATTGTTACATCAAGGCTAAATGAGGACTATGGATTTTTTTCTCATTATAACAGGTGATTTGAGCATTTCTTCCTCTATATGCTGTTCCAATGTTTGAATCTAAAATACTTCATTGATTTCCTATAAGTCTTACCTTATTTTCCTCCCATTCTGTAAGTTCCCCATCTTCAAAGCATCTGACAAAGTGGGATTTTCTCCCACAAAAGCTCATGCAATAAATAAATTTGTTAATCTTTAGAAGCCTCAGGGCTCCTTGTTTGTTTTGCTATACTAGACAAACACTGCTACCCCTCTGGAACTTCTCAATAAAAAAGTTAAGTTATATAAGAATAATGCAATACCAAAGAAAGTTTTTACTCATATTTTAAGATAAATACTGTTATTTTATTAAATTAAGCACATTATGCACAGCATTATTTACATTGCATTTCTCTGTTGCTTACCAATCAGACTCTTAGTATAGCATTCTGCTGGGAAAAGACATTGACTTCAGTAAGGACAGGGTTTCATTCCAAGTCTTTTGGCATGCCTATATACTGGTGTTCCCATACTGAGGAGGCCTGTCAGTCATACTGCATTATATATATATACAAGAACAGCCGTGGTACTGAATCTACAAACTTTACAATTCACATGACAGGAAACATTGGTTAACTGAGCAAGGTACTGACATGTTTTCTGATTTAAAAAAAAATTGTTTTACTTAGTTTAATGGGCTAGTTTTCCTAATGAGGATACATTTTTCAGTCTATGCATAATGGTTAGAGCATGTTACAAATTTATCAGCATTACCCTCTAGGTTCTTTCTGTAGCATGAACCCGTGGAAAAGTATTTTAATCAACTCCCACATGTTGTTGTAGGGAAGTCAAAGAACCTTGAGTATCAAATGGATAATTAACAGTATTAAAATCCACACACAGGGCTAATAGAATCTTTGTGGACACTTTTCTGTTTCCCATTTCTAGAAGGATCAGTAGCTGCCAATATCAATATTATCTGAGCTTCAAGGGGTTTGAAAAGGAATGCCAGTTAGAAGTTGGATACATAGGCAAAGTGTAAGAAAGTAAGAGGGAGGGAGGCATTTACGACAAGATTGAAAAGGGGAGAAACTTCTTTCTCAGTCATTGATTTTCTGATACCTGATCCAGATATGCCAAGTACCAAACTTCCATTACTCCATAGCTTGATTTTTGTACTTTGGGGAAGACAGCATATAATTGTACTTGTGAATCACAGCTAATTTAATCACCAAGATTGTTTGTAAGTGCCAGTTAATAATTCTAACAATTCGGTAGAGGAAATGATGATTTGATTATAAGTAGTGTATCTGCTTACAACCATTATTACCCTGATGTCATAAACTTATTAAGTGAATGCAACTTCATTTTGATCTAAATATAGCCATACCTGTGCTGATCATATACACTGTGTGCTGAGAAAAAGGATTGGTTGATAGATTTCCTTAGCATCTAGAATCTTCTTTTGGTTTGAAGAATTATTATTATTATCATTATTATTATTATTATTATTATTGATTACCTAATTTATAGGCATTATAGAGGGGCTAGAAACCCCAGCTATCTATGATCAGAGCCTTGGCAACATAAGAACAAGCAGTAAGTAATCACCCCTTCCGTGGAGAAAAAACAAGAAAAACAAATAAATGATTTACAAATGGGAAATTGAGATACATAAAATTAAGTGATGTGCCCAAAGTTGCACAAGAAGTTTATGGAAGAATGCTTAAATTCATGGTTTTTGAATCCCAGTCAGGTTTGATAAATGCAAGACCATCTTTCCCCTAACTGCATGCAGAGTACCCTTGCTTAATCTAGTTGTTGCCTCTAACTGATGTGGTACCAAGCCCATTAGTGAAAACCCTGCTAATTGATTTCCTTCCTGACTACCAATTTACAGAAAAAGGCAGTTAAGTACAATTAAAATAATATGCCAGCAACAATATCTTACATTTATACTGTCTTCCATCCAGACAGAACCCAAAGTGCTTTACAAATCAATCAATACATTAATTATACACAAAGGATCACTTCATTTATCATTGAAATCAAGTTCCCTTTGCAGTAAAGCCTCAAAACAGTTTCAACGGCAGTAGTATACTATTGGGCAGGATATGGAGAATATTCAAATTACTTAATAAATTAAAACTGCAGGAAAAAGTTGCTGGTCAGAGATCTGAATATCTATTTGCAGTGAACCACTCCCTTGACCAATTTAGCTATTTCTATTCACATATTATTTATGAATAGACTTTGACTTAAAAATGTTCAACAAATTTTATGCAATCTCGGGTTTATCAAAAGGTGATTATCAAGCTATATCAAAAGAAGGAAAGGAGAACCTTGATATGGTTTTAATCAAGCCACAACTTTATTATTAGATATCTGGGACAACCCAGTTTATAAAAGTATACAGTGCAGGTAACTCCATGTTCATGCACTAGCTCCTGGGGAACTTCCACCAGCCCTCCTCTTTTTTCTGTCCAGGTCCCTCAGCCAACCCATTGCTGGGATTTTGCCCTTCTGTCCCATGTAAATGAGGATTAAGGTAAGCCCTAAGGCAGTGGTTCCCAACCTTTTTCAGGCTGGGGACCCCTTTTAAACAAAAACATTTTTGCACCGCCCCTCCCACCCCAGCTGATTATGTAATCTGGCCCATGTGGCCAGACTCTGGCTCGCATCGCTCTGGCGATGCCATTGGAACAGCTGGCGATCAGCGCTGCCTCCACCATGGCCCGCACCACTGGGGAGCCGAGCTGCAGCAGCTATGGCCTCTGCCCTTGCCCCTGCTGGGGAGGTGCCACAGCCCCATCCACCTGCCAGGATCGGCCATGGGAGGGGAAAGGCAGCCCTCGCGGGGAGCATCGGTGCTGTAGCTGGGTTCCAGCCCCACTCGGAGGAGGCTCCGCGGACCCCCTGCAACATGTCCATGGACCCCTGTGGTTCCCTGGACCACAGGTTGGGAACCACTGCCCTAAGGGAAGAGGGATTGGGTCTCTGCCATAGCAGTTATAGGAGCCCCAAAATGCTCCCACTGACAAACATGTGTTTTGTTTCTTTAACAAACACCTCCTTTTTAGGTCCTTCACCAAGCCATTTATCTACTCACTCTAACCCGTATGAAGTACCTGCCCTGGACATATGACCCAAAACTAAACAATGAGTTGTGAGACCATAGTCTAACTCTTTTCCCTGATCACCATAACAAAGGCCACCCTGAACCTGCTTTGGGGAGGTGAAAAAAAGCCTCCGCTCCACCTAAGCCAACCTGCTAATGAGGAAAAAACTCCTTCCCAGTCCCCCTTTCCCCAGAAAAAAAAAGCAGCTAGTGCAATGCCCATAGCAGGTCCTGACCAAACCCAGTATTTTGTCACCTCAAGGGGAGGTCAGGTGGGTGCTGCTTAGTCTGGTTCAAGGAAAACCTGCTTTTCCCACTTGGCTTGCCCCTTTTTAAACTCCCCAGCACTTCTGATCCCTGGAAATGAGTCAGATTCACCAGTTTGAGCAATGTCCCTTTTTGAAGCAACTTATGAGTCTCTCTTCCACCCCCCACCAGTAAAGTGCTATTACTCCTCTCCGAGCAAGCCAGACAAGCCTCCACCAGCTGCTTAAGGTGGAGTACAGTCATTCACAAGAAATTTGATCTCTCAAATAACCAGTGTTCATAGCTTGCTTCCTTCACTGGATGATTGGCTACTTAATGTACATGACACTATTTCTGCTACTGGACGACTTTCAAACCCAAAACAGATCTTTTAAGACGGTCACCAACTACTTCATGAATAAATACATATTCACAGATCTTTCTCTTTCTGCTCTTCCGTAAACACAAACCTTTGTACAAATGTTCACGGCATAAAAACGGTCAGAGGCATTGCAGCAAATTTATGGATATTATTAAAATTCACTTCTGTGAATGACTTTTTGCATGGTCGCTCAGTTACAGTTGCAGGAATGCAATTGGCCAACTTGGAATTTGGACCGCAGCTAACCAGTAACACAACTGCTCTTGTGTAAGGTGCCCTGGGATGTTTAGTGGAGATACATGCTTTGTTCATTGGGTTTTATTCCTTCTCTACCTCCTAATGTTATGAGGAGCCATAGTATTGAGTGGTGACATAAGAGGTTCAGTACTGATTGAGTTGGCAATATGTGGGGTCAAGCAGATTCTGAGGGTGTGGTTTCTAACACATGAGGACATAAATGCTGGATGATTTAGAGAGTTCATGAAAATGCTGTAATTTTAGAAGATATGAACAACTTCAAATTTCAGACCCTAGCCTGCACAATAGCAGTTATGTTCACAAAGAAGCCATATTTCTATGAAGCCAAAAACTTGCTTGTCAGCCTGCATTCAGACTTGGCTTCTTAGGTCTCTGACTAGAGCTGTGTGAGAAGTTGGTTTTATAGTTCACTGGCAATTCTTAACAAATGGGAAAAAGTGTTTTGGGCTGACCAGAAAATTAATTATTTCAAAATGTTCAGGAACATGAAAAGCTAGAAAACATTTAAAAAAGAAAGAAAGAAAGAAAGAAACTGCAACAACAAAATACCCTACAACCTTCATTCTGTTCATAACAAACTGTTTCATTTGGATTGACTCTTTTTCAGTGTTTTACAATAAAATTGAAGTAAATTTGAAAAAAGTGATTGCTAATAAAAAATCAAAATGCTTTCTTTTGAATATGTCAGAATGGGGTATTTAGATTTAAAAATTCATCACAAATTCATTAAGTGTTTTGATCAATCAGAATCAGAAATTTTTATCCCCAGCAAACCCTCTCGAGAAGCGAAAATAATAATGCAAACTCTTCTGACAAGTCAAAATAGGCTAATCAGTCTCCAGTGTGAAAACCTGATAAGACAAACCAATCTAGTAAACTCTGATGGGCTGCAGTGAGCCTCCTTTGACCTGGGGGCAATGAAGGGTATCCCTGAAGAACTCTGGAAGGATGATGGAAGGACCTTTGCTGGATCCGTTCCCCCAGGAACTGTGCTCTCATGTAGTACTTGACAGTCCTAACACAGGGGAAGCATAAACTTGGCAGAAAGTCATCTTTGTCTCCACTCCCTCTTAGTTTTGTGCTGAGGTCAGCCTTGGCACAGTGATGAATTCTGCTCTGTAGTATGCTTCAAAAGAGCCTATGCATAAACATCCTGTTCCACATGTTCTTCCCTGGTCTCTTAACAGAAGAATTGACCCAGCCCCTCCCATAATCATGCGGACACTTCCCAGATGAGAATTTGTGACAGGAAAATTATCAAGGTGAAGTTATTTAGATGGATCCCCTTAAACAGGGTATTTTAACCATCTACAAAGGCACTCGACTTTCAGAGCAGTAGAGTTTGATCAAGGACAAAAGCTGACATGAAACATTAGACCATTTTTATGACCTGACACTGTTAGATAGCAGTATAATCCCATTAAGAAATGATTTTTTGAGCTAGGACTATACTCGCTACATTCAGGCGAATTCTGACTTAATCCACAAGGATTATAAAATCTGGAAATCCTTTTCTGCGTTTGAAGCCCTCCGGTCAGGTTTGCTTACATGTGCAGGCAGTTTTTCCCATCCTAGATTTAGAAAGGATTTTGTGTTCCAGTTTCATGGTTTGTGCATTTTTGTTCCCTGTATACCACAGGCTATGTTCAATTATTAGCACTAGATTTGTGCTTTGGATTGTAATTATCCAAAGTAAGTAATAAATAAAATAATTTGGTGAGTTCCTGAATAGATCACCAAATTCTCACATATATGATTGAAATTCAAAACTGTTTATGATTTTCTATAGGGACTAGGCTTGTTTTTCAGATCATGGGTGAACAGTTAATTTAGACTACTTGCTGTCTGAAAATTACATATTGGTTAGTTACACACACATATATATATAATGTGAAATTTTATGATTAAAATAAGTAAGAAATACTGCAAAAATGTCAGTGGGGAATATTACTTTGTTCCCTGGTTGAATTCAAATATGTTCACTATGAGAATGTCCTCTGTGTTCTGAGAATCTCACCATATATCAGTTCTACAGTTGTCCATTTTAGTGATAGGGAAGAGCAAGAAGTGGTCATGATAATAGCACCAAGGATACTCAGCTGGAGGCAGTCTTTGGGTACCACTGCCACATATTGTAGATTAAATCAGATATTACAAAATTAATCTCAATAATTTCAGTAGTTGTATGAATGGCATATCAAACATGACTAAATAAAAGTCTCTTTTCCTCCCTTTTCTGAGTCTGATCATCGTGGTCTTCAACACGCCATCAATTGGCTCTACTATACGCTACAATGAATTCTCTCTCTGAAATGATTTATTTAGCACTTCTGATTCACTATAGTATTCCAAGAATTTCTGAGAACAGTTCTACCCCAGGCAGTTATGCCTAACAGAATGGGTTATATACTGTTACTTTAACCCCAGGAGAGCAAATTACTGTCAGACCTCTTTCCTCATTTTTATCTTTCCTGCTATCAGTTCAAGTACAACTTGTTCTTGACAGAAAACAATAAGTTCCTACCCAGAAATCAACATTTTATAAAAGCTGAGGCCAGTCTAGAACTATTGAGTTATGTTACCACAGCCTTGCAGTAATTGGTGACAGATACATCAAAGAATAATAAAGCACTCTATAGGTTGCACCTTCGTACTAAAACTATTAGCTTTACCCTTTCAGTGATACAAAGAATGAAATGAAAATGGTATATTAATGCCAAGTCTAACCTTTTAAGAGGAACAACTAAGTCACACCATAGACAAACAATGACAGTTCCATGATAGAATGAAGTGGAATTTGAAGAAAATTGCCAATTTTGGTATATTCCCTAGCTTCAGAATTAGTGCTGGCCTTTTGGGAGTAAAATGATATAAACAAGAAACACCATATGGAAGAATTACTGAACCACCTCCTGAAGAATTAATCTGCCACATGACATCACTGCTGTAGGCCAGATGTTGTAGCACTAAGGCAACAGCATAATCCAGGAGACTAGTTTACAAAGGCCAAATATAGAAGCTTCTCCCACAAAAGGAGGAGTGTGGAATAACTTTTTGAGTGTGTCTAGAAAGCAAGCTTTATCTCTATACACTGCAGTCCTTCTTCCTATTGCTGCTTTGCCAGTGCATAGATCCAAACAAAATAAATAGCCTTTTTGACTGTATGAATGCTGCTAATTTTTACAAACACATTTTACATTCTTATCTGACTTCTAAACAATGAAATCTTCATGGCATGATTTTGGATGACTCTTAGAATTTATTTCAGGAATAGAATCTGATAAAGCAAGACAAATCTTGAAATAGTTAATAACCTGAATGTATGGTTCTTAATTTCAAAGTGCCAGCAGAATTATCAGTGCTTGGTCAACTGAATGAAATATCTAATAAGATGAGCATGGAGTCTGTGAAAAATATTATAAAACAAGCTCAAATTACCCAAATTCCCAATATTACTGCTCTTAAGGCATGTGAACAGTATAACTGCAACTGAGTCAGGGGATGTGGTTGCAATCTAGTTGTCCAATGAGCTAGGTACAATATGGTTCCATGTTGTAGTATACTATGTTATCTGTATACTTAATGTGTCTATTTAAACAAGGCAGAGAAGGATCCAACCACCCTTTACTTGGCTGCTAAATCTGATACTTCTGTGATATCTCAAAATCATGCTTCTTTCAGTATTTGTTTATGCTAGGGCTCATATGTTGCTAGTACTAACGGAACTGAATCAACATAAGGAGAAAGAGGAAAAGTTTATGTGAAAAATATTCCTAGTGTAGACAAAATTGATCAGTAATGGTAATTTTCTTAATGTACATGAAGCTTTTAATGAAGAACTTAATTTTGTAGATGCTTTAAAATGATCTGAGTTGATGAAAAGGAGGAAAATAATAATTTTATAGTTCCATTGCTAGAAAGACATTGATAAATTGGATATGGTTAAGAGAAGAGTCATGATAATGATTAAAGGATTAGAAAACCTGCCTTATAGAGATAGACTGAGAGAACTCAATCTATTAGTTTAACAAAGGAAAGAGTAAGGGACAACTTGATTAGAGTCTGTAAGTATCTACACAGGGAGCAAATATTAAATAATGGGATCTTCAACCTAGTAGAGAGAGGTATAATATGATCTAATGGCTGGAAGCCGAAACTAGAAGAATTCAGACTGGATATAAGGCATACATTTTTAATGGGTAGTAATCAACCATTGGAACAATTTACCAGTGGTCATAGTGGATTTTTCTTCATTAACAAGTTTTAAATCATGATTGGATGTTTTCTCTAAAATATATGCCCAAAGAGTTAAGCAAGTTGACTGTGCACTGTGTGAAGAAACACTTCATTTTGTCTTTTTTAAATCTAATGCCTATTGATTTCTTTGGATGGCCTCCTAGCTCTTCTGTTGTGAAGTATTAAATAACATTTCCTGATTTACTTTCTCCATAACAGTCAAAACTTAATAGACAGCTATCATAACTTCCCATAGTCATCACTTTTCCAAGCTGAAAATTCCTGCTTTTATTACTCTCTCCTCAGATGGAATCTGTTCAATACCTCTAATCATTTTAGTTGCTCTTTCTTGTACCTTTTCCAATTCCAAAATATTTTTTTTAGATGGAGCAAACAGATCTGCATGCAGTATACAAGATATGGACATATCTTGAATTTATATAATAGCATTATAATATTTTCTGTCTTATCTATCTCTTTCCTACTGGTTCTTAACATGCCTTTAGCTTTTTTTTGCTTATCACATTGAGGAGATATATTCAGAGAATTATCTATAATGGACTCCAAGATCTCTTTCCTGAGTGGTAAGAGCTAATGTAGAGCCCCATCATTTATATGTATAGCTGGAATTCTGATTTCCAATGTGCATTTCTTTGTATTTATAAACATTGAATTTCAACTACCATTTTGTGTCCCAGTCACCCAGTTTTGTAAGATCCCTTTGCACCTCTTTGAAGTCTATTCAGTTATCTTGAATAATTTTGTGTCATGAGATAAATCTAATACAATGGTCATGAAATACTTTCTAGATTTTATTATGGTGCCATACAGCCCATTTTTACCCCCACAGTCACATTCTTCATTTTCCCTTACACCATCCCAGTAAACTCAAACACTAATTTCATTTCCTAAGGAAAATGCTGCTAAATTTCTCAATAATTTCTTAAGATTTTCACAGATGAATCATGTTATCCTGATCTCAGATTTTTCTTGTAGCTCTTTCTTGACACTTTTGCAAGTTTTCGAAGTTCATTTTGAAATATTCACATCAGAAACGGTCACTGTGACACAATTACATTAATATTAATGTCATATACAGAAATAATAGCACTTCCTTATTCCTACTTGATAGTCTCCTGTTTATGTTCAAGGATTGAGGAGGAGGTTGACGTTGGACATTAGGAAAAACTTTCTTACTAGGAGAGTGGTGGAATCTCCATCTTTGGAGATATTTAAGGTTCAGTTAGACAAAACCCTGGCTGGGATAATTTAGTGAGAGTGGTCCTGCTTTTTTTGGCAGTGGGTTGGGCTACATGACCTCATGACGTCTCTTCCAACCCTATATGATTCTATGATTCTCACATTCATACTCTTAGCAACAACATTGCGCAGCTCATGTTCAGTTGGGTTCTCAACATTCCTCTTAATTCCTTTTCAGGGCCATTCCTGTCTGAGCCCTAGTGTACGTTTACCTTGATTTTCAGCAGCATTTGATGGCAGATATGCAAGTCATGTAAAATACTTGCTTATCTGCCGGTGACTTTCTAAGCCGCCAGGATATACTGGGCGAAGCTGACCACAAGTGGTATGAGGTCGGCTTTCAGCGACTCCTGTTAGAGGGCAGGAGTTGCTACAATGATTTCCGGAGTGCAGCAGAAATTTCATACTTGCTGTAAATCATGCCTGGAAGATTGCACTGATGGTGGCGATTTTGCCGCCATCAGTCTAGACATACGCTGAGATACTCTTTCCTATTTTGTAAGTGTGACCTACATCTTAATTACTAAATGCATAATCTTGCATTTGGCTGCAGGGAAACACATGATGTCAATAGACATAAGATAAATGGGCACTAGCCGAAAATCTGATCCATTTCTATAGTTCATAAGGGAAAAAATGAATTTAATCATTGTCATCACTTTGGTTAACCTTTCATAGTCTGCAAAGTATACTTGTGTCTGCTGTGTTTTCCTTTCCTCTCAGTATAGAAAGAATTGTTGCCTCTTTCCAACATACAGATCTATAACACTGTTGGAGAATTCAGTAAAGTAATGTTGCTCCTATATCCATTATTTCTTAGAGCAAGAAGCATTATAGTGAGAGCTTATAGTCAAAAATCATAATAGATCCTTTTTTGTCTGGAAAGACCCCTTTGTGATGATGGACATATTATTGTGAATGTATCAAATTTATAATTTGCAAATTAAAAGCTATGTGCCCTATGTGAAATAATTAGACAGTCATTAAGTTCTCTTTCAAATGAATTCAAACAAAAGGAGAAATAGTCTAAAGAACCACAAAGAATAGAAACTCATAATTATTGCTAGTGTCCCTGTGAATTACATCTTAATCTTAAATATTTGTTTAATATTGAAGCCACATTATTTAGTAGTAAGACTGTCAGTTTCCACATACATATAAAGACAGAGAGAAAACTACTGCTTATTAAGGCTACAGAATATATCTATTTGCTTCCACACTACAACTGAGCTTTGGTTATCAGAGCATCAGTTAAATATTTCTATTACTGAAAAGGTAAATAGAAACTTTTAAAAAAATTGCCTCCCACCACCCTTATGTAATATAAGCTCTAAAAATGATAACTTGGACCATCTGTCTTATTCCTATTTTCAGCATGTATTTTTTTCTAAGTTTAACATTGTGTTCCCTTGATTTTTGCTCAGAGATTAGGGAAATCTAAAACAATATTTATCCTACAATTTAACAGACCAATCAAACAAGTGAGTGAAACACTGGAAATGTCAAAACTTATTTTAAAAGGGTGTGAAAACACATATGAAATATCTGTAAAACCATGGAAATGAACTTTAAAAACAGTTATCCTGAGTGGTGGCACTCAGATCATATGCAGTAACTAGATAGTATCCATTGTGGGAACATTTCTGTGTAATAATGCACCCTGATCAGAAAACAAAATGTTGATAACAGTATTTAATATTATAAAATGAGAAAGTCCAGGACCTTCATGGGTGAGGAAATGTACTTGAGGAAGATGAGAGAATATGCATAGGTTGCTGCCTACCTCCTCTCTATTCCCCAAATCCCAGGTACAGACTATACCTGGTCAGATCTTGGAGCAGATTAGAGTAGCCATAGTGTGTCTGTCATTTGTAACAACAACCTAGTCATCTAATGCCTGTATAGTATTTTTATTATTCTGCTGCGTTCACAACCATCCCATCAGGAAGGGGCACATAAGCTACTGTATGGTGAAGGTTTTCACACTTGGGTGCCTGAACTTAACCATTACACAATTCTCTAAGTGCTCAATACCTCTGAAAATTAAGCTACTTTTAATTTTGCTCTTTTTTTAGCAATTTGAATAGGGAATTAGTTAACTGACCTTGACCTTTATTCCTAGCTTCATCCATTGTTGACTAGATCTGGCTGAGAAACCAAATTTTAATCCCATCATAATTTGACTATTTTCAGAAATATTTTTCATCTCAAATCTGGATGAAAAGCCTTAACTTCAACCTTTTATGGAACTAAAATATAGCAGGATTTTCTTCTGAAACACTGAAAAAGCGTGTTGCCAAGATCTACAGAGGCAGCTGTGTTAGTCTAGTTCAGTAAAACAAACAAGGATTCCTGTGCCGCTTAAAAACTAACAAATATATTTGTGGTATGAGCATTCAGGAGAGAAAATCCCATTTTGTGGGAAAATAAAATATGCTGTTTCACTAGCTAAATTCTGTAAAGCTCAGATCCCTGGATGTCCTGACAGCAGCTGATTGAAACAGAAAGGATTTCTGTGGGTTTCATTGATGGCCACCACAGACTAGTAGTTGGGTTAGACCTTTGTTGTTCACAAATGATATTATGCATTATTACTACTGATGTCATAAATAACACTAAAATAATAAAAGGAGAAAATATAAAAATAAAATGAAATTTCAAGAATCTGAAACAGTAAAATTGTTTGCAGATCTCTTGTAGCCGTTTTGGTCCCAGGATATGAGACAGACAAGGTAGGTTAGTTAATATCTTTTACTGGACCAACAGCTGTTGGTGAAAGAGAAGCTTTGGAGCCCCCCAGAGCTCTTTTTTAGGTCTGGGAAGTGTCAGAGCTAACTACAAGGTGGAGCAGATTGTTAAGCATAGGGAATTGACTACAAGTTGCAAGAAACAATTCAAAATGCAGTGGGGAACTGACAAAATTACAGTCCCATGTCAAAGGAGAGTTATTGGGTTATAGAAGGTTGAAATAACACATAAAACCAGTGTCTTTATTGAGTTCATGATTTTTAATGTCTAGAGTAGTTACGAATTTAGGGATCATCTTTTGAAGGTGTTGCACAGATTTCCTTTGAGAATGATGACTGAAACATCAAATATGGAGTGACCATTTTGTGATAAGTGTTTGTATTTCAATTTAGCAATATAGGTACACCTCATCATAGGGTGTCAGACTGGGGGGAACAAAATGGGGCTTTGATGGCTCTGAGTATCTCACATCAATATGGTAGTCTTGGTTCCCAGGCAGTAGGGCCCAGTGGCCAAAGTGAATGCAGTGTTACTTCTCTGATGGGGCACAGTGGCCCGACATGACATTACCTGTCTGCCCTGAGCAGCATAGCCCAGTGGCCAGTGTCCCTAAAGCTGCCCATCTGCTCAGAGCAGCGGGACCCAAAGGCCAGAATCTATTCAGACACCCAGCACCTGGTAGCACTGCTCTCCTGGCCAGTGAGGCCCAATGGCCAGAGTCAATAGATCTGTCCTTCTACTCAGCACATTGTGACCAAGTGACCAGAGTCAATAAAGCTGTCCTTTGGCAATGAAGCCCTTCCCTTTTGTTAGAGATGTTATTCCATTTCCTTTTTAACCAAATAAAATACTAGTAGAGTTAAGGTTCTTGCCATGCATCTGCATCCAAAGTTTGAGCCTAAAGCAAATTCAAACATCACTATAACAAAACTCTTTAAAATGTTGGGCCAGCCAACAATTCCTCCAGCGTCTGTGCTACTGCATGTCTTAACCTAGAGCAGCTTCTTGGGATGTTTTAAATTATAGCAGGAGCTGCTTCAGATCCTGGTTCTCAACATCCCCCACCTTCATCATGGGGTTCCCTCACTGCAAATGGTGCCTCCTGCAGGCAATCCTGAGGATTTGCTTTGCCAGCTTGCAACCTCCCTCTAGTGTTACCATCTTCCTTCCTTTCTCACTGTGTTGCCTCGCTCACTTTCAGGTCTAGAGTTTCCTCTCTGTGGCTTGGCCTTTCAATTCAGTCACTAACATCCTCCCCTTCCAGAGAATTCAATCCTTCAGCTTACTTAAGGATTAAGTTAGGTAGATAAGCCTTGCTAACAGGAAATATGTTTTTCTTGCAAAAAAATCTGATGTATGTAAAGTGTACATACAAAGTCTTTAAAGGGCTTTTGGTTTGATTACCTCCAAAATCAATCCTTACAATATGCTGGGTACTATCGGTGAAGAACTTTTTTTTTTCTTTTTGAAAGAAATGGTTTCTGTCTACAGAGAACCCCATAAGCAGAAATCTAGTAATGTAATGGATCTTGGCCTGCCTGACGCAGCTGGTGAGTCTGCAGCCTGGACCCCCAGTGTTGGCATACCCAACGGCTACCCTGCCCCCAGGCTGGATGTCACTGTGGTGGGGGTGTGGGGGGACACACAAGTAGGCAGCCAAGGGTCCCCAGGAGTATTAATCCATAGTTGCTTTTTTGCTTGTTCAGAGTTATAAGTGGATTGGAATGAGGAACATGTTTCCGTTGTTTGACACAGAAAAAAAGAAAAAGGAATAGAAGAAATAAAATGTGACGGGACTCCAAATCCTGCAGTACTGTGTATTGAAGAGATTCTAAAAACACACAGAAGTCTGAAGCATGTTGTAAGTGGTAAAAGACTAAAAATTTTGCATCATAGCAAGATGCAGGTTTATCTTTGGAACATTTTTCTAAAAATAGTTATTTAAGTATGGACTTTAAAAGTAGAAAACTGAAAGAGAGCTTCAGAGATATGGATGAAAAGATGTCCTAGGCTTTATAACGTCTTTGGTAACCACTTTTTTCTGTCCTTTTTTTTTTTTGATCTAATAAGCTATACTAATTTTCCATGGCTTCTAATATTTTCTGCTTATCACCCTTTACTTTTTTTTCCTAAAATGAACTATAAAAATTTAATCGGGCCTCAGAGTGTTTTGTTTTTTCTTAGGAAACAGCTAAAATATGAATTGTTTTCATTGCCCTTTGATCTACCAAATAAGTAGATATAATTTTTCTCAGTTCTTTGAGATGACTGGTAAGGAGAATGGAAAGATTCTTCTTAATGCAATTCTAAAAGTTCTCTAGCCACTGTTTAATGTCATCTCAATGTTGAAGGAGAGGTCTTCACAACTGCATACTAGAGCACCTCAGAGTGAGCCATGATTTGGGATCCTTTATCACGTATTTCAACTCTATTTACATATCTTATGAAGTATGTGATCCTGAAAAATGTTGGAGCTTCTTTTTCTTCTGAGATGTCAGCCATCAGAGATGTCACTGGAGGGGAGTTGTGGTGTAGCAGACAAGGCACTGGACTAGGATTTTGGACTATACTACTTGCGTTATCAGTCATCTACTCTAAGACCCAGGACAAATAATTTCATATCTATTTCCTCTCTATCTATTAGATTATAAGTCTTTTGAGGCAGGTCTGGCTCTTTCTGTATGCTTGTACAGTGAACCCTGCTGCCAGATATGGCCTCTTGGTGGTATTTAATAATAATAATAATAATAATAATAATAATAATAATAATAATAATA